>CAJQUN010000064.1:0-600000 GCA_907163345.1 Haberlea rhodopensis
GCGAATACTTTTGGATCGATTACGCTTCTTGTTCAAATTAATGAACATTATGTAAGTTGGTCGATTATCTTTTGTTAGGATCGGTCCCGTAGTGTTTAGAGGGGGGGTGAATGAACACTCCTTCTAAATTTAATCCCTTGTGATTTCTTTCGGATTAGTGAAAGAAATCTGTTTCTTAATCAACTCCTTTATAGACAGACCACTGAATGTATAAGTGCGGAACGTCTGTTTATATTTGTAAGAGCGGCTCGATGGCTTGAATGAAAGAACAAGTGCAGAAAGAAGAAACACAGAATATGTTTCTGGAAGTTCGAAGGTGGTGTAATCCTTCTACTACGTCTCCCCTTCTCCCAATTAAGGAAGGTTTATACTAGAAGACTTTGATTTATACAATCCTGTTGTACAAACCGATTCAGGCTGGATTTACCTCACTACCAGTCTGAAACTCCTAGTCACTCAATCTGTTCAGAACACTTTCTGTCTGACAGTTACAATTTGTTTCTCTCACTTTGTTTTTCAGTACAGAATACACAAGATGCAACAGTGATCCTAAATGATCAAATATTACAAAGTGATCGTGCTTAAGAATATTAGCTCGAGAGCTTCTGAGCTTGTAAGCTTGTGCTGTTTTGCTTTCTGTGCGTTTTCAATTTTCAGACTGTCTTGAGCTCTTCTGTTGCATCCTTTTATAGTTGCATGTACCAATGACACATTATTTCCTTTAATTTGCAACTCTTGACTCTTCTTAATCTCTGAGTAAGATACAGTCTTCTTCTTCTTGAGATCCTTTAGCCGTTCTGGTTCATGCTTTCGGGCGACTGTCAGGTAAGCTCTTCTTTGTCTCTTACCTTTATATGCAATTTTCAGTTCTTTGGTCATTTGTAGCATTAATTACGACATTAAATGCTACAATAAATAGCCGTTAATGATTATCTGAACTGAAGAGCCATTATATGCATCCTTGACTGGTCTGATCTGATAAAGATTGAGATCGATCTGAAGCTTCGATCTAGTCAGTCGATATCCATTGATCTGGTTGATATGTGATATGCTTAATCAGTTTGTTCTGTTTGAGCTATCGATCTGGTCAGTCTGATTTCCCTCGATCCCGGTCTGATATGCTTGTCACATCAGCATTGATCTGGTTTGGGTCGATCGATCATGTTCAGTTCTGATTTCTTTCGAATCCGGTCTGATATGTTTTTAAATTTCAATCTTTAAAATCTCATCGATAAGGTTCGGAAAACTAACAATTCCCCCTTTTTGATGATGACAAAACCTAGCTTCAAGTCTTTTTAAACCAGTCTGATAAGAACTCTGAAGCGGTATACTTTTGGATCGATTACTTCTTCTTGTTCAAAATAAATGAACATTATTAAGTTGGATCGATTTCCTCTTATTATTAAGCCTTTTAGTTTTAGTTCAAAATAAATGAACAAGACTTAACAAAGAAAGATTTCTTTATTGATCAACAATCTTGCATACAGAACAGTCTGAATATATAAACAATCTATTTTCTTGAAGACTGAGACTGATGCGGCTTGAAGTCTTTTTTTTTTTCTTCTTTTTCCCCCTTTTTGTCAGCAGCAATCTCTTGGAGAAAATCTACAACTTGTGCTAGCTGAGCGCTGATAGCGTCAAGATGAGTATCTTGAGCGCGAAGGGGAGTTGGCGACGGATGCTCTGACTTCAGTGGCCAGCTCGATCTGCTCTTTCGCAGGCTGTTCTTATAAGTGGCTTGCTGAGAGAACAAATCGTTCAGTCCACGCTGAAGGCTGCCAATCTACTGCTGTCATCTTCTCTTTGAATGAATCAAAGTCCAAAGCTGTAAGCCTCTGACCTTGATGAACTTCTAGAACACGTTGAGAGAGTGACATGCAGTTGTCAGATAAGTGCTGAAGGGTCCTTGCCATAAATGGAGGTGCATCAGATTGGCGGCTTGGAGAGTGATCTGATGAGGATAATGCATGATCATCTTCTTCAGCAATCGGGACAAGTGAAGATACAGCAGCTTGGTGACTTTCGGACCGGATCAAGGTGACCAGATCCGAAGAGAATGCTTGTATGAAAGCCATATCTTCATCTGATTGGACGGGAGGAGTGCTGGGTCTGGAGGGCTCCTCAATTTGTAGAGCTGCAACAACTGTGGATACCACCAGATCCGGATCAACGAACTCTGGTGCGCCAACTGTTGCAAGTTCTGCGGTTGACTGATTTGAACATGGGAGTCTGACGATCCCAAAGGAATAGATGTTGTTGGAGAGTCCAACAAAAACATTCAATGGTTCATCTTCTGTAGCAGACGGAGCATTAGGCAATGGCTCTGCTCCGCTGTCTGATCTGCTACTAGGTCTGCAGTCTGATCTGCTGCGCGATCTACGGTCTGATTCTGTTGCTCCAGAGGGAATAACCTCATGAAAGGTTCTGCCAGTAGTTTTGCTTGCAGAGGGATGATCCGGGCTGGTTACTGGAGTTGGATATGCTGATTTCTGTCGTTGAAAGCGGACAGCTAAATGTAGAGCATGAATATCCATCTCTAATTGAGCAATAACGTCCCCATCATCTTTGGCAGTGGGAACATACGTGATCAAAAGTTCGCTTTCTAGCAGTTATAAGAGCAGAGACGGGCCAGTTTGAATCTTTTATTGGCCTTAAAGAAGCTCTTTGCGCTGCACAGCAATCCGAACATCATCGGTCTCTGTCCCCTTCAGAACTTCTTCTCCATTTTCTGAAGGCGTTTGAGTTTGCCGAAGAACTGTTCAATGTGGTTGATCGTTCTGTATTCGACGTACTCATCAAAAACCACAATGAGTTCCTTCACTTTTTCTTCAACGTCCTCCATAGCAATGTCAATTGCTGTCTGTTGCTGCAGATTTGGGCTTAGAGGAGAGTGGTTTGGAGAGAATGGTTTTGCCCTTGCCGGTGGAGGGAGGGGACTTGATCCCTGATTGGGTATAGTCGCCCCAACTCAGTGATAACAATCCCTTTGACCCACGGGAATGGTAGAGGGGACTCGGATGGTTACATTGGGTGCAGTGGTTGAAGTGGTTGAAATTTGGGTTGTAGGTTGGGGTGCAGGGAAGGCTTTTGTAAGGAAATATGGGTAAGGCTTTGAGAGGTAAGGTTTTGCTGGGCTTGGTAATCTGGGTTCTTGGCTTCTTGGGAAGAGGCTTGGCTGGTGGCGAGGGAGCAGACTGAGTTTCTTCAGAGTCAGTCTGGATGGTTGACTTTCGCTTGACTCGTGGTTTGCGAGCAGCAGCCTGTTCTTCTCCCTTCTCAATCTTGACTGCCACCAGATCTGTAGGGGTAGGTGGAGCACTCTTGGATTTCAGCAGTGCTAGCCCTTTGGAGTTGAGAATCTTGAAGGGACTCAGAGCAGACTGCTTCCCCAGCTCAATGTCCAAAGTTTCCAGTAGCTTGCTGAGAGGAACAGCGAAGCAGACGGCCTGTTTGGAGGCGATCACTGTTTCCCTCAGAACTCCAAAAAGAATCACGGACCAGTTCATCTTCTGTCCGAAATAATATCAGCCATGGCCCTGAACTTCTCGGTAGTGACGGCGTCAAAACTTCCAGCTTTGCCCAATAATGGCTTGCCCACAATTTCGCACAGCACCTGGAAATGAAAGAGCATTTCCTTCTTTTTGAATGAGGGCTACAGGCGATGGCCAAAAATAGAAATCTTCCCCTGAAGAGCTGTGAGAGAGGCTTGAGGAATCTGTCCAAACTCAGTCAGTCCGGAGTTGGGTAGACCAAAGGTCTTGGCCAGCGTCATCGGCGAGATTTAAACAGTTTTGCCCTTGACAGATGTGGAGATGAATGACTTCTGGGATACAGCATTGGCAAACAGTTCACGAATCCCCGACTCGTAAACCACTGTGCCACACTCCAAAAAGTTTCTCAATCCAGACGATTCCAAAGCTCGGAAAATGGAGACCATCTCTGCATCTTCAGCCCTGTAAATATCATTGAACTCAACGGAGAGAGAGTTGTGAGTTATGGTAGCCATTGGAGTAAAATGAAAAACAATATACGAAGAGTTTTGAGAGAATATGAGAGAGTTAGAACGCAGACAGGCGGTAAATGGTAAAAAGTGAATGAAAATGAAATGTTCAGCCCGCTAAATAATAGAGAGAAGACACGTGTCTTTATCTCGAAGAATGATGAATAAATAATTCAAAATAAAAGGTCAGGATAAAAGAAATATAAGGCGGTTAAAATGCAATCAGTCCGGGCTGTTTTTGTTTTAAATAAAAACAAAATAAAAGATTTATTGTCCAGACAGATCATAGGATAACATCAGATTGACATAGATTGGTCTGAATGTTCGGACCGGTCTGTGTCTTTCTGAATATTGTATTATCGATCTGTGCCAACAAAAATCTTTAAACGCGAAAAGACGAAAACATCTAAACTATCAAGATAAGTCAATTAAACCAAGAATTTGACGGAAATAATTAAACTTAGCCTCAGGGAGCGGTTTGGTGAAGATGTCTGCTGCTTGCTGCTCTGTTGAGATGTGCTCGATCCGAATCTCCTTTTTGCCAACATGATCTCGAATAAAATGATGTCTTATATCAATATGCTTTGTTTGAGAGTGCAGAACTGGATTATATGTTATAGCGATTGCACTTGTGTTGTCGCAAAATATCGGAGAGTCAACAGCTTGGATGCCATAGTCTTTGAGCTGGTGTTGAATCCAGAGCATTTGAGCGCAACAGCTTCCAGCGGCAAGATATTCTGCTTCAGCTGTAGATGTGGCAATTGATGTCTGCTTCTTACTGAACCAAGAGATCAATCTTTCACCTAGAAATTGACACGTTCCACTGGTGCTTTTACGATCAATCTTACAGCCAGCGTAGTCTGCGTCTGAATATCCGATCAGGCTGAAGTTAGAATCTTTGGAGTACCAAAGACCAACGTTCTGAGATCCTTTCAAGTATTTCAGAATACGCTTAGCAGCAATAAAATATGATTGCTTTGGTTCTGACTGAAATCTGGCGCACATACAGACTGAGAACATAATATCAGGCCGGCTCGTTGTAAGATATAAGAGCGATCCGATTAGTCCTCTATACATAGTCACTTCGACTGCCGTTCCCCCTTCGTCTTTGTCTAACTTGATTGTAGGACTCATTGGAGTGGATGCAGTTGAGCATGTTTCCATTCCGAATCTCTTAAGCATCTCTTTGGTATACTTGGTTTGGTTGATGAAAATTCCATTGCTGAGCTTTTGACTTGGAGACCCAAAAAGAATGAGAGTTCTCCCATCATGCTCATCACAAACTGTCCCTGCATCAACTTGGAAAATTTCTCGCATAATTTGGGGTTAGTTGACCCAAAGATTATATCATCAACATAAATCTGAACTAACAGGGTATGTTCCCCCTTAATAAATTTAAAGAGAGTTTTATCTACTGAGCCGATCTGAAAAGTTTAGCAGAAATTGAGATAGAGTGTCATACCAGGCCCTTGGTGCTTGTTTCAGACCATATACTGCTTTATTCAGTAGGTATACATGATTAGGGAATGAGTGGTTCTGAAATCCAGGAGGTTGCTCGATGTAAACTTCCTCCGGAAGCTTACCATTAAGAAAGGCGCTTTTGACGTCCATCTGATATACCTTGAAGTCTTTAAAGGCAGCATATGCAAGAAAGATTCTGATTGCTTCAAGTCTGGCGACTGGTGCAAAAGATTCATCGAAGTCAATTCCTTCTTCTTGTAGGAATCCTTGTGCCACCAGTCTGGCCTTGTTTCTAACCACATTTCCATCTGCGTCCAGCTTGTTTCTGAAAACCCATCTGGTTCCAATAACAGGCAGATACCTTGGTCTGGGGGTTAGATTCCAAACTTGATTTTGTTCGAATTGATTAAGTTCTTCTTGCATGGCCTTAATCCAGTTGAAATCAGTCAGAGCTTCATCGATCTTCTTAGGTTCCAGAGTTGAGATGAAGGCAGCATGAGTGAACTCATCCATCATCTGTCCTCTGGTTCTAATCGGTGCAGAGGAACTTCCAATCACTAGATTAGGTGGATGCCTCTTAGTCCATCGATAGCTTGACTCTGGATTGTCTGGTCCAGCCGGATGAGTAGTAGTAGTAGAGGTATGATCAGCATCTGCTTTGATATGAGAGTTTGAATCACCCGGATCGGCTCGATCTGAAGAAGCTTCATTGCCTTGATCCGATCTGGCTGGTACTTCAGGTTCTGGTGGATTGTCTTTTGACCTGTTAGCTACAATCTCATCATCACTGTTAGCTTCGAGATGGATGTTTTCCATCTGATTTTGAATTGATTCTTTGTTACCCTCAACACACAAAGGTTCATCAAAAATTACATGAACTGATTCTTCTACAGTTAAGGTTCGATATTAAAAAACTCGATAAGCTTTGCTAGTTGATGAATATCCTAAGAATATTCCATTATCTGACTTAACTTCAAATGCTGTAAGATGATTCTTACCATTGTTGTGAACGAAGCATTTACAGCCAAATACATGAAGGTGAGAAATAGACTGTCTGTTACCAGTCCATATTTCATATGGAGTGAGATTCAGCTTCTTGTTAATCATAGACCGATTTTGAGTGTAGCATGCAGTATTCACAGCTTCTGCCCAGAACTTTTGTGAAATTCCAGAATCAGCAAGCATTGTTCTTGCTGCTTCTTTGAGCGTTCTATTTCTTCGTTCTGCAACTCCATTCTGTTGAGGAGTTCGGGCGGCTGAAAATTCATGCTTAATTCCATGATCTTCTAGAAAGGATTCAAGATTCTGATTTGAGAACTCAGTGCCTTTGTCACTTCGAATCCTGTCTATGCTGGATGATTTCTCATTCTGAGTGCGTTTCAGCAGCTTGATCAACTTCGGACCGGTCTGATCTTTACTGCTCAAAAATATAGTCCATGTAAGCGTGAGTAATCATCAATAACAACGAGAGTATACCGCATTCCCCCTAAACTTGTTATTGGTATGGAACCAAACAAA
Organism: Haberlea rhodopensis; assembly: GCA_907163345.1. Lineage (NCBI taxonomy): Eukaryota > Viridiplantae > Streptophyta > Magnoliopsida > Lamiales > Gesneriaceae > Haberlea > Haberlea rhodopensis. The sequence continues at coordinate 6,980 of CAJQUN010000064.1, forward strand.
TCCATATGCAATAGTTCTAAACAACGAGAGGAGGATTTCACATTCTTGTTTTTGAAGAATGATCTGATCTGTTTGCCCATTTGGCAAGCTTCGCAGATCTTATCCTTAGCAAAATCGATCTTGGGCAGACCGATAACTAAATCATGTTTACACAGGCTAGAAATAGTCTTAAAATTGATATGATTCAAACGTTTATGCCATAGCCAGTGTTTATTATCATTGTTAGCGATGAAGCAAGTAGGATTATCAGGTTGAGCATGATTCCAGTTAATCTTATATGTATTTCCATTCCTGATTCCTACAAGCATGGTTATACCGTCTGATGATTTAACAGTGCAAGTGTGTTTGTGAAATTCTACAGCATAACCATTATCACAAAGTTGACTTACACTAATCAGATTATAGCACAGATTTTCAACTAACAGCACATCATTGATAATAATGTTACCATGGACAATCTTACCCTTGCCCACGGTCTTACCCTTTGAGTTATCCCCGAAAATGATCTTGGGTCCAGTACATTCTGTAACTTCAGATAGCAGCTCGATGTTTCCAGTCATGTGACGAGAACACCCGCTGTCCAAGTACCAGTCTGATGCAAGTTTCTTCGGTACCTGTCATCAACCATATTTATTGTTGGTACCCAATCTTATTTGGGTCCAGAACGGATTAGCCCTTTGGGAACCCACACCTGTATCAGCTTTAATGGCTTGTGTGTGTGTGGTGTGCTGTGAGCTGGTCTGTTTCGATGTTGTGTGTGACAATGTGTGCGATATGGAACCCTTTGATTCTCATGGGGTAGTCTATATCTTCGTTGAACTGGTTTTGAATTATAGTAATTGTATTGTCTTCCTTGTCTTCGATCTTGCACCCTTAGATTTGGTCTGTAAGACGCAAAGCTTGCTGGTGCCTTTTCTTTGGCTTGGTTGACATATCCAATTCCTTTTCTCAAACCTTGATTCACGAAAGAGACTCCCGTTTGAATCGTATGTACTTCAGTCTCATATACTGTGCTGGATTTAACAAATGTCATTTGTTTGATTTTGTTCTTTACCAGTAACAGTTCAGATTCATCTTTGGTGGATTCTTTGGTGTCAAAGCCTATGCCGGTGAAATCACCAATGTTTCTTTGTACCTCTTGTAATTCTTCCAAAGATGTTCTGGACTTTGTCCATGTTTTGAATATATGAGAAAGCTTAGCATTTTGTGCTAATTCTCTTATTTTCTTCATGGAGCTGATCATAGGAGATTTTCAGCTTATTCAGCTCGATCTGGAGATTGTTGCACTCACCCTGCTCAGAGCAGCTTGGTTTGTTGTGCTCATCCATTTGATCATTGAATTTAGCTTTATTTTTCTCAAATGATTCAGCTAAGATCCTATCATCATTAGCCATGTCTTGCAGTGCGGACATGAGCTCTTCACGTGTAAATTCATTTGAGTCAAAATCAAATACCTCGTCTGTCTGACTCATCTCTTCGTCTGCCATTAGACATTGAATATCTTCTTCGCTTTCGCTGGAAGAATATTCGGAGCTGTCTGAATCGGAGTCAGTCTGAGCCCACTTGCTGTTTCCTTCTTCAGCTACTAGGACCTTTTGGGACTTTCCATGATTTTGCGATCTTTGTAGTGCTTCTTTTTCCTGTCATCGCGATGCTTCTCCTTCCGTTCTTCTTTCTTCGGTCTGGTGCAATCTGCAATGAAATGTCCGGTCTTACCACAATTGTAGCAAGCCTGGTCATTAACAGCATCGTCCTTTCTTGGCTTATAATGATGAGAGGGTTTAAAGTTCCTCTTATTTTTAGACATGAATTTACCAAATTTCTTGATAAATAATGACATAGCATCATTACTTATCTGTTCGATAGATCGATCTGATGTGGAGGCGATCTGGTCTGGAATAGCTGCCAGTGCTTTGTTTGGTTGAGAGATGAATGGCTCTGCTTCACCTCTGCTTATCAGTTCGAACTCATATGCTTTAAGATTTGCGAACAGATCATGAAGTTCAACCTTGTTCAGATCTTTGGACTCCCTCATAGCAATGGTCTTTACATCCCATTCTTTTGGCAGGGCCCTCATAACTTTCAGAGCGATCTCTCTGTTTGAGTATTCCTTGCCCAGACCATTCAGTTCATTAATGATGCCAGTGACTCTTTCAACAAACTCGTTTAGAGTTTCTCCATTCTTCATCTTTATGCTCTCAAATCTTTGAAGAGCAACAGTCAGCTTGTTTTCTTTGGTCTGGTCGTTGCCTTCACATAGCTGTGCTATCTTCTCCCAAATTTCTTTGGCAGTAGAGCACATTTTGATTTTGCTGAACATGTTCTTGTCCAATGTCTTGAACAAGATGTCTTTGGCAACGTTGTCAAGATTTGCTTTCTTTCTTTCCTCATTCGTCCAAAGGGATCTGTCCTTCTCTACCATTTGTGGTTCTCCACCAGTAATGGCGACTGCTTTATTGATTTTCAGAATCTTCATTGGTCCATCAGTGATGACGAACCACATATCGTCATCTTGAGCTGCCAGATGAGCTTGCATTCTGATTCTCCAGTCATCATAGTCTTCTTTTGAGAACATAGGAATTTTGTTGAATGATGCCATCAGCTCAAGTGTCTTTGTGCTGATTAAGATGACCTGCTCTGATACCACTTGTTAGGATCGGTCCGGAGTGTTTAGAAGGGGGGGTGAATGAACACTCCTTTTAAAATTTAATCCCTTGTGATTTCTCTCGGATTAGTGAAAGAAATATGTTTCTTAATCAACTCCTTTATAGAACATACCACTGAATGTATAAGTGCGGAACGGTCTGTTTATATTTGTAAGAGCGGCTCGATGGCTTGAATGAAAGAACAAGTGCAGAAAGATAAGAACACAGAATATGTTTCTGGAAGTTCGAAGGTGGTGTAATCCTTCTACGTCTCCCCTTCTTCCAATTAAGGAAGGTTTATACTAGAAGACTTTGATTTATACAATCCTGTTGTACAAACCCGATTCAGGCTGGATTTACCTCACTACCAGTCTAAAAATCCTAGTCACTCAATCTGTTCAGACACTTTCTGTCTGACAGTTACAATTTGTTTCTCACTTTTGTTTTTTAGTACAGAATACACAAGATGCGCACAGTGATCCTAAATGATCAAATATTACAAAGTGATCGTGCTTAAGAATAATTTCAGCTCGAGAGCTTCTGAGCTTGTAAGCTTGTGCTGTTTTGCTTTCTTGTGCGTTTTTTCAATTTTTCAGACTCTGTCTTGAGCTCTTCTGTTGCATCCTTTTATAGTTGCATGTACCAACGACATTATTTCCTTTAATGTGCAACTCTTGACTCTTCTTAATCTCTGAGTAAGCTACAGTCTTCTTCTTCAGGATACTTGCCGTTCTGGTTCATGCTTTCGGCGACTGTCAGGTAAGCTCTTCTTTGGCTTCTTACCTTTTATGACAATTTTCAGTCTTTGGTCCTTTGTAGCATTAATTACGACATTAAATGCTACAATAAATAGCCGTTAATGATTCGGACTGAAGAGTCATTCTTTATGCATCCTTGACTGCTCTGATCTGATAAAGATTGAGATCGATCTGAAGCTTCGATCTAGTCAGTCTGATATCCATTGATCTGGTCTGATATGTGATATGCCTTATCAGTTTGTTTTGTTTGAGCTATCGATCTGGTCAGTCTGATTTCCCTCGATCCGGTCTGATATGCTTTGTCATCATTTCAGCTTGATCTGTTTTGGGGCGATCGATCTGGTCAGTCTGATTTCTCTCGATCCGGTGTGATATGTTTTGTCATCTTTAAAATCTCATCGATAAGGTTCGGAACTAACACTTTTATTATTAAGCCTTTTATTTTAGTTCAAAATAAATGAACAATGACTTAACAAAGAAAGATTCATTTATTGATCAACAGTCTTGCATACAGACAGTCTGAATATTTATGCAATCTATTTTCTTGAAGACTGAAACTGATGCGGCTTGAAGTCTTTCTTCTTTTCCCCCTTTTTGTCAGTAGCAATCTCTTGGAGAAAATCTACAACTTGTGCTAGCTGAGCGCTGATAGCGTCAAGACGAGTATCTTGAGCGCGAAGGGAGTTGGCGACGGATGCTCTGACTTCAGTGGCCAGCTCGATCTGCTCTTTTCTCAGGCTGTTCTTATAAGTGGCTTGCTGAGAGAACAAATCGTTCAGTCCTCGCTGAAGGCTGCCGATGCTGGCTGTCATCTTCTCTTTGAATGAATCAAAGTCCAAAGCTGTAAGCCTATGACCTTGATGAACTTCTAGAACACGTTGAGAGAGTGACAGGCAGTTGTCAGATAGGTGCTGAAGGGTCCTTGCCAGGAATGCAGGTGCATCAGATTGTCGGCTTGGAGAGTGATCTGATGATGACAATGCATGATCATCTTCTTCAGCAATCGGCACAATTGAAGATACGACAGCTTGTTGACTTTCGGACCGGATCAAGGTGACCAGATCCGAAGAAAATGCTTGAATGAAAGCTATATCTTCATCTGATTGGACTGGAGGAGTGTTGGGTCTGGAGGGCTCCTCAATTTGTAGAGCTGCAACAACTGTGGACACCACCAGATCCGGATCGACGAACTCTCGTGCGCCATATGTTGCAAGTTCTGCGGTTGGACTGATTTGAACGTGGGAGGCTGACGATCCCAAGGGAATAGATGTTGTTGGAGAGTCCAACAAGACATTCAATGGTTCATCTTCTGTAGCAGACGGAGCATTAGGCAATGGCTGCTCCGTTGTCTGTTCGGCTACTATGTCTGCAGTCTGATCTGCTTCGCGATCTGCAGTCTGTTCTGCTGCTCGATCTGCAGTCTGTTCTGCTGCTCCAGAGGGAATAACCTCAATGAAAGGTTCTGCCAGAGTCTTGCTTGCAGAGGGATGATCCGGGCTGGTTACTGGAGTGGATATGCTGATTTTCTGTCGTTGAAATCGGACAGCTAACTGGAGAGCATGAATATCCATCTCTAATTGAGCAATAACAGCCCCATCATCTCTGGCAGTTGGAACATTCGGATCGAAGTTCGCTTTCTTAGCAGATAGGATCAGAGTCGCCAGTCTGAATCTTTGATTGGCCTTAAATAGCGCTTTGCGCTGCACAGCAAGCCGAACATCATCGGTCTCTGTCCCCTTCAGGACTTCTTCTTCCATTTTCTGAAGGCGTCTGAGTTTGCCGAAGAACAGCTCAATGTGGTTGATCGTTCTGTACTCGACGTATTCATCAAAAACCACAATGAGCTCCTTCACTTTCTCTTCAACGTCCTCCATAGCAATGTCAATTGCTGTCTGCGCTGCAGATTTGGGCTTAGAGGAGAGTGGTTCGGAGAGAATGGCTTTGCCCTTGCCGGTGGAGGAAGGGTACTTGATCCCTGATTGGGTATAGTCTCCCAACTCAGTGATAACGATCCCTTTGACCACGGGAATAGCAGAGGGGACTCGGATGGTTACTATGGGTGCAGTGGTTGAAACTTGGATTGTAGGTTGGGGTGCAGGGGTGGCTTTTGTTGGAGGCAATATGGGTAGTGTTTTTGGTTTGGTAATCTGGGTTCTTGGCTTCTTGGGAAGGGGCTTGGCTGGTGGCGAGGGAGCAGACTGAGTTTCTTCATAGTCAGTCTGGATGGTTAACTTTCGCTTGACTCGAGGTTTGCGAGCAGCAGCATGTTCTTCTCCCTTCTCAATCTTGGCTGCCACCAGATCGGTAGGGGTAGGTGGAGCACTCTTTGACTTCAGCAGTGCTAGCCCTTTGGAGTTGAGAATTTTGAAGGGACTCAGAGCAGACTGCTTCCCCAGCTCAATGTCCAAGGTTTCCAGTAGCTTGCTGAGAGGAACAGCAAAGCAGACTGCCTGTTTGGAGGCAATCACTGTTTCCATCAGGACTCCAAATAGAATCACAGACCAGTTCATCTTCTGTCCGGAAACAATAGCAGCAATGGCCCTGAACTTCTCGGCAGTGACGACGTCAAAACTTCCAGCTTTGCCCAATAATGGCTTGCCCACAATTTCGCACAGCACCTGGAAATGAAAGAGCATTTCCTTCTTTTTGAATGAGGGCTGCAGGCGGTGGCCAAATATAGAAATCTTCCTCTGAAGAGCTGTGAGAGAGGCTTGAGGAATCTGCCCAAACTCAGTCAGTCCGGAGTTGGGTAGACCAAAGGTCTTGGCCAGCGTCATCGGCGAGATTTCAAATGTTTTGCCCTTTACAGAGGTGGAGATAGATGTCTTCTGGGATACGGCATTGGCAAACATTTCACGAATCTCTGATTCGTAAACCACCGTGCCACACTCCAGAAAATTCCGTAATCCAGACGATTCCAAAGCTCGGAAAATGGAGACCATCTCTGCATCTTCAGCCCTGTAAATATCATTGAACTCAACGGAGAGAGAGTTGTGAGTTATGGTACCCATTGGAGTAAAATGAAGGAAATATACGGAGAGTTTTGAGAGATTTAGAAAGAGTTAGAAAACAGAAAGCGGTAAATGGTAAAAAGTGAATGAAATGAAATGTTCAGCCCGCTAAATAAGAGAGAGAAGACACGCGTCTTTATCTCGAAGATTGATAAATAGATAATTCAAAATAAACGGTCAGGATAAAAGAAAGATAAGGCGGTTAAAATGCAATCAGTCCGGGCTGTTTTTGTATTAAATAAATACAAAATAAAGAATTTATTGTCCAGACAGATCATAGGATAACATCAGATTGACATAGATTGGTCTGAAAGTTCGGACCGGTATGTGTCTTTCTAAACATTGTATTATCGATCTATGTCAATAAAAATCTTTAAACGCGAAAAGAAGAAAACATCTAAACTATCAAGATAAGTCAATTAAACCAAGAATTTGACGGAAATAATTAAACTTAGCCTCAGGGAGTGGTTTGGTGAAGATGTCTGCTGCTTGCTGCTCTGTTGAGATGTGCTCGATCCGAATCTCCTTTTTGCCAACATGATCTCGAATAAAATGATGTCTTATATCAATATGCTTTGTTCGAGAGTGCAGAACTGGATTATATGTTATAGCGAATGCACTTGTGTTGTCGCAAAATATCGGAGAGTCAACAGCTTGGATGCCATAGTCTTTGAGCTGGTGTTGAATCCAGAGCATTTGAGCGCAACAGCTTCCAGCGGCAAGATATTCTGCTTCAGCTGTAGATGTGGCAATTGATGTTTGCTTCTTACTGAACCAAGAGATCAATCTTTCACCTATTAATTGACATGTTCCACTGGTGCTTTTACGATCAATCTTACAGCTAGCGTAGTCTGCGTCTGAATATCCGATCAAGCTGAAGTTAGAATCTTTGGAGTACCAAAGACCAACGTTCTGAGATCCTTTCAAGTATTTCAGAATACGCTTAGCAGCAATAAAATGTGATTGCTTTGGTTCTGACTGAAATCTGGCGCACATACAGACTGAGAACATAATATCAGGCTGGCTCGCTGTAAGGTATAAGAGCGATCCGATTATTCCTCTATACATAGTCACTTCGACTGTCGTTCCCCCTTCGTCTTTGTCTAACTTGATTGTAGGACTCATTGGAGTGGATGCAGTTGAGCATGTTTCCATTCCGAATCTCTTAAGCAGCTCTTTGGTATACTTGGTTTGGTTGATGAAAATACCATTGATGAGCTGTTTGACTTGGAGACCCAAAAAGAAAGAGAGTTCTCCCATCATGCTCATCTCAAACTGTCCCTGCATCAACTTGGAAAATTTCTCACATAATTTGGGGTTAGTTGACCCAATGATTATATCATCAACATAAATCTGAACTAACAGGGTATGTTTCCCCTTAATGAATTTAAAGAGAGTTTTATCTACTGAGCCGATCTGAAAATCATGGTTCAGTAGAAATTGAGATAGAGTGTCATACCAGGCTCTTGGTGCTTGTTTCAGACCATATACTGCTTTATTCAGTAGGTATACATGATTAGGGAATGAGTGGTTCTGAAATCCAGGAGGTTGCTCAATGTAAACTTCCTCCTGAAGCTTACCATTAAGAAAAGCGCTCTTCACGTCCATCTGATATACCTTGAAGTCTTTAAAGGCAGCATATGCAAGAAAGATTCTGATTGCTTCAAGTCTGGCGACTGGTGCAAAAGATTAATCGAAGTCAATTCATTCTTCTTGTCGGAATCCTTGTGCCACCAGTCTGGCCTTGTTTCTAACCACAGTTCCATCTGCGTCCAGCTTGTTTCTGAAAACCCATCTGGTTCCAATAACAGGCAGATCGCTTGGTCTGGGGGTTAGACTCCAAACTTGATTTTGTTCGAATTGATTAAGTTCTTCTTGCATGGCCTTAATCCAGTTGAAATCAGTCAGAGCTTCATCGATCTTCTTGGGTTCCATAGTTGAGATGAAGGCAGCATGAGTGAACTCATCCATCATCTGTCCTCTGGTTCTAATCGGTGCAGATGGACTTCCAATTACTAGATTAGGTGGATGCCTCTTAGTCCATCGATAGCTTGACTCTGGATTGTCTGGTCCAGCCGGATGAGTAGTAGTAGCGGTATGATCAGCATCTGCTTTGATATGAGAGTTTGGATCATCCGGATCGGCTCGATCCGAAGAAGCTTCAGTGCCTTGATCCGATCTGGCTGGTACTTCAGGTTCTGGTGGGTTGTCTCTTGACCTGTTAGCTACAATCTCATCATCACTGTTAGCTTCGAGATGGATATTTTCCATCTGATTTTGAATTGATTCTTTGTTACCCTCAACACACAAAGATTCATCAAAAACTACATGAACTGATTCTTCTACAGTTAAGGTTCGATATTAAAACCTCGATAAGCTTTGCTAGTTGATGAATATCCTAAGAATATTCCATTATCTGACTTAGCTTCAAATGCTGTAAGATGATTCTTACCATTGTTGTGAACGAAGCATTTACAGCCAAATACATGAAGGTGAGAAATAGACGGTCTGTTACCAGTCCATATTTCATATGGAGTGAGATTCAGCTTCTTGTTAATCATAGACCGATTTTGAGTGTAGCATGCAGTATTTACAGCTTCTGCCCAGAACTTTTGTGAAATTCCAGAATCAGCAAGCATTGTTCTTGCTGCTTCTTTGAGCGTTCTGTTTCTTCGTTCTGCAACTCCATTCTGTTGAGGAGTTCGAGCGGCTGAAAACTCATGCTTAATTCCATGATCTTCTAGAAAGGATTCAAGATTCTGATTTGAAAACTCAGTGCCTTTGTCACTTCGAATCCTGTCTATGCTGTATGATTTCTCATTCTGAGTGCGTTTCAGCAGCTTGATCAACTTCGGACCGGTCTGATCTTTACTGCTCAAAAATATAGTCCATGTAAAGCGTGAGTAATCATCAATAACAACAAGAGTATACCGCATTCTCCCTAAACTTGTTATTGGTATAGGACCAAACAAGTCCATATGCAATAGTTCTAAACAACGGGTGGAGGATTTGGCATTCTTGTTTTTGAAGGATGATCTGATCTGTTTGCCCATTTGGCAAGCTTCGCAGATCTTATCCTTAGCAAAATCGATCTTGGGCAGACCAATAACTAAATGATGTTTACACAGGCTAGAAATAGTCTTAAAATTGATATGATTCAAGCGTTTATGCCAAAGCCAGTGTTTATTATCATTGTTAGCGATGAAGCAAGTAGGATTATTAGGTTGAGCATGATTCCAGTTAATCTTATATGTATTTCCATTCCTGATTCCTACAAGCATGGTTATACCGTCTGATGATTTAACAGTGCAAGTGTGTTTGTGAAATTCTACAGCATAACCATTATCACAAAGTTGACTTATACTAATCAGATTATAGCACAGATTTTCAACTAACAGCACATCATTGATAATAATGTTACCATGGACAATCTTACCCTTGCCCACGGTCTTACCCTTCGAGTTATCTCCGAAAATGATTTTGGGTCCAGTACATTCTGTAACTTCAGACAGCAGCTCGATGTTTCCAGTCATGTGACGAGAACACCCGCTGTCCAAGTACCAGTCTGATGCAAGTTTCTTCGGTACCTGTCATCAAACATATTTATTGTTGGTACCCAATCCTATTTGGGTCCAGAACGGATTAGCCCTTTGGGAACCCACACCTGTATCAGCTTTAATGGCTTGTGTGTGTGGTGTGCTGTGAGCTGGTCTGTTTCGATGTTGTGTGTGATAATGTGTGCGATATGGAACCCTTTGATTCTCATGGGGTAGTCTATATCTTCGTTGAACTGGTTTTGAATTATAGTAATTGTATTGTCTTCCTTGCCTTCGATCTTGCACCCTTAGATTTGGTCTGAAAGAGACAAAGCTTGCTGGTGCCTTTTCTTTGGCTTGGTTGACATATCCAATTCCTTTTCTCAAACCTTGATTTACGAAAGAGACTCCCGTTTGAATCGTAGGTGCTTCAGTCTCATATACTGTGCTGGATTTAAAAAATGTCATTTGTTTGATTTTGTTCTTTACCAGCAACAGTTCAGATTCATCTTTGGTGGATTCTTTGGTGTCAAAGCCTATGCCGGTGAAATCACCAACGTTTCTTTGTACCTCTTGTAATTCTTCCAAAGATGTTCTGGATTTTGTCCATGTTTTGAATATATGAGAAAGCTTAGCATTTTGTGTGCTAATTCTCTTATTTTCTTCATGGAGCTGATCATAGGAGATTTTCAGCTTATTCAGCTCGATCTGGAGATTGTTGCACTCACCCTGCTCAGAGCAGCTAGGTTTGTTGTGCTCATCCATTTGATCATTGAATTTAGCTTTATTTTTCTCAAATGATTCAGCTAAGATCCTATAATCATTAGCCATGTCTTGCAGTGCGGACATGAGCTCTTCACGTGTAAATTCATTTGAGTCAAAATCAAATACCTCGTCTGTCTGACTCATCTCTTCGTCTGCCATTAGACATTGAATATCTTCTTCGCTTTCGCCGGAAGAATATTCGGAGCTTTCGGAATCGGAGTCAGTCTGAGCCCACTTGCTGTTTCCTTCTTCAGCTACTAGGAACTTTTGGGACTTTCCATGATTTTTGCGGTCTTTGTAGTGCTTCTTTTTCCTGCCATCGCGATGCTTCTCCTTCCGTTCTTCTTTCTTCGGTCTGGTGCAATCTGCAATGAAATGTCCTGTCTTACCACAATTGTAGCAAGCCTGATCATTAACAGCATCGTCCTTTCTTGATTTATAATGAGAGGGTTTAAAGTTCCTCTTATTTTTAGACATGAATTTACCAAATTTCTTGATAAATAATGACATAGCATCATTACTTATCTGTTTGATAGATCGATCTGATGTGGAGGCGATCTGGTCTGGAATAGCTGCTAGTGCTTTGTTTGGTTGAGAGATGAATGGCTCTGCTTCACCTCTGCTTATCAGTTCGAACTCATATGCTTTAAGATCTGCGAACAGATCATGAAGTTCAACCTTGTTCAGATCTTTGGACTCCCTCATTGCAATGGTTTTAACATCCCATTCTTTTGGCAGGGCTCTCATAACTTTCAGAGCGATCTCTCTGTTTGAGTATTCCTTGCCCAGACCATTCAGTTCATTAATGATGCCAGTGACTCTTTCATCAAACTCGTTTAGAGTTTCTCCACTCTTCATCTTTATGCTCTCAAATCTTTGAAGAGCAACAGTCAGCTTGTTTTCTTTGTCTGATCGTTGCCTTCACATAGCTGTGCTATCTTCTCCCAAATTTCTTTGGCAGTAGAGCACATTTTGATTTTGCTGAACATATTCTTGTCCAATGTCTTGAACAAGATGTCTTTGGCAACGTTGTCGAGATTTGCTTTCTTTCTTTCCTCATTCGTCCAGAGGGATCTGTCCTTCTCTACCATTTGTGGTCCTCCACCAGTAATGGCGACTGCTGTATTGACTTTCAGAATCTTCATTGGTCCATCAGTGATGACGAACCACATAACGTCATCCTGAGCTGCCAGATGAGCTTGCATTCTGATTCTTCAGTCATCATAGTCTTCTTTTGAGAACATAGGAATTTTGTTGAAAGATGCCATCAGCTCAAGTGTCTTTGTGCTGATTAAGATGACCTGCTCTGATACCACTTGTTAGGATCGGTCCGGAGTGTTTAGAGGGGGGTGAATGAACACTCCTTCTAAAATTTAATCCCTTGTGATTTCTTTCGGATTAGTGAAAGAAATCTGTTTCTTAATCAACTCTTTTATAGAACAGACCACTGAATGTATAAGTGCAGAACGGTCTGTTTATATATTTGTAAGAACGGCTCGATGGCTTGAATGAAAGAACGAGTGCAGAAAGATAAGAACACAGAATATGTTTCTGGAAGTTCGAAGGTGGTGTAATCCTTCTACGTCTCCCCTTCTTCCAATTAAGGAAGGTTTCTACTAGAAGACTTTGATTTATACAATCATGTTGTACAAACCCGATTCAGGCTGGATTTACCCCACTACCAGTCTGAAACTCCTAGTCACTCGATCTGTTCAGACACTATCTGTCTGACAGTTACAATTTGTTTCTTACTTCTGTTTTTCAATACAGAATACACAAGATGCGCACAGTGATCTAAAATGATCAAATATTACAATGTAATCGTGCTAAAAATAATTTCAGCTCGAGAGCTTCTGAGCTTGAAAGCTTGTGCTGTTTTTCGATTGATCAGCAAGAGTCTTGTTTCGTTGTGTCACTCGTGTCATCATTTTTGTATTGTTGTTGCATCCTTTTATAGTTGCATATACCAACGACATTATTTCATTTAATGTGCAACTCTTGACTCTGCTTAATCTCTGAGTAAGCTACAGTCTTCTTCTTCTTCAGGATACTTGCCGTTCTGGTTCATGCTTTCGGCGACTGTCAGGTAAGCTCTTCTTTGTCTTCTTACCTTTTATGGTAATCTTCAGTCTTTGGTCCTTTGTAGCATTAATTACAACATTAAATGCTACAATAAATAGCCGTTAATGATTCGGACTGAAGAACCAATCTTTATACATCCTTGACTGCTCTGATCTGATAAAGATTGAGATCGATCTGAAGCTTCGATCTAGTCAGTCTGATATCTATCGATCCGGTCTGATATGTGATATGCCTTATCAGCTTGTTCTGTTTTGAGCTATTGATCTGGTCAGTCTGATTACCCTCGATCCGGTCTGATATGTTTTGTCATCTTATCAGCTTGATCTGTTTTGGGCGATCGATCTGGTCAGTTTGATTTCTCTTGATCCGGTCTGATATGTTTTGTCATCTTTAAAATCTCATCGATTAAGTTCGGAACTAACACCAATCATTGTGTTTTTTAATAAATAAAATTGAGATTATATTTGAAGTTTATATTTTAATACCAAGGTAATTTTTTTCTAAATGCTTTTCCTTTACAATATCGTAAAGTTGTAAATAAAGTAGTTTTATCTAATTAAAATTCATAAAAATGATTATTTTTTGGTTAATATTTTATTATTAAAAATTATAAATTATTTTACTTACTAGAATTTGGATCTGTAATTAAATTTTTTTTGATTGATTGATTACTTCAATTTTATTCATATTTTAATTTGATTGACAATCAACTAAATTTTTCTAAGCATCAAATTTATTTTAAAACTTATATTTTATGATTTTGTATAAACATCATTTGCTATCATACTTGTTGGTAAGCAATAATTATATTTGTAAGGAAAACAATCGAAATATGGCATTTTAACTGAATAATTTTAAAAGATTTGATTTGCACCGTTACCACCAGCTATAAATTTTGGTAAAGTATGAAGCGCTAAATCTTACAATACTTGTGTTAAGATATATGCACAAGGATTAGTCTTCTAAGTTCATGTAAAACTTTTGATCATTAGCTCCAAATCATTTTAGAAATGATCGCGGGTGTAAAAGTGACTAAAGAAAACATTTTAAAGGGAGAAAGCAATACTATACTTGAATAGTACAGTGGACAGCTAAGATCAACTTGATCTAATGGTAAAGATGGATCTCCAAATCATTCTACTAAGTACTCTTGTATAGATATTTTAGCTCTTAACTATTCTAGATAATTCTAGAATAACACTATTAAGTATGCTCAACAAGTTATTGAGCCTCCCAATTCCCAAACATATAACTTTGAAGAATCTTAGGAAATTGACAACAAGGCGTTGTCCTAGTGGTTGTCATCAATTTATCAATTTCCCAATGTAAGAGGTATCGAGTCGATTCCTCCCGCTCCCTTGATTAATAAAAAATTAAAAAGAAAAGAATCTCAAGAAGTTTCCATGAACATTCGGATCTATCTAAAAGTAAAAATAAATAAAAACAGCAATTTGACTAAAAATTATGAGAATTAATACTTAACAAATATATATAAAAATTAGTGGAAGTTAATCATATTTAAAATAAAATTGAATAAAAACAATTTGTATGGAGGCTATGAGTCGAATGTAATACGAAAGTTATGAGAAGTTAACATGAGAAACAAAATTACTAACTAACCATTTCATCTAATTTGTATTTATTAATACGGACTGATTTTGAAAGTTCATTAAAAATATAGAAATTTTATGTAGGATCAAACACTTGACGCTTTATCAAAGGATATAACTAGTGGTTAATGGTAGAACTCCAATCTTTAAACCATATAGCAGCCCAAACACATGTTTCGATCGTTCTCGAAGCAGTGACAATTATTGCACTTCAACAATCTCACTCTCAATAATTGTACTACCTTGCAACTCATGAGAGTCGAACACGTGATATTATCATTGATACCAATTATAGGATGAAGAAATGATGGGTTTCTGGTGTTGCACTCCGGGCCTTGAGTTCACTAAATTTTGGGAGTACAACGAAAATAAATCTTGGGTTTTTGTCAGTGTAGTAGAAACATCAAGAACCATGGTGGTTAATGGTAGAACTCCAATCTTTAAGCCATATAGCAGCCCAAACACATGTTTCGATCGTTCTCCAAGCAGCGACAATTATTGCACTCCAACAATTTCACTCTCAATAATTGTACTACCTTGCAACTCATGAGAGTCGAACACGTGATATTATCATTGATACCAATTATAGGATGAAGTATTTGCTGATTTACCAATAGTTATAGCTAGTGGTAACGGTACAACTCTAATATGTAAACCATTTAGCAGCTCAAATGTCACATTTCGATCGCTCTGAGCAGAAATAATTATTGCACTCCGACATTGTCCTAATTCATTCTGGTTCCATAACAGGTCATTATTAATTGTAAATTATTTGAAAAAAATCAAGAGTAATAACTTACAACTTTATACATTACAACCTCCAATGCAAAACAGAGCCACAAAGTTGCAATAACAAGTAAGAACACACATGCTAGTGGGCCGGGCCTACCCTGGGATCACTGTTTTTGAACCCAGGCCCACAACCCATTTTCATAGAAAACACTCACAAAACTAAATAAATTCTAAAATCCCAGGAATAAATTTAAAAGAGGACTCAAAGTAATTTCAGCATTTATTGGGTGAAAACGCAATTAAAGAATTAGCCAGGTCATAACTGACACGTGTCCCCTGTTGCTGGACATTACCGATAATCCCAAGCGAAGACGACGTCGGTGCAAAGGCCAAACAGAAAGTCCCCGATGAATCTACCGGTATCAGGTAATTCTTAGCTGGTAAACTAAACTCTTTACCGTTCGAGAAATGAAACGACACCGTTGGTACCTCCACACTTTGCCTCGAACTCAAATTATAGCACGTGTCGAATAAAGCAACGCCGTTAGATAACGGCAAATCTCGTGCCCCCGCCTTAAACGCATCTCGCAGGGAATTATAAGCCGCCGTTTGTAATCGAGTAACGGCAGTTCCTGAATCAACTATGACCCCGCCGTCTCCGTTCTCGTTTATCTGAAAAGTCGACGGTGGGATTGATAAGAGCTCTCCAGCGACGCCGATTCCCGTCAAATCTACGTAGTAAAAGGTGTCCAGCTTGGAGTTTCGAAGTAATGGTGCTGTAATGGCGTCAGGCGGGGGTAATGAGTTGAAATCGAGAGTTGAAGCCGAGTCTGAGTCGCGGTCTACGAGGCAGTAAGAGAAGGAGGAAGCGTTGATTTGAGAAGGGAAAGACAAAGAGCCGCCGCCTAAGCCGATCAAGCCGGCGGCTCCGACGAACAGGCCTTCGTTGTTATGGCCGCAACCGATGGCTAACTTGTTTACCGCAGCCGAATTGCCGAAAGTGAAGGTCTCCGTCACGAAATCTCCGACGGTGTAAGAACCGTCGCCGTAGGAAACCTCGTAGAGACACGTGTTGTTACGGCACTCGGAGACATCGAGCGACCTGCATTGCTGGGTTTCGCATGTGAGGGGCGAGAAGGAAGTGGACTGTACCGGGTTGAAAATCGGGTCGGCTTGCTGATAACAGTCTGCGCAGGGGGCACATTGCACCCAATTGACGTCGCTTCCGGTGTCCAACACCATGTAAGATTGAGTCGGTGGGTTGCCAACTCCTACGCGGCAGAAGTACTCGCCGCTGCCTTGACTTGTTCCCGAAATTACTGGGACTTCAATCTTCTCGTCCTGTAATTCTTCTTCCAGAGGCGTTAGATCTACTTTCTTTATACCTAAACTCAACAGATCTAACCGGGTCCGAAGCGATTTGACACGGGCCGACTCACGGTCGAGTCGGGCCAATGTAAGTGCTCTGTAGTCTTCATCAGAACTTCTACGGATGCCCAAGCGAGAATGCAGCTGAAAACTCATGGATGAACCGGAAGAAATGATGGGTTTCTGGTGTTGCACTCCGGGCCTTGAGTTCACTAAATTTTGGGAGTACAACGAAAATAAATCTTGGGTTTTTGTCAGTGTAGTAGAAACATCAAGAACCATGGTTTTTGAGCTGGATGTGAGCGTTCTTGACAGCACCGACGAAAAGAAAATGGAGAGAAACGAAAAGGAAACAATGAGAAGAAAGCCCATTCCCTCCATTGCAGACTTACAGCGAAATAAAAATCCAGTAGCCTGGATTTTATATCAAGTAAGAATCACGCAAAAGGAGTTGTAGAGGACAGAGAAGAGAGACAAGCTTTGAATGTATGGTTTCTCCGACATTAATGTTGTTTGTTTATATTTATATTTCAAAGGTTAAATAGTTGGATTAGATTCTCCAATTAGTTCAGTCATGTCATGAAAAAAGTCTGTGCAGTTAGTTATATTATTATATTATTAGTGTAATATGTAGTTAAGTGGTAGTGTGTGATATATATGATTGTTGAGTTACTGTGTGAAAGCTTTTGACCATTGATTGTGGAGTGGTGGTGTGTGGGGTGACTGGTTGGCACAAATTGAAGACAGGGTCTTGGATTTATCATGACTATCACGAGATGAATGGGGTCTTCGAGTCTGCCCTTTTTGTCCTAAGTTCCAAATGATAGGGAGTAAGTTTTTAAAAATAATTGAGGGATTCACATATTGTTCTATAAAGAGAATGTCCAATCGATTTTTGAATTGAATTATCAAGTATAAACTTAAATTTTGAGAGAGAAATGAATTTTTGATTTTGAACAAAGGATGATGGAGACAGAAAGATTGGTTATAATAAGTTACCATGATTAATTTGCACAAAGATCTGTACTGATTGTTTTGATTAGGTTTGCTTTTTGTGTTTGTGAAATGAGAGTACAATCGGTGGACCTAATGAGTTATGTTGGTGAAGTTGGATATTGAATGTTTGTGTTTGTGTTCTTGTAATTGGTGGAAGGAGTTGAGGATGGTTGTGATTAGAGGTGGGCGTGTGTCGAGTTTTATCGAGTTCGGATGGTTATAGTCGAGTACCTGACATATCGAGTATTAAAAAAATATCCAATCATAATCTGATATAGTCGAGTAACCGATACTCGGATACCCAAATAATATAGGGTATCCAATAAATCACGTTTTAATAAAACAAAATGATTTTAAACGTAGATTTCAAATCAAATGATTTACAAGGTGGATGTAGTTGAAATTAATAGCAATTAATATTATTGAAAATACTTAAGTTGATTTAAAATTCACTTGAATCTAATCAATACATAAAAGTTAAGGAATTGGAATTTGAAGGCATATATTTGAATCCATCATTTCAAATACTTAGAATTTTCCCCTGTCCAACCATAATAATATAAAAAACTTATCGAGAATCATTTCAAAAAACTGAATTCGAGCATGATTTCAGAACCCTAAAAATATTTGTCCTAGATTAAAAATAGAAACATATGAGTAAAAATAGAAAAGAATCCACTTAAAATAGTAGTTGATGTAACTTCGAAGTGTTGAATGCAATTGTAACTGCGAGAAAAGTAAATTTTATTTGTCTTGATCGTCTTCGCCACAAAATCCTTGTCTTTAAGGGAAGTCATGTAGATGTTTATATAAAAAATTTAAATATTCAATAAGTTAAGCAAATTATGTAATTACGAAATTTGATCATATATTGTAATAAATGTGGCATTAAAAGGAGACAGAGCGCGACAGATAAACGGATTAATTTCATATTTTTGGAAGAGATGAAAGTAGTTGTCACATAAAGTGTCAAAAAATAATTTTTTCAAAAATGTTAAAATTAAAGAAGGAAATGTTTTTATTTTTAAAAAAACAAAAAGAGATATAGCCTCATTTTTGCAAATTTCCCCCGCGTTAAGAACATCCTATCCTATCAAATCCAGTCTTTTCGCCCAATCGGCTTTGATGAGGTAGATGTCTCGTGTATGAGACCTCCCATCCCCACCCTTTAATATAAAAATATATATATATATATATACTTTTTCATTCCACAGTTGAATATTCAAATAAAAAAACAAGTCTTCAAATCCTCTCTTAGCAATCAATCATATTTCCCCTAAAAACTCAACCCAAGAATATCAAGAAAAGATTATTAAAAATATACAGTAACTTATTAACAGTAACAGAGCAGCACATTAAATCCAATAACGCCACTAGAGAACACTAGCTGAGATAAAAATTTACGAAAGATGAAACGGATCAATTATATTAGTTCATAAAAGCTCCCCCGGCTGGTTTGTTGCTCCTTGTGCTGAAACATGTCCCTGAGACAATAACTGTGGCAGTCCAGCCCCTTGAATATTGCGCTGGTTCATTCCCGCCCCCACCATCTGTTGAGGCTGTTGTCGTAGTTGCGAGATTTGCTGCCGTTGTGGCTGCAGCTGCATGAGGGGTGGCGGTTGCTGATGCTGCCCAAGTGGTTGCTGCTGCATCTGTGTAAGCTGCAGCGGTTGGGGCGGCTGTTGCATCTGTGGAAGTGGCTGCTGTTGCTGCAACTGCGCGAGCATCTGTGCTGTGGCTGCTGCAGCTGCAGCTGCTGAAGCTGTTGTGCTTGGAGTTGCTGCTGATTCGGTGGTTGTGGCTTAAATACAACCATATCCTGGTAAAAAAAACACTTAGAAGAACAAAGTCTAAAATACAGGTATAATATGTAGGAATACAGATGCTATGACAAGGCAACGTTACCCCAGGGAAAAGCATTCCAATCAAGCGGTACGCTTTGCCAGATATTGATAGAAGCAATGTCTGGGATGGTAGCTGTATTACTGCACACTTCGTTACACAATAACAAAGTGAAATTATCTTCACGAGTTTTATAGAAGATGCTAAAGGGAAGATCTGGTTGGTATGAACAACACTTACATGCTTCTTCTCTTGCAGCTGTCCAAGAAACCCATGTTGATTCATTGCCCGGAAAACTAGAAAATCAGCCATTCCAATATATTGCCTGGCATAATGTTGAAAGAAATCAACACAACCACAGATTTCCCGTTGATTCATAATGAGCACATTAGCTTTTTTAAAAAAAGTACAAAATGTGATACTCATAATTAATTATGTGCATTATGACTTGATTATGGTAATTATGAGATAATTACAAGATTATGTTTAGACTCGGTTTTGAGATAAACCGAGTATGATTGGATTATTGTGATTTAATCTTGAACTTGTGTTAAATGAAATGGAGTAGCCTAATTGAGACTGATTAGGTGATTTAGAATGGCATGAATAATTATACATGTTAGTGGCAAACTGTGGTTAAAGAATGGGTTAAGTATTGAGGGATGATAGATATAAGGAGATAAAGAGTAAATTGCTAGCATAACTCAAGACACACACACTACACCTTCTACACACACTAAATCCCTACAAAAAACCCCAAATTCTCCCTTCTTCTTTTCTTCCAAATTGAAGCTTGGAATTGCTTGGAACTTGCACATAGAGCTTGGTTTGGAAGATTACAAGTGGTAAGGAAGTGAAAATGTATGAATTTTGCGTAGTGTTGGTTGTTGATGATTTTCTTTAATGATGATTTGACTTTGGGAAGGAAAATTTTGAAATGAGTTTTGATAAGGAGAAAATGAGATGCATTATGATGTTTAGATATATCATAGTTGAAATAATTGAAGTATGTTGTGTTGTAGAGAGGTTATGCATGAAAATGGTGTTTTTCGATGAAACAGGACGAACCGAACATATTTTTGTGTCAGCCCCTTGTGCTAAGTTTGCATGGTTGAGGCTAACGGAATTTCAATTAGCAAGGAAGTCGTCTATGTGGGTGGAAGACAACGGTGATGAAGCTTAGAGCTCAAGGACAGATTGTGGGCGGGGAATTGTTCAGGACTGGGTTTTTGAACTGATATTTCTCGGCTGCTGCAAGACAATTTAAAGAAGATGAATTCTCTAATCTGAAACAGGGCAATATGGCAGTGTCTGATTATGCTCTGCAGTATTCTTCGTTACTAAGATATGTGCCACATATTACCACTAATACTCATGCAAAGATGAGGCATTTTCTGAAATGATTGAGGCCATAGTTATTTAATAGAGTTATTTATAATAACTCTAGCTCCTTTGATGATGCTCTTACACGAGTTGAATTGGCTGAAATTGGAGTTGGTGCATACAAGGGTATAGTGCAACCACGGAAATTACTTCAAGAGTTTGAAACCTCGAGGGGATCAGTTTAAATCGCGAGGAACATCATCGTCCTCTCGGTTCAGTGGTCGGCGGTCTGATTTTCGTAGTATTGGAGATCGCAAGGGTAGCACCTCATCAAACAGGGGGCAATGGGCAATCACAGGCAAATAGGGCTGGGGAAATCAAATGCTACCATTACAGAGGACCTCATTAATGAGGGAATGCATAGCTTGCTACGACTCTGGCAAAATGAGCCACATTGCTCGGAATTGCCCTAAACGGGAGGGTAGACCGATTTCAGGAGTAACAGAGGTAGAAATTCTGAAGGAACATGCCTCTATTTGTGCCTCGACCTATAGGAGGACAAACTTTAGGACCGCCTCAAGGGCAGGTCTATGCGTTGAACAGGGAATAGGCGGAGGCAGCTCCAGAAGCAGTGATAGCGTGTAAGTGTTATTTATTTACTTACCCTGCATTTATTTTGATAGACACAGGTGCCTCCCATTCTTTTGTGTCAGTTGAGTTTATTGAGAAGTGCCATATGCGCTCATCTCCACTGGCCACGCCTCTTTCAGTCTCGACACCCACCGGAAAAATTTGAAATGAGTTTTGATAAGGAGAAAATGAGATGCATTATGATGCTTAGATGTATTGTAGTTGAAATAATTGAAGTAAGTTGTGTTGATGAGAGGTTATGCATGAAAATGGTGTTTTTTCTCTGAAACAGGACGTACCGACCGATCGCGACATGGAGTGATTGGTCGCGCGATGAAAAAACAGGATCAGCGATCGATAGCTGGGTATGGAGCGTTCGGTCGTTGAAGAGTGAATTTTGAAGGAAAAAAACATTCGCGTCCGATCGATCGCGCTAAGGCGAGCGGTCGATCACGAGACTGAATTCCTTGAAAAATTATTATTTTCTTGAGAAATTGAGATGATACGCTGTACTCAACCTTACCTCGGTGTACTCAACCTTACCTCGGTGAATTATTGGATTCGTGTAGAGCCTCCCCAAGCAGCGGGATTGCGACAAGTATACTCTTTGGATTATCATTATTTTGGGAGATATAAGGTACGTAGAGAGACGTACGAGCATGGACGGTAAAATATAGATGTTATATGAACGCATGTTTATGCATAAACGAGTATTTGGGAATGTTATGTGTCGTTATATCGAGTAGGAATACAATACTTGATGTTGTCATATCGAAGCGAGGAATAGGATACTTGTCGATGTCATATCGAAGCAATGGAATATGATACTTGCCGCTAATATGTCAAAGCGATGATCATGCCGTTGTCATATTGAAGCGACGGGTATTATGAATGCCACTAATATGTCGAAGCGAGGGGTATTATAAATGATGATGTTATGTCGAAGCGACGGGTATTATAATGTTACTGTTATAACAAGGCTGTGAATGGTGTATCTGTTACGATTATGATGATTTATGTCATGACATTTATATAGACTGTGGAGTTGAGGAATTGTGTTTATAATCTAATGATTATGAATATGAGTTGTGGAACTGAGGAGAGCATATTAAATGCATTGAATACAGGAAGTATTTTCGTACTAGCGATTTTTATGCATTTTACCATATGATCATTATCGTCATTAATGTGGATAATTATATGCTCATGTGTTGTGGGTTGTTCCTGTAGGGGCTTTTGGCAAGGTCAACTAAGGCAATGGTTGATGATGTGGGCTAACCGGCTAAGTGAGGAATAAAGTTATCAATGTAGAAGAACAAAGCTTTTGAATAGTAAACTATGAACGAGTAGTATGAAACTTTTAGTGATCACATTCGTTTTACTGGGGATGTAAGTATTTTGTGTATGAATTTATGATAGCCCTCAAATGCACAATGAAATCAACATGGACCTTACTACTCTGATAATCAAATGAACTCTAATTGTATAATTAAGGCGATTAACGTAGCGAGGCCTTACAAGTCCACCAAGGATATTACTTGTTATTCATGTGATCCTGCGATATCAGGCGAACTATCTGCATTGTATAGGCCAATTCGCAGCAAGCCTGAAAGAATGGCCCAAAATGTCAACATAATTCAAATCGAGCTACATCTAGTATATAGGTAATACGTCAAAATTGTCACGTTTAGCTCGCCCATGTCATGAGAAAGTTTGAGATTGATTTCCAATGGAGTAATAACAGAGTTAACCGATTGGAGACCAGCCAATGAAACCAAAGCCACTGAAACCAACTCCTGGGTGTAGTAGTATTGGTGTAAAAGGATGCCAGAAGTAGTCATCTTGACCTCAAGGCCAAGAAAATGATGTAAGAGACCAAGATCCTTCTTATGAAAAGAAGTATTGAGATGCTCTTGTAGCTGCTAAATGAGGACAACATCAGATCCCGTAATCACAATGTCATCAACATAGACCAGAAGTAGTACAATACCGCAGACGTTTGCGGAGAAACAGGGATGAATCGAACTGGATTTGATCAAACTGGAATGCAAGCAGAGTGGAGCGAAATTTCTCAAACCATACCCGTGGAGCTTGCCTGAGACCATAGAGAGAGCGACGTAACTGACACAGTTCCGAGGAAGGATTAATAAACATACTAGGAGGCGGGGACATAAAGATTTATCAATGTCATATTCCTGGCGATTCCGAAGAGCCGCAAGCCGAGCTTTATATCTATCAATGACCAAGCAGACCGGAATTTAACAGAATAGACCCACTTACAGCCTATGAGCTTGATGCCGGATGGACAAGACACAATATCTCAAGTATGATTATCTTGAAGGACTTGGAACTCTTCCTACGTAGCTTGGCACCAACATGCTTGGGAGGCGACCTGAGTATAAGAACAAGGCACAACAGTATTGAGGGTGGCGGAAAGTGAGGTGGGAGAAAAGCCATACTGATCAGGGGGTTGAGAAACCCGAGTGGGGGTCGTGATGGAGAAACTGTGAGTGGATCAAGTGGCGGATCAATGACGGGAACGGGTTGTGGAGCACGTAGTGGTAGACCAGACCTGGTTTAAAGCGTTCAGTAGAAGAAATTGCATCATCAAAAGAAGGAAGAACCACAGTAGGAGAGTCGGAGATAGCCCGAGTTTGAAAGAAATAATGAGAATCAAAGAAAATAGCATTCCGAGAGATTCAAAATTTATGTGTAAGAGCATCATAACAAACGAATCATTTCTACGTTGGACAATATCCCATAAAAGCACACATAACAGATTGTGCAGCAAGTTTATGAAGATCATTTGGCGGGAGATGAACAAAGCAAATGCATCCAATGTATGAAGAGATTGATATTCAGTAGCCATGCAAAATAAAAGAAAATAAGGAGAATCATCATTTAAAGTAGTAGTAGACAAACTACTAATCAAATAAACCGTAGTCGATAATGCTTCGACCCAGAATTTTGGGGGAAGGAAATTTAGTGATGGGTTTTCCTTAGAGACTATAATCGATGGAGATTTGCACAATGGGATGAAGAATCTGAAACTAATTTGGGCCCAAAGAATAAATCAAGGTATCATGCACTTCACGTCAAAAACAGGATTTTGCATGGGGAAGAAGAAATCGTTGTTGATCTGTGTGATGCACTAGATCGACGTGGATTGGGTAGTACCACGACAGCGGCTGAGCGGAACTGTGTCGGGAGGCATTTTTCAGGCTGATGGCTCTGCAAATATGTTGGGTTTGCGTGGGGTAACCTCCTACAAGTAATGTGATAGTGACTTCTATTCATTTTCTGAAACTCATTGATATGGTTGTTGGAACTATCTATTGGTATGGGAAGAGATGGTTGCAAGTTCTGATCTTAGTCCTAAAGTTGCATCGGAGGAATGGGGGTTTCCTATTGATGACACGAACATGGTTGGAGTTTGGATAGGCGTTTGGAAAATATGTTATGAGCTTGTGGTGCTTGTTCCTATTGTGTTATTCTATTTTGAAAACGAAGAACAAGTGGCTGAGTAGATCTTCAATCATATTATTCATGAATTAGTTTTAAAATTGGAAGTTGTGGTTCGGCGTTTACATCGAGCTGGGAAGGAGGAAAATGGGTCATTCCCTTTTATCATTGTTGGTGTGGTCCTGGCAGTTAAATTATTGCGCATGAAAGGATTTTATCTGTTTGATCATCTAGGTACTGGTGGAATAGAAAATGGACTTGATCTTGTTGGTAACAATCTGATGAAGATTGGTGTAGTTCATCTAGATGCTAATAAACAATGGGATAGAGGAAGAGATGTTACGAGTTTATGGGGGATGTTCAATTTGTTAGTTGGCATGATAGGCAGCAAGAGTTTAACAAGACATTTACTTTCGCCAATATAATTACCGTGGAGATTGAAGAGTATACATTTGGCTTCCTGAATATTACTCTGGCCTAGGTTTTGAGATTATTGTCTTTGATGTCGCTCTATTATCAGCCTTGAGGACAAGATTGAAATTGAGGAGGGCGTATATTGTTACGGGGGAAAATATCTTATACACATGTTGGGCCAAACACAGTGGCCCAAAAGGGAAGGCCAAGACAATTAGAGTTCACCAGAGCAGGGCCAAGGAACACGTGCTGAGGGGAAGTAGCGGTTATGCATGGGAAGAGAATAAAATAGTGGGAGTAAGTGGAGAGGGGATATACCAGATTTTAGTTGTAAGTGAGTGCGAGCAATCTTGCTTGGGCAAGGGGGAATTCCTCCCTTGAGTAGCAGTGTTGCGTGTTTCTTTGTTTTTCATTGTAAAGGCACGCAACAATTTTTGCACAACAAATAACATGCTAAATCACATAAAAATAGTCTAATTTCATTTTTCAAGTAAACATATAAAAGCAAATAACCTAGCAACTCACAGAATCGATATAGACCACTACAACAAGGAGAAAGATAAAATTGGCATAGAATTCAAGTTCCAAAATCACCTGATGAGACAGAAACAGGAGGTGTTGCAATGGGTGGAACAGGTGTTGCATCCAATTTTACAGGGCTTTGATTGGATGGCAACTTGGTCATTCCGGACCGACTTAAAGCAGAACGGGCCTCCACAAAATTTTCTGAGATGAGGGTAGGGAAATGAGGATTCTTAACATTGTCTATCGGGCGGATCTGCAGCTCGTCGATTACGTTTTCGGAAAACCAGTGGCTGTTGGAAGCGTTGTCAAGAACTATCTTTTCCCTAGCCAATACATGATGATGATGTCAGCGTTGTCAAGAACTGTCTTTTCAAAAGAAAGATAAATGGATAAAGAGAAGACATTAGTGTTTCAGGTATCTTTGATCTTTGGTTTGCGAAAATTCCATCTTAGATCAAAATATATTAGGACCACGGCAATACTGATATTGACCAATACAGATGGAAAAGAAAATGCAGATAAATTCATGCAGGTGAAATTTGAAAGTTCAGCCAAATACCAGATAAGACAATGTAAACAAAAGAATCTAAAATCAACGTCAGCAAAGGTTTTTATTTCACTGACCCACTTGAGAGCCAAAATATATTTCTCAATTATCTGAAACCGATTTTCTAAATCAAGTAAAAGCAAATAATTAATTGGATTGTATTCGAGAGGTTACTGATAAGTGATAACTTTGTAGGGCACAGAAGCTACAATAAATTTTTTTAACATTTTTGTAGGTCCTTAACGGCTGTGCAAATGATAGAAAGGAAAAATCCACTATCTATTCTCTCAAGAGGTCCAGATTTAATGAAAAAAATTCCAACTAAAAACTTTATAGGCAAAATACCCATCTGTCACAGAAACTCAAAAGAGTTCACAATTACATTACCATATTTTCCATCTCTTCTGTCGAAGATTCATAATTGTGAGATTTGAAGAGTATAATACAGAAACTCTAATTAAAAGAGATGTAAAATGTTGGGAAACTACCATAACTAGTCATGCTTCTGAAAGTGCAAGACTCACATTTCAATTGTGCATTCTTAGTTAATTCGAAGAGTATTTGAGAATCATGTCCTGATTAGTCAAATGGATTGAAGGTCTTCGATTTATTTTCAATCTGAGATGCCCAAATCATCCAAAGTGCATTGACTTCTGCATATAAGAAGACCCTTGATTCTAAAAACTCATTAACAAGGCCAAATCGATGAGAACTCACAGATGCTCAAACAGATACCAACTTATAATTAAAATTCAAATGAGAAGCATAGGCAAGACTTGCATGTAGCAATAAATTTCAAGAATTTCAACAAGAAATAAAGAATCAGTTACATGTAAGCACAAATCATTCCTGTATTATAAATTGCCTAAGTTTGGGAAGCTGTTTTGGACAAACGACGGCAAAAGAAATGGAAACCTGTCAAAGAAGCATATTTTATAAGCTACTCAGTGATGTCAAATGGATTTCAAGATCAGATGGCACTGGCAAAAGGTACTTTTACCAGTACCTGAGCAAATGATTTTGCCAATGTCTCTGCGTCAATAGATGATTATCTGGTTGCTTTTTTCAGAAACGTTGTTCTGCACAAGATTCTGGGGCTGTGGTCGATATAATGGTGTGGGCAATGGGTATGGATTGCTTGCAGCAACAATCCATATATTTATTTTGGCTTCCATTTGGGGAAGAAAACATCTACTTAAAAAGCAAAACATTGGCTTACAAAAAGTTAAACATTGAAAGGTTCAATTTTTCAAATAGAAAAAAAGAAAACTTTTGTACAATTTCAAGTGGGTGTTATGGATTCATTTAAATAAAAGTAAATTGATAAACAAGTTTATTGGTCATTTCTACCAAGGAGGATTGATGCACAAGCTTCTATCTTTCTCAAACACATTTTCCAAATGATTAAGTTGCCAAGGGCAAACAACTGTCACTGCAGAAATGACTTTTCAACAAGGTCTTGCACATTCTAATGACTTAAAATTAGATTATGAAGAAATATCTACCATATAGCATCCAAATCTTGAAACCACTGAACAACAATGGAAAACAAATATTTATTAATGTACAAGCAAATAAAGATTATAACCATATTGCATTTCACCTTAAATCCATAAACCATACATTTCTTAGTTACTGTAAGAGGTACTTTAAAAAAGTGCTCATTGAGCCTTTAAGACTCCAAAAGCTCATTGCATCCATCGCCTGCGTATTTACCAACTATGTTTAACAATATTACACTCCTGTTCTCTTCTATAAGTTTATATACTTCAATTTCAAATTAACAATTGACATAAATGTGATACCAACAACACAACTTATTATATCTTCACAATCCAAGATTCTGTGATGAAAATAGTTCCATGCTTTTCTTTCATAACCTTCATTTCAAGGAACATTTGTTCACTTTTAGTGCATCTTCACAAACTAAAATACTAAAGCTGAAAGTATATTAAATCTAAAGTTCTAAACTACCACAGCTCAGATAAAATAAGAAAAGAAAAAATTGTTAAAAGTAATGGTATTACGGTGTAGCAACTATAATTATAGATTCGCAATGAAATACCGCACATAAAAAATGAAGTAAATGCATGTGTGCACTAAAGAATTGGTATCACCACAGACCATTAAAGCTTCTGCAAGCCCTTCTGCAAAGCATCATTGAATCCACCACCTCCAAAGAAAATATCCATGTCTCTAGTCCAGGCACTCATTTGCACGAGGAAAGCTGAAAAGATAAATATATGATAGAAAGAACAGAAAAAGAACAGGTAATACATAAGACAAGCCAAAATAATTAGGTTGTAAACTTGTAAGTAGATTTTTAATTTAAATCAAAAGTTTTAAAAATACTTTTTAAGGAAAAGAAGATTAAGTGTCTTGCACTACGTTAAATACTTAACTACACTACTGCAAATCATGTGTTAACAGAATATTATAGCAGCCAAAGGAGCAGCTTAAAAAAGACACCCTCATTAAGAACACCACAAAATAATGTGTAGGTTTAAGCAAATTATTTCATAAACTTCTCTAGGATCTTATTCGATAGATTAAACCAGTGTCATGGGAGATCTCAGCAACATGCAAAGCTTCCTTTACTTACTACTAGGTGAAAAATGAAGTATGCAACTTAACTGGTATTTTACCTCATTTTAATTTTGTAACAGCCAATTTAAAATTTGAAAGACTATGAGGCCCACTTAGCAAAGGCCAATACTGTATCCAAACTCTCGTCTAGCGAGAGCTCAACATGGGGAGCAGATGGCTTCTGGAAAAAAAATGGAATAACAGAATTAATATCAAAAGGTCGGGTGCTGCATGTCAAACAGAAGAACATCAATAAACTCTTCTGGTAGCACCAAAATCTAGTCCTTGATATTTAAAAACTGAAAATTAGATAGCTAAAATATAAGCCATGTCAGTTATATCTACCTGGCTCGTTATCTCCTTCCCATAAAAAGATCTGCATGGATTAACTAAAAACTCATAACTTATTAAGAACTGACCATATAATCAAAGATTACCAGGAACAAGTTATTAGAGTAAGACAGTGAACGTGAAAAGTACTGATTTATATATCGGGGCAGTACGCACAATACAAGCATTTCCTGTGATACGGAGACAGGAAAAATTTTGCAATATTTTGAAAGGTACAAGCTACATCGGATGAATCAGAATTTATTTTTAAAATATGGCAAACTAGATTTTCGAACATCTATTTCGTAGTATACATGAATACATGACTTGCGCAGAAACGCTTGGCCATCACGCCTGGTAGCATAACAGGGTGGCTTTATCAGACCAAAATTCCACTCTGCTTTCCTTCGTGAAGTTGTATGGATATTCTAGCATGTAAATGCCAACAGTAATAGCAAAACATCGTCCTTTTACAAAATAAAGCATTCACCGTAACAGATTCGTGAAAGGGCTATCTCTTATAGTGTGTTACATATCTCTTAGAGGCAATAATTTTCTAGTTTTGCCTATCAAGCATCAACGCATCTGTTTTTCTCCAGTAAAAGGTAGAAATTGAAACATCAACGAGTAATGTCTCGTTTAGCATTATATATTATATAACAATAACAACAATTTTAAAAGGAACAGTCTTGATTTTATTGCAAACTAAAAAAGTAAATAAAATAACAATTGATAGGTGAGAGATGAACGACAATTTGTTTTTTTTCCAGTCATGATATACCGATGTTTCACTCATATTAATGCATACATGTGAACTAAGTGCATATGCTAAATCACAGCGTAAGCCAGGTCGCCCCCAGCTCCCCCTCCACCGCCTCACCCCCGCCTCCCTCTGGAAGGCAATATATATTATAACCTCCACACACGCCAATTAATTCGCAACACAAGCATCGGTAAATATCAGAAAACAATTTCAAAACTGCAGTCAATTTTCTTCAATGGAGACCGAATTGAACTGTTGCATCAATAAATCAACAAGCAATTACATTTCGGGTAATAACCACTCTAATACGCTAACGGGAAAAGTAAACACTGTACTCCCACACGCGCACAAACGCAGTTCATGGTGGAAACGAGTAACATTACCGGACGATCTTCTCAAGGTAATCGGAGACGATGGTTTGCCAGAATGGTCCGGTAGAGGCCGTACTTCAACCGCCACGATCAGCTGTTTCGGCACCTTGTATTACCCAGCCAAAATCCAATCTTATCTGCCTTGTTCTCCCCTCTACCTGCTTCTGGTCTCGTTGCCCAGTACCAGTGCATGCAGTTTCCTCTTAATTCACTGATTCAGGGTGCCTTTGCTACAAACGTACCATATCATGAACGAACGCAAAGATATGGATTTTTAAATTTTCAACATACACACGACTGGATATACATGTATATTTTTATATTTTACATTTATTATACATGCTAAATTACAAAATACTAAAATTCATAGTTTTTAAATTATAAAACATGTAAAAATAACATAATTATTCTTACCGAATTCAAGAAGTATATAAATAAATGCATGTCATTGAAATGATTATATTATCACTCATAATAACACCAAGTACATATTACTTCAATTAACATAAAGTTTAACAAACATGTCGAAATAAAATATAACGCTAAAAATACTCTTACCAAATTCAAAAAGCATATAAATAAATGAATGTCATTGAAATCATCATTGTATCACTCATATTAACACCAAATATATATTACTTCAATTAACATAAAGTTAAACTAATAAGTCCCAATTTAATTTTAGCCAAAAACTTTTAAAATTTTACAATTAACCCCCAAAAGTTCACTTTCTATGTCGGAAATGCCCATTGATCATGTTCGACACGGGTGTATGATTTTGAGGGGAGTGTCCGATAGGATGTCCGATTTTATTTTTTTTAAAAAAATTAAGGATACGACATGTGGCGTGTCCGACATGTGTCCGATGAGTGTCGGTTCGTAGAAATATCCAACACTGCACCAAGTAATTTTTAAGAGTGTCTGTGCATCATAGCTATAAATAAAAGGAATAATAAATATTGAATTGCATAGATTTACAAACATAAAATTTAGAAATGTTTATTTTATTTTATTATTTTTTTTTATTAAAGAATTATAGTAGGGTTTTTTTAATATTTTAACCCAAATTTAAAAAAACAATTGACAAAATAACCTGAAATAGGAGATATTAACAAAATGACTCAAAACGCCAACTGAATTGGCGTCTTCATTTAGAAGACACCAATTCAGTTGGCGTGTCCAACTTTGATACTTTAAAAAGCTGGATAAGTTGGCGTGTCCAATTTTTTTTATTTTAAATAACAAAACAAACAAATTTAAAATAAATTATGTCTAATCTTATCTGATAAATTGTAAAAAAGACGTTCATATTTTTAAAATTTTATTTAAACAACTTTTTTATTATCAAAGTTTTATAAAACATTGGGGCCAGAATGACCGTCGTGGAACATTATTAAATTTTTTAAACATAAAATTTATATAATTACCTCGTCACCTTCCTCGTAACAATTGATGATGTGAAACATTGCATAGGGTTCCACTTCAAACCAATGAAAAAGGATGCAACATCCCCGTAACGAGGATTACTCTTAGGGATGACAATGAGACTGGTCTAAACCTGGATCATTATTAAACCCGCTTTTATGGGACGAGTCTGAACCTGGTCAAATGGGACCCGCCTCAGACTCGCCCCATATAAATATTAATTTTAATTTTAAATATTTTAATCTTAATATTAATATATCATTCTCATATATGTCATTTCTTTTTGCATAACTCTGTATCACATTACTATTCTTCTCTCAGATAATATTATTAACGCTTTCTTTGTTAAAAAAAATCTTGAAACAAAAATAGTTTAATAGGAAAATATCGGAATCAACAATGACTATGTAATCTTATGTGGTTATTTATATCGTACAAAAATAGTATCATATCGCTAAAAGGGTTCGCAGGTTAGACAGTCGGGTTCATGGGTCTGAACGACGCGGGACAAGTCTAGTTCACTAAGCGGGGCGAGTATGGGAACAATTTTTTTTGTAGCTGGGGCGGGTACGGAATTTGGCAAAACTCATCCTGACTCGCCCCGTTGCCATCCTTAATTACTCTAATTTTTGCAAAATTTATCTTATTCTAATTTGATAATACAAAAATTGTTTAAATAAAATTTTAAAAATATGAACGTTGTTTTTATAATTTATCTGATATGTGAGACATATCTTTATTATATTTTTTATTTTAAATTTGTTTGTTTTTTATTAAAAAAGAAAATAAAATTGGACACGCCAACTTGGTTGGCGTGTCCAACTTAGAAAAATAAATAAAGTTGGACCCGCCAACTTGGTTGGCGTGTCCAACTTTTAAAAGTAGTAAAGTTGGACACGCCAACTGAATTGGCGTCTTTTGGTATTTTGGGTCATTTTGTTAACATCTCCTATTTCAGGTTATTTTGTCAAATTTTTTTTTTTAAATTTGGGCTAAAATATCAAAAAACCCAATTATAGTATCATGAAAAAATAATTCTTTTGGAAAAGAAAATTTGGCATGACATTGGCAGACTTTATAATATAGTATAATATAAACAATAAATTTTTATACGCAATGTAATAAGGTAATTAATTTATTCAAAATCAATGTTTGAGTTTATAATTTGTTTTCTTTAAAAAAACTATATTATAAAAACACTTTATTTTCAGAAAGATTTTGATATATCCATTAGAGATTAATGATAGTCATCGTAATAATATGAATCTTTAGTCTTTATAATATAGTACATTATAGATTTTGTTAATTTATTATTATTATTGTTTAGTGTGAAAATTTGTTCGGGCGTGTCAGGTACAAAGCGTACCGAAAGTATGAAATCCGACTTCTAATTCAAAGCGATGTGAATCCTTGATTTGGCCGTAAGTTCTAGCCTCCTCGATAAACGTCAAAACTGTGAAATTACATTGAACAATTGACTAGAAAAATAGAGGTGGAATTCACCAATAATCATGACATAGTTATGCTATTGATAATTGAGAAAAACATGTTAATAACTAAAAGAGTGCAAGATAAAGCTAGAGGAACTTGAAAGCTAAACTAGGAAGCTTGAAAATATGCAAACTAGAAATGACGAGGAATGAACTAAAATCTAAGGCTAAAACATTGCAGGAAATTTGCAAAAGGATTTGTGTTGATTGCTTGTTTGTCCCTAGCATTTGCCTTCAATTCTTCATTTTATTCTATTTTCTCACGGTAGTTTCATATTTTCCAACTTGTTGCATTGATTTCCTTGGGCCAAGTAATATTTTTTATGGGCTAACAAATGCCCCCGTAGGCAATTGACTAAACTTGCCAATTTACCTATATATATCATGCTTCGACCCACACCCTTTCTCCATTCATGAGTGATCGAATTAGACTTTAATGACTTCTTTCATTGCTGACCATTTTCTAGGTTACGGTTCCTTCCTTAGGACTCCCACATTTTGTTGCTAGTGATCATCCTCCTGTAATGTTGTAAGACACCAATTTCTCCAATTGAAGTTCTTTGAGAGATGCTGGTTCCTCAAGCTAAACCTCAAAAACATGATTGATCCCCTGACTTATAGCCGATAATCCTCGATCTTATGGCCAGTTCCTTGGCCTTGAACGTTATGATCCCTTATAGTATGATCTATCCCTGGCCTAAAGGCCATGGATCCCCGACCTGGAAGTTGATGATCCTCTATTGAAATATTGGATCATTGGCTTGGAGGTTGAACATTCTCCATTAAAATGTTGATTCCTTGGACAAGAGTTCGACGATCCTCCACTGAAATATTGATTCATTGGCCAAACAACCACAAACTCCAACATTTCTCGGACTTTCACCTTTGTCCCATGTGCTTCCTCATTTTTCTTTTGATCCTTCATGTTTCGATGACTTGATCCTTCATCTCTAGCCTCAAAAATTTGATGTTTTGGTACCCAACACCACTTTCTCACTTTTCTCGAATTCAAATGCTTCTGCTCTACCTTGTCTCTCCTCTTCTCATAGCCATAGACTCTTTCTTTTCCGGGAATTTGAGAATCCAATAATTCTTCCCTTAAGAGTTCTTCCATCGTAGGCAATTTATGATATTGAGTTTGTGCCAGAGGAACACTTTTGTTTCATGACTCATCCTTACTCATTTCTACTTCTTTTCATCTCAACAATCTCATCTTGTGTGTCCTGGTGAATGGTAAAGGAAACTTTCGGTGTTTTACCACTTGCCACTCACCACTCTTCTTTGGTTTGGGAGGGATTACAAATTTTGGTCCCTTACATATTGCATTTTGGCAAGAGGGTTAACACTTGCTAGAGCATTCCTTTGAAAATATTTTTTATCCTCAATCATCTTCAGTGATGATCCCCCAATGTGAATTACACTCGTTTTTCTTCCAGCAACTGATCCTTGAGAGTATGGTGGGCTCCATAGAGTTGAGTATGTTGATCTCCGAAAATGTTCTTTGTTCCCCAACCCTCAGGCTTAAGGATCCTCCATGATATACTCCATTCCTTGATCTTTCAGGCATTGATCCTCGAAGGTGTGACAAGTTCCTTGACCTTGTGGCTGATGATCCCCAAGGATATTCGTGATTCCTTGGCCCTGTGGCCATGGATCCTCAACTATTTCTCGGTTTCCTCCATTGATATGATAAATCTCTCACATTGTAGCATCGACTCCACTTGCTTGAACAACTTCGGTAATCATTTTTTACCTAAAAAATCTTGTCTTTTGGCACCCAACATCTTTTTACGGTCATTGTCGTACGCTTCTGCCTTGTTGCTCTACTTATCATTTCCTGCAAATATTTTTAAAAGTGCAGTATTTGTATTAATGTTGAAGGAAGTATGATACTCACAGTCATTTTTTTCCTTTTACTTCGCGACGCACTCTGTTGATGAAGCGAACTACCCCAATAGCATTCACCATCGTCGTTCATTCTTTCCTCGGCAAAATATGCCTAATAAATGCATGTATTGCCTTCTGAAACATTCTCATATGAATATGAATAGTCAGTGTAATGCCTCGATTTGTTTTATACACGTGTGATATGATTATAGTGTAATTATATCAAATGGCGGTATGATAACGGGGGTTCGGGTGGAACCAAGAATGAAATAATACATGCAGGAAATGATATATGGCAAGGAATGAAACATGGTGCAAAATGATTTGGATTTAATCAAGTGTAGTAACATATCAAGCAACATAAACTAGTAGGCATTTGAATATGCATGTGAATTTAATTTGAGTAGGAGTTGCATTTGAATTTGGAGTTCATCTTCATGTACATGTCACTTAACATGTCATTAACTCCAAATGACATTATATCAAGTGACTTAGGGAGGGGATTCACATAGTTTCTCATTTTTCACCTACAAAATCCTACACAAGCTCCTCTCCAACTCTTTGAAGTTCCTCTTGGTTTGAGCTTGGAATTCACTTGAGAATTGAGCTAGGAAGTTAAGTGAAGTGAATTTGTACAATCTTGGTAAGGAATTTATGGTTTTGAACTTGAATTGTGTAGTTGGTGATGAAGCATGTGCATTGGCATATCAAGTATTCATGTTTGAAATCATAACTTGTTTCTAGGCCAAGAATTTGATGCTATAATGTTAGAAACATGTTTATATGATCCTAGGGATTTCATGAAATGTGGTTAAATGATAGGAAATGAATTGTGCAAGAAATACCATGAAGATATGCTTGAAAATCGCCATGAATTTTCTGAAAACAGAGGAGGCGATCGATCGCGACGTTTGAGGCAATCGATCGCCCGTGGCTAAACATGAGAGTGGCGGTGCATTGAGCGATCGATCGCTTCATGTGGCAATCGATCGCCTTGAGGCAGTATGTTTTCCAAAGGGGAGGCGACCGATCGCGTGAAATTAAGAGATCGATCGCCTAGGACCAAAGCTTTAGGCGATCGATCGCCTCAAAACATGAGATCGATCGCCAGGGTCCAGAATTGGAAAAATGTTATATTTTTGTAGAATTTGATTTTATTGCCTATGATAACATGATATATTATTGGCATTGTTGTAGCAGCATCACAGGGGACAGGACAACGAGGCAATTAGTCAGTGACGACTGATTTATCTCGTTTGTGTCGCTTTACAGGTACGTGTTGACGTACGGAGTATAGATATTGTGTGATGATGTTATGCGATTGCTATCATATGAATTGTGTTATGTTGGTATCATATGATTGGTAGTATCATATGCATGTACATTCATGGATATCATGTATTTGAGATGGATGAGGTATATACGTTAGCATTAGAGGTATACACATGGTTTGGGTATATGCTCGGGTATGCGACGTTAGCATTAGAGATATACGCCTGGTTTGGGTATATGCTCGGGTATCCTACATATACTTGGTATGAGAGATATACGCCGGTTTTTGGGTATATGCTCTGGCTATTATCATGTGAGGACGGTACAATGATATGTGTTGCTAATATGAAGATGTGAGATGATTTCACTGACATATTGAGCGAAAATGGACATATCATCTTAGTCTCGTGATAATAGGATGTGTGATGAGACATGTCATGACATAGTTGCATTTGTTGATGCATGAGACAGAGCATTCACATTGGATATTATTATTATTGCTTTATCATTGATATTGTGTTTTGATATTGCACTGAAATAATTGTTATCTATACTCACGTTGTGTGATGTTTCTGTAGGGTTTCATAGACGTGGGGAGCATGAGTCATGATTTCCGCTGCGAGGAGAACCACTGCATATGGGTTATCCTAGAGTAGGTTGTTACTTGTACATGTGATGTATAGTTGGTTAGGGTTTTGTAAACCTGGTAACAACGTAACTAGTAAGATACTCTTAATCAGTGTATGCTTTTTACTTAATTCAGACTCACAGATGTATGTTAACGTGATACATAATGATAAGTGACGAGGACCCCACATTAGTGGTATCAGAGCAGTGGTTCGAGAACGGGGTGAACATGGGTAGAGGAAGTGTATTAGGGAGTTACCTAAACACTTGAAAACATGTTGAGATGGTAATATCATGTTAGGATTTGTAATATGATGTTTTTCTAACATGTTTTATATTTGTGAATGTTATTGTTAACCCGTGATATACAGTTATGACAGACAGAGGGTATCATGAGGATGTTGGGGATGCCATGAGTGGCAATGCTAGTGTGAGGATGGCGCCTGTGCCACCACCACCGATTGGGCAAGGGCCAGTGGAACAGGTATTGTTACCTGGCGAGTTAACATTGACGCAATTTCTGAGTTATCAGCCACCCAGGTTTGAGGGTACTGAATCAGGGGAACTGGCAGAGGAGTGGCTAGAACGCGTGGAACAAATATTTGTGTCAGCACCGTGTGCCAAGACTGCTTGGTTACGCTTAGCTGAATTTCAGTTGGCTAAGAAGGCCATGATGTGGTGGAAGTCCACATTGATTGAGCTGAGGGCTCAAGGACAGACAATTAACTGGGATGTGTTTAGAACGAAGTTTCTTGATCATTATTTCTCTGTTGCTGCAAGGCAGAGGAAAGAGGATGAATTTACAACTTTGAGACAGGGATCAATGACAGTATCTGACTATGCTGTGCAATATTATTCATTGCTCCGATATGTGCCACATATCTCTGTAAACACAAAAGCAAAGATCAGACAGTTTGTGAAAGGTTTGAGGCCTGAATTGTTTGATAGAGTAATGTCCAATAACCCTACATCATATGAAGAAGCATTGACTAGAGCCGAGATGGCTGAGATTGCAGTAGGGGTGTACAAAGATGTTGGACAATCCCAACCACCTACATCTGAAAGTATGAGACCTAGAGGAGAACCATTTAAATCACCACGAGGTGGTGCATCTTCATCTAGGTTTAGTGGGAAACGTTTTGGACCACGGAAAGGGGATGACCGAAGAGCTAAGGGACAGTTCCAAGGTAGTAGTAGTGACAGTGGTGTGCAATGCTTTAAATGTGGCGGACCACATTTGAAACGAGATTGTCCTCAATTGAATCCAGTAGTTTGTTTCCGTTGTGGGAGACCAGGACATGTGATCCGTGATTGTCCTCAAGTGGGTGGACAACAGAGGAGAGGACCAATGTCAGAGTAAGTTGTATGCCAAACTCAGTAAGTGTGAGTTTTGGTTGACTAGTGTCGGCTTTTTGGGGCATGTAATTTCAGAAGAAGGTATATCAGTTGATCCGAAGAAAGTGCACGCAGTGTTGAATTGGTCAGCACCTACTTCAGTACCAGAGATTCGTAGTTTCTTGGGTTTGGCTGGATATTATAGACGGTTTGTTGAAGGATTTTCAGCGATTGCCAAACCATTGACACATTTGACACAGAAGGGAGTATCATTTCAATGGTCAGAGGCTTGTGAGCATAGTTTTCAGGAATTGAAACATCGATTGACTACAGCTCCAATCTTGATCATTCCATCGGAACATGACAGGTTTGCCTTATATACTTATGCATCATTACTAGGTTTGGGTTGTGTATTGATGCAGGATAAACATGTAGTGGCTTATGCATCACGGCAATTGAAACCACATGAAATGCGATATCCAGTACATGATCTGGAATTAGGTGCCATTGTCTTTGCCTTGAAGATATGGCGACATTATTTATATGGTACGTCGTTTACCATATACGCAGATCATAAAAGCTTAAAGTTTTTATTCACTCAAGCAGAGTTGAATATGAGGCAAAGAAGATGGATGGATCTGTTGAAAGATTATGATTGTGAGATTGAATATCATCCAGGAAAGGCTAATCTTACAGCAGATGCCTTGAGTTGAAAAGTACATCATACGGCTGATGAGATGATTCATTTATCAGCATTAATGACATCGTGTTGTACATTGGGTTATAAATTTGATGTAGAAACAGTGCCGGTACAGGTATCAATATTATTGATTGAACCTGACATTTTTGAGAAAATCAGGACAACACAAATGACTGATGATGAGGTACACCATTGGAAAGAAATGATAAGTCAAGGACAAACATCACAGTTTGTAATTGCAAGTCATGGAATTCTGCAATACAAGAACTATTGGGTAGTACCTACTTCATTGGGACTACGTCAAGAACTACTACAACATGCTCATTGTAGTAGATACAGTATACATCCTGGAGGAAAGAAAATGTATCATGATTTACGTACCCAATTTTGGTGGAAACGTATGAAACAGGATGTGTTGAACTTTGTGAAACGGTGTTTAGTTTGTCAACAAGTAAAAGCAGAAAGACAGAAACCAGGAGGTGAATTACACAGTTTGGACATTCCTCAGTGGAAATGGGACCATATCACGATGGATTTTGTGACTCATTTGCCACAGACGTTTTCTGGTTGTGATGCCATTTGGGTGATCGTTGACCGACTCACCAAAGTATCTCATTTCGTGCCATATTGTATGACATTTACATATTTGCGAATGGCAATTGTACATTCAACATGTAGTGAGACTACATGGTATACCAGTTTCCATTGTGTCGGATAGAGATCCGAGATTTACTTCTCATTTTTGGGAAGGGTTACAGACAGCATTGGGAACTGAAGTGCGGTTGAGTACAGCATATCATCCTCAGACAGATGGACAAACAGAGCGTACAATACAGACGCTTGAGTATATGTTGAGTGCCTGTGTATTAGAGTTTGATACCTCTTGGCAAGAGTCATTGCCATTAGTGGAATTTTCATATAATAATAGTTATCAAACTAGTACACAGATGGCACCATTTGAGGCTCTATATGGGCGACGATGTAGATCGCCATTGTATTGGGATGCTGTGGATCAGTCTTCCTTACATGGACCGGATATGATTCATGAAATGGAAGCGAAAGTGAAGTTAATTCGATTGAAACTTAAAGCTGCTCAGGACAGACAGGCTGTTATGCTAATAAGCGACGTGGATCACTTGAGTTTCAAGTTGGTGACCGTGTGTTCTTGAAAATCTCACCTTTTAAAGGTGTAGTAGGGTTTGGTAAACGTGAAAAATTGTCTCCACGGTATGTTGGTCCGTATGAGGTATTGCAACGTATTGGTACGTTGGCATATCGCTTGGCACTACCGCCGGCATTGAGTGGTATTCATGATGTTTTTCATGTTTCATTGTTGAGGAAATATGAACCAGATCCGAGTCATGTATTACAGCTACCTGATGTACAGTTAAATACAGATGTGTCGTATGAGGAACGACCGGTTAAGATCTTGGATCGAGCTGAACGCAGGTTGCGGAATAAAGTGATTCCTATGGTTAAAGTACAGTGGGACAGAAGGGGTGTCGACGAGGCAACGTGGGAGACGGAGCAGCATATGATGCAACGGTATCCAGATTTGTTTTCTGGTATGTTGATATGTTATTCGTTTGTTATATGTTTTGTATATGGCATATATCAATTGTATTGTTATGTAGAGCATGTGTTATGGTTGTATATGCCATTTCGAGGACGAAATTCAATAAGTGGGGGAGAATTGTAATGCCTCGATTTGTTTTATACACGTGTGATATGATTATAGTGTAATTATATCAAATGGCGGTATGATAATGGGGGTTCGGGTGGAACCAAGAATGAAATAATACATGCAGGAAATGATATATGGCAAGGAATGAAACATGGTGCAAAATGATTTGAATTTAATCAAGTGTAGTAACATATCAGCAACATAAACTAGTAGGCATTTGAATATGCATGTGAATTTAATTTGAGTAGGAGTTACATTTGAATTTGGAGTTCATCTTCATGTACATGTCACTTAACATGTCATTAACTCCAAATGACATTATATCAAGTGACTTAGGGAGGGGATTCACATAGTTTCTCATTTTTCACCTACAAAATCCTACACAAGCTCTTCTCCAACTCTTTGAAGTTCCTCTTGGTTTGAGCTTGGAATTCACTTGAGAATTGAGCTAGGAAGTTAAGTGAAGTGAATTTATACAATCTTGGTAAGGAATTTATGGTTTTGAACTTGAATTGTGTAGTTGGTGATGAAGCATGTGCATTGGCATATCAAGTATTCATGTTTGAAATCATAACTTGTTTCTAGGCCAAGAATTTGATGCTATAATGTTAGAAACATGTTTATATGATCCTAGGGATTTCATGAAATGTGGTTAAATGATAGGAAATGAATTGTGCAAGAAATACCATGAAGATATGCTTGAAAATCACCATGAATTTTCTGAAAACAGAGGAGGCGATCGATCGCGACGTTTGAGGCAATCGATCGCCTGTGGCTAAACATGAGAGTGGCGGTGCCTTGAGCGATCGATCGCTTCATGTGGCAATCGATCGCCTTGAGGCAGTATGTTTTCCAAAGGGGAGGCGACCGATCGCGTGAAATTAAGAGATCGATCGCCTAGGACCAAAGCTTTAGGCGATCGATCGCCTCAAAACATGAGATCGATCGCCAGGGTCCAGAATTGGAAAAATGTTATATTTTTGTAGAATTTGATTTTATTGCCTATGATAACATGATATATTATTGGCATTGTTGTAGCAGCATCACAGGGGACAGGACAACGAGGCAATTAGCCAGTGACGACTGATTTATCTCGTTTGTGTCGCTTTACAGGTACGTGTTGACGTACGGAGTATAGATATTGTGTGATGATGTTATGCGATTGATATCATATGAATTGTGTTATGTTGGTATCATATGATTGGTAGTATCATATGCATGTACATTCATGGATATCATGTATTTGAGATGGATGAGGTATATACGTTAGCATTAGAGGTATACGCCTGGTTTGGGTATATGCTCGGTTATGCGACGTTAGCATTAGAGATATATGTCTGGTTTGGGTATATGCTCGGGTATGCTACATATACTTGGTATGAGAGATATACGCCGGTTTTTGGGTATATGCTCTGGCTATTATCATGTGAGGACGGTACAATGATATGTGTTGCTAATATGAAGATGTGAGATGATTTCACTGACATATTGAGCGGAAATGGACATATCATCTTAGTCTCGTGATAATAGGATGTGTGATGAGACATGTCATGACATAGTTGCATTTGTTGATGCATGAGACAGAGCATTCACATTGGATATTATTATTATTGCTTTATCATTGATATTGTGTTTTGATATTGCACTGAAATAATTGTTATCTATACTTACGTTGTGTGAATGTTTCTGTAGGGTTTCATAGACGTGGGGAGCGTGAGTCATGATTTCCGCTGCGAGGAGAACCACTGCATAGGGGTTATCTTTGAGTAGGTTGTTACTTGTACATGTGATGTATAGTTGGTTAGGGTTTTGTAAACCTTGTAACAACGTAACTAGTAAGATACTCTTAATCAGTGTATGCTTTTTACTTAATTCAGACTCACAGATGTATGTTAACATGATACATAATAGATTAAGTGACGAGTACCCCACAGTCAGGAACTATACATTCTTCATTTTCCAAATATTTTGTGGCACACTTTGTTGATGAAGGGAACTTCCCCAGTAGCATTCACCAATATCATTCATTATTTCCTCGGCAAAATATGCCTGAGAAATCCATGTCTCGTTTGGGAAGAATAATTATATGAATATGAAAAATCAGAATCAATATTCATGCAAGTATCCCTTGACCGCCACTGTTGATTGGGCCACATCCTCAAAAGTGACTTCCATCGGCATTAATTTTCAGGCTTGAAACATCCTTTGTAACTTTGTCGACGCCTTCGGGTTCCACCGGGTGCGCCATTTGTTTGGTGTGAAAATTTATGCCAGCATGCCAGGTACGAAACATACCAAAGGTGTGAAGTCCGACTTCTAATTTCAAGCGATGTGAATTCTCGATTTGCCCGTAAGTTCTAGCCTCCTCGTTCAAGTGTCAAAATTATGAAATTATCTTGAACGCTTGACTAGAAAAATAAAGGGGGATTCCACCAATAAACATGAACACATAGTTATTGTTGGGTTTTGGAAACCCGAATAATCTTGGTTTTGATTTTAACAAAACTTGTTATTGTGTTGCTAACATATTTCATCAAATATGCAGTTCATAGATCATAATTAAGAGCATGATGAATTCCAAATAAGTAGCTTGAAAATATCAAGCTGGACCAAGACTGAAATCCTGGCAGAGCGGATTGTTTCGATCATATCTCATAGCTCGGATATCGAAATGGCGTGCTTCTAAAGAGGTTGAATAACCAACTCAAAATACTAAAAGTCATATTTCACAACAGATCGGCTAGTTCGAATGTTATCAAGGAGAAAAGACGCCTGCAAGATCGAGCTGTACCGCGAAGAAACATCAAGCTGTTTCAGCAAGCAACTGTCAGTCTGTTGAGCATAACTCTTAGCTAGCTTATTGGAACAGGACGATTCAGTATGGATTGGAAATCTAAGACAAAGATCTACAAGTCATCTTTGGAAGTCAAAGACTGAATCAGACGTTAAGATGTCCAAAACGCTTCATCAAGTCACGCCATGTGACGCCTGTAAGATCGAGTTGTTACAGCAAGCGACTGTCAGTCTGTTGGCCATAACGCTTAGCTCGCTTATTGGAACGAGACGATTTAGTATGGGTTGGAAATATAAGACAAAGATCTACAAGTCATATTTGAAAGTCAAAGACTGAATCGGACGTTAAGATGGCCAAAAAGCTTCTGCAAGTCACGCCATGTGCTGCTGCATCCAGCAAACAGACAGCAGGAGTATCGCCTTGTATTTCGAGCATAACTCTCTCATACGAACTCAAAATTGAGCGATTCTTGATTCCGTGGAAATCTAAGAGAAAGGTCTACAACTTTAATGTATATCACTTTGCCCATAAATCAAAGAATCAAGAGCTACAAGCAACAGATCAAAAGAGCAAGTTTATCAATCTGTTTTGTATCAAGCTGAATGTCCAGACTGATCCGGACCAGACTGATCTGCCCAGACTGATTTGGACCAGACTGATCTTCCCAAGCTGTTCTGGCCAGACTGAGCTGCCCAAGCTGATCCGGCCAGACTGATATGTCCAAGCTGATCCGGCCAGTCCGGTCTGAA
This sequence comes from Haberlea rhodopensis, assembly GCA_907163345.1. Lineage (NCBI taxonomy): Eukaryota > Viridiplantae > Streptophyta > Magnoliopsida > Lamiales > Gesneriaceae > Haberlea > Haberlea rhodopensis. The sequence continues at coordinate 51,239 of CAJQUN010000064.1, forward strand.
ATACAAAGAGCCCAGAAACCAGAATATGACCGTTTCAAGCTCGAGAATGGTACAGAACCTTTTCCAACGGGCATATTCTTGTGTCTAACGTATATATCATTACTTGGGGCTATATATACATGATTTGAAAGCTCAATTACAGCTGATTGAAGATCAATCCAAGCCTTCCAAAGCAAACACACTTGGGATTCAATTGAGGAACTTAAAAGACAAAAGCTGCTAAATGAAGATCACTCCTCAAACCTTTGGCACCTCTTACCTTGATGTATCAGATTCATTATGGAATCTTTTGTGCCTTTGTATTCACTCTATTCATTGTATTTGTGAGCTAAAATAGAAGAGTGAATACCATTGTAACAGTTGATGATTTATCACAATCGATGAGAGGTCTTTGTATGTGAGACATTAAAGAACATACATAGTTGAGTTGCTAGGAGTTCTAGTTGGATGGGGAATTCCCAACTGGATCGGGTTTGTACAACGAGATTGTATAAATCAAAGTCTTCTAGTGGAATATTTCCATGAGGTAGAAGAAGGGGAGACGTAGAAGGATTACACCACCTTCGAACTTCCATAAACAAATGTTTGTTTATTTACTTCACTTGCATATCTTTAAAATGTCTTTCAAATGAGTAATCGGTTTATAGCGGGTTATTTCGAGTGTCTTCCGCTCGGTTTTATAACCGAACTCGATATAATCTCTCGGTGCAATTATTTCAAGAACACGAGCTATTGAAGCTCAAGTTGGTTGAACTCGGGTGTGGAATGACGACCCACCCCCAAAATCGATCCTAACAGTTATGCTATTGATAATTGAGAAAAGCATCATTTACAAACTAAAAGAGCGCAAAATAAAGCTATAGGAACCTGAAAGCTAAACTAGGAAGATTGACAATATATAAAATAGAAATGACGAGAAATGAATTAAAATCTAAGGACTAAAACATTGTAGGAATTTGCAAAATGATTTGTGTGGATTGTTTGTGTGTCCCTAGCATTTGCCTTCAATTCTTCATTTATTCTATTTTCTCACGATAGTTTCATCTTTTTCAACTTGCTGCATGATTGTTGTATGTGGGGTAGTAGCTCACATGGGATAAAAGACCAAGTCAAACATTTGACCATTCAACCACCATAATATGATTTACTGAAGGGAAAATTACGGGCCAGTACACTTTAGTGAAACATAATCTATCATAGTCCAGCGAAAAAACATTAGTTGACATAAGTCCATTCTAGGTTGAAATGACCATAATAACCCCATGTGGTCCATGTGGTCCAAGCGATCCACGCGGTCCAACCAATCTTTAATAAATTTGCATTATTAGCCCGTAGAAAATGTTTAAAGAACAAAATATGCCACAATATACTATTCATCATCGTTTTTATCCTAATATTTACCAAATAGAAACATTATATGAACATGAGATCCTTCAGTTTCTGTTATCTCGAGATGAATCTCAAGAGCATACTTTTGCAAATGACTCACGGTTTATATAACGTTCGTCTAATTATAATTCAACCCGATTTGAAGATCATGTTAAAAATAAATAAAAGGCCCAACATGCTTCCGTATTACAATAAAATTTTAGCAAACTGAAATATACCATTTTCACCATAAAGGCACTAGGTGAGGTGGGTCGCAACTTCCACCAGTCGAAAACTTACTGCCTCCAGACTATTTTATGAATGGCTCCTCACCATCCAACCTCAGCTCATGGGCGAGGTTAGTCTGCCAGTTATCGGACTCCTTCAAAAACCGCACAACACATCCCTAATTCGTTTCCTACCTTAGGGCGTAAGGTATATTCAAGATATAAAAAAGATTTAAAGAAATCTGGGAGATAGCTGGGCAACAACCTTATTTTTATTCTGGAATATTTATAACATCTATTACATTAAAACGTCTCCTTTTGGGAGGGGACGGACTTGTTTAGCCTCTCATAAAGACGAGGCTTGACTCAAGAACACATAAACTTTAAACAAAACAATATTACAAACGATTACAAAAGAAAGAAAGAAAGACAATTACCAAGCTACGAAAGTTGAAATATTACAAAGCTTTGAGACTCTAAATTTATTTCTCAGAAAACTATGGAGAATTTTCGATGTCCTTAGCTTCCTGAATGAGTGCCCTTATATAGGCATGAATCCGGACATCAAATGCGGATTTCAAATCTTGATAATTGTTGAGTGCGCCTGTGAGTGCGCCTTAACTTTCACATGGTCTGGCCTCTTTGTCTGGATGTAAGGACCCCAAGCCCTTAACCCTTAATTAGTGTATTAACCACTATGTGTGGTACATGCTTTCAATAAAAAGCCAATCGGGAAGCTCAGATGATACTTTACCATTGAATGGCAATTACAAAATTTCTTTAATAATCTACATTAAGATCATCTCTACCCACAATTAGACTCACATGTTCGCCCTTTACCATACCCTTGGTGCCACTTTTACATTGTGGGCTTTTATAAAAATTTGGGCAGAGTCTCCCCATAAATAGAGCTATCCCGAAATGAAAGCACAACACATAATATAATTCCCGGCCAGGGAATACACAATACTCAACAAAATGCAGAACACAAAGTAAATTCCCAGCCAGGGAAGACACCACACATAAGACGACATAAATGGGTTTCAACACCCCCATAATACACCCATGACTCTCATATCATTAGCAATTCTACTCTTAATTGCATGCAACATATAATGAAAGAGAGAAAGGCTCATGCCTTATATATACAACCCATATACAAGAATGTCCGTGCTCACATGCGAGCATCATAAATGTGTATATAAACCTCGGGTGTATATAAGTACTCTATACGATACCGTGCTCCATCAAGCCCTGGTACCACGATCCTGTGAGTACATCCAATCAACAGCTCGAGCTCAGCTCCACAGCCATCGATGCACCTGCCCCAACAGAGACAGCCCCCAACGGGGTGAGCATACCAATACACAAAATCTCATAATCACAATAATGAAATTCATAATTTACAACACAAGTAAATATTAATGAATTTAAATGATACTCCCTGGATGGCAACATCCTCATCCGGGATTCCGTGTACTGTCCCTGTTCTCACAATCATCAAACTCATCAAATCTCATAAATCAGTAAATCAACACATTGATTTAACTCATAGCATGCCTGATTCTCAAATATCAATAATTAATGATTCCAAATTCATTATACATGCAAACATAGATATCTCGATATCTAACACTGATTTTCAACTTTGCTACCAATCACAGATAGCTCAAATGCCTAGCATTTATTTTACAAATTCTCTATTTCACTTAGACATCTCACATGTCTCCTAACGAAGACATCTCACATGTCTTTCAATGAATACATGATCCCACGATCATTCTCAGGCATCTCAAATGCCCTACCCTTTATTTTACAAATTCTCATTTATACTTAGACATCTCACATGTCTTACAATAGTCACATAAACCCAGTACCCCATACCTCTTATAAGGTCATGCTACTCTAGTATTACGCACACTTGGGGCAGCGATATCAAGACTAGGTCGTACCATAGTCATATCGACACATATATATATATATAGCCATACCCACAACCATCTAATGCAATTACAACACATTATGCATTTCACAATTGCTATCACATAAAGTAATGCTCGTACGTCACACGTACCTTAAGTCTCCGAAGTCCGAGCCAAACCTTGCTCGAGTTCCATGCTCCGAGGAACGATGTGCTAACACGATAAATTAATTCACAATTAATTACGAACATGCAACCCATGATCAAGCACACCCATAACTCTCAAAAATATTGTCAACACAAGACAATGAACCATTATCGAAAATTGCTCAAGAATTCCCCACAAATTTTCGAACCTTCACAACACGAATTGAACCCAATTAAACACCATAATTCATCTAAAATATGAATTAATCGATTACAACAAGAATCATCACCCCTTGCCAAAAATCCCCAAATTTCGAACAAAAACCCCACAATTTCGAACCCTAACTCACGCCACCAGCGCTCAAATCGAACCTTTAAGCAACAATTTTTCGAACCATTAAAGTCTAAAATTTTCGACCCAACAACATCACAAAAACGCTCCAAAAACACATGAAGAAAAGCCCCAAAAATCGTACCAAAATCGGGCCACAAAATCGGACAGAAACCAGTGACGAACCCTAGCGCTTGCTGCAGAAATCCGAGCTCGATTCTCGACGAAACTTCGAATTGTTGGTATGTATAGAAGCGCCTGGAAGAGACGATTCCAACGGCGGGTGGCACGTGCCGAACGGCGGCCGGACGGCGGCGGGCCGACGACTTTTACGCGCGGGGGTCAAACAGATCGGGAAATCAGCGTGCGCGAGGAGAGAGAGAGGAGGTGAAGAAAATGGCTCCGATAATTAAAATCTCGGGTTTAACTGGTATTTATAGCAAAAATACCCCGAAATACTAATATCCCCACAAATACATCATGATTCATTAAAAATCATCTGTTTTCAAAAATTCTCTCTCTAACTCAAAAATCCCCTACCGGTGCCCACACACAGCACCCGAGATTCTGAGTCACACTAAAAACCCAACTCACAGGTTTTCACCGAAATGAGAATACGATCTCAACCTCGGGATCCAACGATCCCAACTACTCAAATAGACGAGCCCGGAAGGCCCAACGCCTCGATTAAACTCCAAATCGCCACGTAAAACAACTTTAGGGGTTATTACCACTTCGGGATTAACATCCCTAATCCCCGGTCATCACAATATCCCCCACTAAAAGAATTTCGTCCTCGAAATTAGCACCGGTGTATCACGTAACACCCAGGCTACACAACAATATGAAGCCATATCCTCGATTCCTGACCATATCAGAATCGTCTAAATAAACGCGAGGATACTTATCTCACATCAAACTCTGAAACAGAGTGACTTTACCAAAATCAACTTATCACCAAGAGGCAAAACGTACCTCGATGCGGTTCATCCCAAAAGTCAGTCCCTCATGACTGCAAAACAACCAATACTTACGACCGTAGATCGGACAGTCATCCTTCGTTCTAATACCACTAGTAAGAACGCATCATGAATGACACCTCAACCGTGAGAACGTTGACTTCGTGTCAAACTCTGGAGTGGAATAGACTTCCTAATCCATCATAACGTCAAAGAGCGTCAGCACAACTCAACGCTAACAGTCCAAAAGCAGTTAGTCGACTGAAACTGCAAGGATTCGAATCACTCCCGATTCCATCGTAGATATCATCCAATGATATCTTTATCATGACTCACGATGTCTAACACACATCATTACGAGGAAGACACTAGTATACCACGATGTACACATACCAAACCCGGTTTCCACTTCCAAACCTCCTTCATCAAATGAGCAGTCGCATCATTGCAACTCAATTTGGGCAACTCACGGCCACATGTTCACACAAAAGACATCTCACAAGATGTCCACCTCCGGATATTCCAAGGATCACATCCTGATCATAATCAAACCATCGAGACTCCACAGAGTTCAAATTCTGAAAGGACATGCAATAAACCCATTGCATCCTCAACGCTTGTGTCGACAGCGACACCCAATAAATCCGAATTCCTGCCATCCCTTGATAATCCTAGGATTTAACAATCCAAACTTGGGAAGGCTATCGCATAACTCGGAGGAAACACCAACAAGGGAACACCTCAACCCACACAATATAATCCCTCCTCAAAAGGAGTCAACTAACTTCACGATTGTTTCTCATAATTTATCGTGCCATGGAGATTCCCAATCTCCAAGTGTTCAATATCTCTCATCAGAGATTTAGCCATCCAAAATAGCATAACTCTATGCTTGACAAAAAGGAAGTCAAAAACTAGCACCCGTACACTCACCGATATACCTGCCTAAGCACTGACATCACATGCATACTCAATGCACTTGGCTCGGGTATCTACAACATACCCCTAAGCCCCAAACACAACTGTCAATTCTGAGTTATTCCCATCCAGAGGAGGATGATAATTGACGATCAACAACACGGCGTGATTCCCAAAATCAATACCACACGTACCAACTTACCGAATCCTTCAAAGATTCCCAAATAGGTATAATACTACCTCCTTCCCCACAAGGGAAGTGTTATCGAACTCGAGATCCACTAGTCTCGAACCACCGTTCGGAAAAACTGGATACAATAACACCCATTGCATCCCAAGTACACGGGTTCCCTCAGATCGAGTCAACGACGACTTGATGACTCTCTTGTTGGCACTCCAACATTATGAGCTGTCCCAGACAAGTCTCTCAAAACAATAGACGTATACACGTTTCAATGAGGCATGCACAACCTCAACCTCAAATGACGTGGTGACTACTAAAGTCCACCATAATCCACATCGTATCACTTTACGATTTGCCAAACTTGGTTCCAACGAGCAGTATCATGGCTCCAACAAGCACACTATATCATCACTACGATATCTGGCTAGCAAAGTGCTGTCTCCATAGGTTCATATCAAGCCTACCAACAAACCATATGTTCCATCTCGGTATGCCGTACCGTACAAACCGTTAGAGTAATGGGTCATCGCCCAACATATCTCTAAAATACTAAGCACAATGGACAACCCGGTGTCCTTGCTCACTTATGAAGCAATCATAATCCGATAAGACTTATCCCACACCCTCAGGGTGGGTGCAACCATGTCTACCCTACATCACAACACAAGCGAGTAGTTTCCTCAATGACTACTCTTACCACCAATCACTTGGCCCCAGCCAAACCAACGAGCATACCCAAGGATATCATTGCTCGACAAAAGGTCTCGTCAACTAGTGACTCAGACACTACCATGTGCCCACCAAGGCACTCAAACCATATAACCAAATACATAACATAAATGTATTAATCATCAAAACGACGCCACACGTCTACATAGAACATCAACTATGTCATCGTCATCCCGTGACGGCATATGTCAACATATGACATCCAACTAACATCGTCAAACATACGACGGTACATGGCAATACACGACATCCATAATCTCATCGTCAAACACATGGCATATATATAGCAACACATAGTATCCACAATAATGCTAACACAAGTAATATGCCATACCTCATCGCTATCAATATAGCGGCATACCTGTCTCCGTCGCTCGATAATAGTACGTAGTCAGCACCCATCGCTCGAAGGCGGCAAAATCCTGTGCTGAGCACATAGCGGCACAATCCATCGCTATAGAATCGACGGCATGATACCTCGTCATATAATAAGTGGCATGAAACCTCGCTATACACCTGAGCATGAATCATCGTCCACATAATAACGGAAAGAGGCATCGCTAGCAATATATCCGGCGGCAAGAACCATCGCCAATCAATATAGCGGAATGAACCATCGCTATCCATATACATGGCGGCAAGAACCATCGCCAGTCAATATAGCGGAATAAACCATCGCTATCAATATCCATGGCGGCAAGAACCATCGCCAGTCAATATAGCGGCATGAACCATCGCTATCAATATACATGGCGGCAAGAACCATCGCCAGTCAATATAGCGGCATGAACCATCGCTATCAATATACATGGCGGCAAGAACCATCGCCAGTCAATATAGCGGCATGAACCATCGCTATCAATATACATGGCGGCAAGAACCATCGCCAGTCAATATAGCGGCATGAACCATCGCTATCAATATACATGGCGGCAAGAACCATCGCCAGTCAATATAGCGGCATGAACCATCGCTATCAATATACATGGCGGCAAGAACCATCGCCAGTCAATATAGCCGATCCCTAGTCATTGTCACGGTAGTGTATTTTAATGCCCCTCGCTCAAGTAAAAACATGCGATACTCCCACCCCTCGCTTCACATATAGGCGGCATAGAATAACCTCGCTTAAATGGACATGCGGTACTCCCACCCCTCGCCTCACATTTTAGTGGCAAATATTCTTTCCTCGCCTCATATGCTAACCACGCTTCAATGTGACATGCGGCGCTCCCACCCCTCGCTTCACATTTTAGCGGCACAAAATAATAAATAGCGGCAAGCATTTAAAATCATCACTCATCCCTAACAATGACTCATGGGATATTCACCAAGTATTTCATCCATACCTGCATCACAAAGCATAATCCATATACCAACATACATCATCATGAGTGTATTTTAATGCACCTCGCTCAAATGCGACATGCGGTACTCCCACCCCTCGCTTCAACATTTGGCGGCAAAGCATTAAAATCATCACTACATGTATACATGCAACCACAATGCATAATTCCAGGATGTATATAAAATGCAGGTTACCGTTTCGTGCCTTTTCAACCATGGCCTTAGCCTTTCCACGTCATAGTGTCCCTACAGGAACAATTCCAAACCATGAGCATACGATAATCCATATTCCACACAATATGATTATAATGAGTAAATGCATAAACTATGAGTACAAAGTACTTCCTGTATCCCAATGCATTTCAAAATGCTCCACTTGGTTGTCCCTGTGTCACAACTCACAATCATAATCAACAGGTTATATTATGATTCTATAGATGTTATGACATATAATCGTTTCACTATGATCACATATCACAAATGCACATAAGTAAAATAGTTGTGTCACACCACACTAACTACTATCATGCATAAATATGTGCTACTCATCCCTATCAGCATGTTCCAGGCCCTCAACAGCCCCAAAGAGCTAACCACTGCTCTGATACCACTAATGTAAGGACCCCAAGCCCTTAACCCTTAATTAGTGTATTAACCACTATGTGTGGTACATGCTTTCAATAAAAAGCCAATCGGGAAGCTCAGATGATACTTTACCATTGAATGGCAATTACAAAATTTCTTTAATAATCTACATTAAGATCATCTCTACCCACAATTAGACTCACATGTTCGCCCTTTACCATACCCTTGGTGCCACTTTTACATTGTGGGCTTTTATAAAAATTTGGGCAGAGTCTCCCCATAAATAGAGCTATCCCGAAATGAAAGCACAACACATAATATAATTCCCGGCCAGGGAATACACAATACTCAACAAAATGCAGAACACAAAGTAAATTCCCAGCCAGGGAAGACACCACACATAAGACGACATAAATGGGTTTCAACACCCCCATAATACACCCATGACTCTCATATCATTAGCAATTCTACTCTTAATTGCATGCAACATATAATGAAAGAGAGAAAGGCTCATGCCTTATATATACAACCCATATACAAGAATGTCCGTGCTCACATGCGAGCATCATAAATGTGTATATAAACCTCGGGTGTATATAAGTACTCTATACGATACCGTGCTCCATCAAGCCCTGGTACCACGATCCTGTGAGTACATCCAATCAACAGCTCGAGCTCAGCTCCACAGCCATCGATGCACCTGCCCCAACAGAGACAGCCCCCAACGGGGTGAGCATACCAATACACAAAATCTCATAATCACAATAATGAAATTCATAATTTACAACACAAGTAAATATTAATGAATTTAAATGATACTCCCTGGATGGCAACATCCTCATCCGGGATTCCGTGTACTGTCCCTGTTCTCACAATCATCAAACTCATCAAATCTCATAAATCAGTAAATCAACACATTGATTTAACTCATAGCATGCCTGATTCTCAAGTATCAATAATTAATGATTCCAAATTCATTATACATGCAAACATAGATATCTCGATATCTAACACTGATTTTCAACTTTGCTACCAATCACAGATAGCTCAAATGCCTAGCATTTATTTTACAAATTCTCTATTTCACTTAGACATCTCACATGTCTCCTAACGAAGACATCTCACATGTCTTTCAATGAATACATGATCCCACGATCATTCCCAGGCATCTCAAATGCCCTACCCTTTATTTTACAAATTCTCATTTATACTTAGACATCTCACATGTCTTACAATAGTCACATAAACCCAGTACCCCATACCTCTTATAAGGTCATGCTACTCTAGTATTACGCACACTTGGGGCAGCGATATCAAGACTAGGTCGTACCATAGTCATATCGACACATATATATATATAGCCATACCCACAACCATCTAATGCAATTACAACACATTATGCATTTCACAATTGCTATCACATAAAGTAATGCTCGTACGTCACACGTACCTTAAGTCTCCGAAGTCCGAGCCAAACCTTGCTCGAGTTCCATGCTCCGAGGAACGATGTGCTAACACGATAAATTAATTCACAATTAATTACGAACATGCAACCCATGCTCAAGCACACCCATAACTCTCAAAAATATTGTCAACAAAGACAATGAACCATTATCGAAAATTGCTCAAGAATTCCCCACAAATTTTCGAACCTTCACAACACGAATCGAACCCAATTAAACACCATAATTCATCTAAAATATGAATTAATCGATTACAACAAGAATCATCACCCCTTGCCAAAAATCCCCAAATTTCGAACAAAAACCCCACAATTTCGAACCCTAACTCACGCCACCAGCGCTCAAATCGAACCATTAAGCAACAATTTTTCGAACCATTAAAGTCTAAAATTTTCGACCCAACAACATCACAAAAACGCTCCAAAAACACAGGAAGAAAAGCCCCAAAAATCGTACCAAAATCGGGCCACAAAATCGGACAGAAACCAGTGACGAACCCTAGCGCTTGCTGCAGAAATCCGAGCTCGATTCTCGACGAAACTTCGAATTGTTGGTATGTATAGAAGCGCCTGGAAGAGACGATTCCAACGGTGGGTGGCACGCGCCGAACGGCGGCCGGACGGCGGCGGGCCGACGACTTTTACGCGCGGGGGTCAAACAGATCGGGAAATCAGCGTGCGCGAGGAGAGAGAGAGGAGGTGAAGAAAATGGCTCCGATAATTAAAATCTCGGGTTTAACTGGTATTTATAGCAAAAATACCCCGAAATACTAATATCCCCACAAATACATCATGATTCATTAAAAATCATCTGTTTTCAAAAATTCTCTCTCTAACTCAAAAATCCCCTACCGGTGCCCACACACAGCACCCGAGATTCTGAGTCACACTAAAAACCCAACTCACAGGTTTTCACCGAAATGAGAATACGATCTCAACCTCGGGATCCAACGATCCCAACTACTCAAATAGACGAGCCCGGAAGGCCCAACGCCTCGATTAAACTCCAAATCGCCACGTAAAACAACTTTAGGGGTTATTACCACTCCGGGATTAACATCCCTAATCCCCGGTCATCACACTGGATGTGCCAACTTTTCTCGTGAGTGGTCCATTATTTTTGTCTGAGTGCGTTGAACAGTATCCGCACTAACTTTTAATGGTCCACCTTTTTTCCTTTGTCGGGGAATATTTACATTAGTGGTTTTTGTGGTCCCCGAGCTTTAGGAAAATGGGCTCTCTTGTCAGCAGTCTTTTGTCTCTTCATGCCTCTGATCGGTCGGGTGTGGAACGGAATCCTTTCCCGAACTCTGGTTCTTTCTGCTCCGGGCATGCTTGGCAAATATGGTCTAACCATCGGCCAATGTGTGCCATGTTGCAGAATTTTTGGTAAGTCTCCTTTCCTGCCGGGATCTTGTTTTCCCAAAGAATTCTTCTTTTTGTTTCAAAGAGTTCTTCAGCAAATCCCGTGGAGGTTCCTGTCGTGGAATTCAGCAAGAAAGTTTCGTTGGCTGAATTCTGAAAGAACTTGAATGAGTATTTGACTTTGTCCATTTCTGTGAGACAAACCCAAAGACCCCATGCTCGTCTGGTTGAAACCTCATCCTCTATGATAATTCCAACCAAAATTGGAATTCTTTCTGTTAACGCCATTTTTATATTTTTCAGGGCGTTTCCATCTGGTCTTCTAAGCTTGATAAAATGAAAAGCTTCGATGAAGCCTTTCTTCGCTGGTTCTGGAGCAGCACTGAAAAAATACAACTCCAAAATATCGCCTCTTGCCAAATGTGGATTATTTGCCCAAGTCTCGTAAACAGCTTCTCTGATCCATTTCGCTAATTTTGAAATTTCAGAGAAAGCTGGTGCCACAGTATAAACCGAAGCCAGAGCTCCGAAATTATACCATTCCTGAACATCGTTTGGATGGCTGCCTGGTTTCATCCAAACTCTCGGATTTTTCCGGAGATATCAATTATTGATTTTTCTGGGTTGATACCTCGCCTGGTAGTTAGGTTCTCCCAAGTGCGTTGGTAATCCTGCATAGGTGAAGAAACTTAATCATCATTAGTTTGAAACTTAGACTTGCCAGTCATTGGCCTAAGATTCAACTCTCCCTCTTTTACCCCAAAGGTGTTGGGTTGACTTGAAGGGTTTAGATTGTGATGACACCTGACCTTCAACATTCGCTACAGCTTGTATATCCTCAAGGAATGCATCATCTGCAGCACTCGTGACAGGGGTACTTGAATCCATTGCCTCCGGGTTAGATGAGCCCCGTTCTCTAAACACTTCTTTTTGCACCGTTGAAGGTGCTGCCTGAAGTATAGGCCCTTTCAAGACTTCAAACAGTCGTTCGTGGTCCCGAAAGCAAGCTCGTATATGATCAGTAACAAGTTCCTGATCTGCTTGTTGAAGTCGTCCCGCGACCTCTGCATTGAGACAAAGAGTCCCAAAATCTCTTCTAGGATCTCCAGGTTTTCCCTGAGATTCCTAACTCGCTTGAGGGTATCGCTAGCAATGTGTCCCTTCATCTCGTGTTAAGAAATCTGCAAGAACATTTTTATCATATTTCACAATGACAATATCATAATCATAATATTGACATTCAGTCTGCCATCTTAAAAGTCTAGCCTTTTCTGGTTTTGATTCAATTTTATTTTTCAGAAAAGACTTAACACTAGTATTATCTATTTTTAAGATTTCTTGAGTAAAAATAATGGTCATTTTTTAAAAGCCTTTCGAACTGCAAAGAACTCCTTCTCGTTGATGTGCCATTTGATAACTTCACTGTTATCAAATAGCCCACTGCAATATCTGCATGACACTTCTCCTTCTGGTGTAATTTTCATGAGAACTGCAGCCCACCAATGATCACTGGCATCTGTGTATAATACCAGTTCATCCTCGTCGTTTGGTATTGTAAGCTTTGGAAGTTGACTGCAAACCTTCTTCAGCTGTTTGACAGCTTGTCTGTGATCTTCATTCCACTCAAACTTAACATCTTTTTGAGTAGTGGACTGAACACCTTCCTGTGGTTTGCTAAATTTTTGATAAACATCCCAGCAAAATTAACAACTCCTAAAAACTCTGAAGTTGTTTTAAATCCTTGAGGTCATCCGGATATCCTTGTACTTTTTCAACAATATGATTCTGCAGGATAATTTCAGACTCGTCGATCTCGATTCCAAGGAACTCTATCTGTCTTGTAGCAATCACTGCTTTCTTTTCAGAAAGCACTAATCCTTCCTTGTAGCAAACGTCTGAAAAGATTTCCAGATGTTTAAGATGTTCTTTCATGTTTTTTGACGCTATGAGGATGTCGTCAATATAAACGAACATAAAGCTGAAGTAATCTTTGAACAGATTATCCATCTTTCTTTGATATATCTGGGGAGCATTTGCCAATCCCATTGGCATAACATTCCAGATATAATGTCCTTGTGGTGTGGAGAATACTGTAAACTTTCTGCTTGCTTCCTCCATTTTAATCTGGTAAAACCTAGACTTGCAATCGAATTTAGAAAACAATTTGGTATTCTTGATGCTATTTACCAAATGTTCTCTGCTTGGGATAAAATATCCATCGAACTCCAAGATTTCGTTGATCCATTTATAGTTGATCACCAATCTCGACTTTCCTCGTTTAATTTCTCCATGATCCGTACAAGAAATCCTGGGCTGCTGTATGGAGAAATACCTGCTGAAATTAACTTAAGATCAAGATGCTCCTTAAGTATGATCTGCATATCCTTCCGATCTTCCTGGTTCATGGGGATCGGCCTGTACCTAACAAACTCATTTTCTTTTCCAGTTTTCACCTTCAAAGTAGCTCTGAGCTCATTTTTGTTCCACCATGCTAGTGGATCCTCGTTGTAGTTCCTACGAATCTTCCTTTTTACATCCTCTAGAGTGATTCGCTCTTCGAGGGTAGATTCAAGTTTTGGAACTTCTTCTCGTAACGCATTTTTTCAGTAGCAACAGGGTTTCTGGAGTTACTCTTTCCTCATCCTGCTCTCTGATAGACATGATATTAACCCAGTCAAAAGTTTGAGAATCCTTTTCACTAGGACCTTGTTGTCGGAACTGAAGAATTGCCTCTCCAAATTTCCGCTGATCTTTCATCTTTGGGTGTCGAAGTTTTCCTTCATCACCACGCTTGTTGCGAAAATGAATGGGGAATTTTCTGTGAAACACTTCCCGTAATCGCTGTACCATAATCTTATGATCACACAGAGTTGTGAAAATAAGTCTTCTCGTTTCATTCTCTTGAGTGAATGTCTTGAACGTCTATAGGAAATTGTTTCCTAACAGCATATCCGCCTCTGTATCATGGAAATATATAGGTGGAGTTTTGTCTTTGTACCATGGGGTACCGCCTGCTCCTCCGATAATTATTTCCGCTCCCCGGACTCTGTCATTAAGAATAAGGATCCGTTTGGAAAAGTCTCTTCCGGCAATCGCTGGTAATTTCTCACCAACTTCTTTGGGGAAGATTTCTTGCCTGGCAGTGCATATTCCAGCTCCTGAGTCAATGTAGGCTGCAAAATATTCTGCCTGGTACTTCTTATATAACATCCCAACGGAGATGTATATTGAGAATGGACTGGTGGCCATCGAATTCGGTATCTATTTCCGTCGACCTTGAATTCCATTCCATCTTGCAATCTTTCCCAAGTTTTATGTTCCTCGAGAAATTCAATCCCTAGAATAAGCTGTTCTGGGATCCGTCTGGCAATTCCTTCAATTGTGAGATCAATTTCACCAACTTGAAGGTTTCCTTGAAATTTGCAAACTGTAGGTTGTTGCAAATAATATAGGACATCGCAGGGGAAGATATTGTTCTTCTCGGTGATGTAAAAAACTATCTGCACTTCTCTCCAACCTTCTGGGCATTTCAGTTTTCCTATTGTTTGGAATACATCAGGAACTTTCTGAATTCTGCTTGAGGCTGCCTTCTTTTTTCCCATGGATAGTTGTTGATTAACCTATCCTGTTGGAAAGACATCCTTCTTGGCTCGATCATGAGGCTCCTGCTTTTGTTCAGAACAGGTTGATCTTGTATCCTCATGTCGATCTCTCCTATTGTCGGAGTATCAATGATGTCCGGCAATACTGCTTTGGCGAAGTCTTCGAAGATTCTGGGGACTTCGATGAATTCTTTTCTCAAGAATACCTCGGAATGATGAGTATTCGAGAGTGCGTATGCCACCTTGTAGGTGATCAAGTAAGGCCTGTTTCATTCTTTCATCAAATCTTCTCTTTTAAAATCTTGATGAAGAATGAGAATTTTGTTGAAGTCTCAATCTCCTAAATTGTATGCAATCCTCGGATAGATGTTGAAGGCCATCTTTCCTGCATACAGATTTCCTGCCACTGCTCCCAAACAAGAATCTTTGAGGTTCGGGATTCTCTTGTCAAAGATCGCCAGGTTGAGGGGCGAATCAATTCCTTCCTTGAATGTTGCTTTGATGATAACTCTTATGGCTCCGATATGAATCCATGAGAGTGTATTAGCAATCTCTCTTTTGACCTTGTTCTTAATCTCCTGGATTTCTCTGTAGGGGATTAACTGCATCTCGATTTGGTTTCCCGTGAATTCCATTTGGATCATAAATTCACCTGTCGTCACCCTATGGATAATCTGATGCTTCCTGCTACGAAGACCAATCATATCCATGGCTTTTTCCATTGCTCCAATCGTAAATCCATCATACATTTGAAGCTTTGGCTCTTCTTTCATGACCCTCATAAGGGTTTTATGAGAAATCGTGGTATGCGAGAAAAACCTCGATGGCTCTTCTCTAATCACGTACTGAAGGAACTCTCCTTCACTCTGATTCTGAGCTAGATTCACCTCCATCCTCAGAATAGATCTCTTCTTCATAGATGCTTTCATCTGAGGGAATATCCTCAAATTGATACACCTGCACCAAATCCTGAAAATAGATAGTATCTTTGTTATGCTCGAACTGTCTTACTCCTCGGCTTTGGTTTTCTGGACAATCTGTAGAGATATGTCCTCTTGCTCCTCATGTCCACCAGTTACAATCTCTGAAACTCTCATTTCCACGAGTATGTGTGCGTCTGAAAGTTCTCTTTGTTGGAGCTCTGCTAGAACTTGCTTGATTAGAACCTGTCGACGGGATTCTACTCCTTGTTGGTCCTGATCTTTGCCCCGATCTGTAGCTTCGGGCTTTCTGTTTTGACCAGAACTTTCTAGGACTCCATGAAGACCTACTTCTTTTTGAACCACCTCATCGGGCATATGGATGACTTCTGTGCTTCTTCATCTTTCACCTTTGTGGGTAGTTCCCGATGATTGTAGGGATATAATTTCCCGTACAACAAAGAGGAGCCATTTTGTTGATTCCTCTGAGTTTCTTGAAATTTTTCTGGAGCTTTGCTTGGTAGCACCACTCCGCCAGCTTTATTTTGAGAAATGACATTCTCCTGGACACCGTCTCGATTGCATGCGGTGTATACTCCTGGATAAGCATTTCTCTCCATGGGCTCGGAATTTTGGAAAAAAACTACTCTGCTGCATCCTTTTCTTCTATCTTCGACTTCCAGCGATACTCTGTAAAGAGTTTGATGTATTCGTCTACATAGCAGATGTCATGTAGTTCCAGGCTAATTAGAGCTTGTCTGTATTTCTTAGCCCTTTCTTCCTCCATTCCTTTGAAGTAGCTTATTCCGATGAAACAGATTTTGAAGAATCTCGCCATCTTGTCCACGATCTCTTTCAGGGACTCTCAGGCTAAAACTTCTTCCTTGGTTCCCGAGTCTCCTAGGTCCCAGGCAATCTTGACTGATCCTTCCAGACTCATTTTTAGAAGTAAAATGAATCCTTCTTTACTTAAGTCAAGTGTTCCTGCTGCAATTCTCATTGCTGAAGCCCATTCATCAATAAGAATTTCTCTGTTTTTGCAATCCAAAATATCCATGTTGAGCATAAGTCCATATGGATGGATTGGATCTAGCTGCGATTTCCCGTAGGGCGTCTGATGAATATCTGGCCTTCGGGAACGGTTCCTTGTTCCAACTGGGGATCCAAAGTTGCTGAGGTGAAATCTTCCCTGTGTGGCATACTTTGGTCTCTTTCGGGTGGATTGTGTGACCCGAAGCTTTCTTGTGGTGGAGGTCTTTGTAAAAGCTCTCATGTCTTGATTTCTACGAGATTTAATCCCGCAAATGAATCAGCAAGATCATGAAGATCTTCCAGGTTGATTATTTCCATTACTTTGTGGGATATAATGGTTCTCCTCGTAGGACTGCAATCATTTTTTCAGTCTCCGTCAAAGGCCTCCGGACCTCCTCTGCTTTCCCTTTTTGGTGTAAAAGGGGTTCCGTTCCGTAAGATGGTGGCAACCATCCTCCGTTCCTTCTTTCTGTCGGACTTGGCCTTGACTCCAATTCCTTCACTCGGGATTGAACATCTTGATGGTTTTCAAGAATCTCCTTCTGATGTTTAATCATAATCTCCATCTGACTCTGAATCTGATAGATCTGGGCAGGGACATGGTATTGAAGGTAACCATAGCGCTGCACTGTCTTCTGGATTTCTCTATGATCTTGGGATATCTTAGAAGAATCTGGCTCGATTTCTTGAAAGGTTAGTTCTCCCATCCTAATCATCCGGTCCAGACCCTGTTGGATCATTGGTGGCTGGAACCACATCTTCATGTTCAGGATGATCGTCCGCCTGAAGTTCATCTAACTCGAACTGTAGTTTGAGGTTCACTTGATGGAGCCTCTTAGCCATCTTTTTGACTTTCTTGTAATGGTTTATTATGGGTGTATCTAATAAACATGTTCCTCGTAAAAGTTTCCACTTATGGCTGAAACGTTGAGCTTCTGCCATATGCTTCTGGTTTAGTTTTTCCAATTTCTGGAAATACCACCTGTAAGAATGACACTTCGAACATTCGTTCGGGTCCATAATTTTCTTGAATCGTCTCCTCCGTATATGTTACAAATTAATATTCAAGATATTATCATAGTATTTCCAGAATAAACCTAGGCTCAGATACCATTTTGTGCCAAGGATCGCAAAACACGGGGACTTGTAAAAGACGATGTTAAATATTGCTTTTTATAAATATAAGGATATAAAAGATAATTAAATATTATATATGGACTTCTTTATAATTTAAACAAACGCCTAAAGGATAGAATGCAATATATCAAACTATTGAGGGGTAAAATAGTCATCATAAAACACCTAATTGATTTGAAATTTTGAAAAGTGAACTTATTTCAACAAAATTGTTTCCAATTTGGCTTTTTATGCACTAAGATTTTTTCTCAAAACTTAAATAGATTTTGTGTCATCAAAGTTTACTTCCATGTAATTTTCCCTTTACTCAAATGCAAAGCCCATATTCCCTTAAATTGTGTGGGTTCAAACTTATTGATTTTCTTGGGCTAAATAATATTTTTTCTTGGCTAACAATTACATTTAATATTAATTGATTTATCCTTCATAGAATAATATAGGTTATTTTTAGATTTATTCACGAACAAATAATAATATTTTATAATTTAAGTTTCAAATAATTTTCATTAAATTTCGCAACATTGTTCGAAGAAAGAGAGAGCAAAGTGTAGGAAAGGAAATGTTATTTCTTTTTTTATTTACAAGGTATCCAGGCTTTCGCCTGACTAATCCTTGGGTGACGGAAGGCCCCTCAACGTCGCCACCAGGTAAACCGAGGGATGTGCCCAAGCTGACAGACATCTGTGGGAGAGGACCTACAGGCCATGACCCCAGAGCACACCCCCACAATATTTCAGCAGGGAATGCGCTCCACACGGGAATCGAACTTGGCGCCGAGGGGATACCCCCTACGTCATCACAGACCTTACCAACTCGGCTATGCCCCTGGGGGCAGGAAATGTTATTTCTTAGTTCAGAAAAAAGAGGATAAGAGGATAGTTAAGAGAAATTAACCGATTGGTCTAATTATTTATTATAAAATTGCACCTAATAAATAATTAATTTACCATTGACTTAATATAAGAAAATAAATAATAAACAAAGAAGTAAATGGGCCAAAATTAAAACCCCAATAAAGGCGTGGACCCGTGAGGATCCCACCAGCCGCGTCAACTCGGGCTTTAAGCCGCTGATTGAAATCATCACAATTCTTAATCAAGAAGGAACACGGCCACAAAACCATCTGAAGAAGCCATTTGTGATGATGGCTCGAATCCGTTGACATTTATACATAAATTTTTAATATATTTACACATTGCGCGTGTGTGTATGTATACATTAGATGAGGAGACGTGGTATCAGTGAAGTACTTTGCGAGAAAGTATTTTGTGTCCAAGGTGGGGTTTTGGGAGATCCCGAAACGAAAGGGTTTTGTCACACTTTTTGGTAAAAGATTGGATTTTGATCAAGAGCAAGAAATTGGGTTTGAATAGTGGGTTGTTTTGGTGGATCTTGGTGATTATTGAGGTGTGAAGATGATGATAAGTTATCCAGGCCTTCAAAAGTTGAGAACCAAGCTGGTATTTCTTTTCTCCAGTAAATACCATGTTATTTTTTATCCAATGTCTTTGATTTTTTAAAGAATATATGGTCTTTAATATATGCTTGCGAATTTGAAGGTATGCATTCTTAATTTTCTGTGTCGGTGTGTGTCTGTTTCCTGGGATCCGATCGAGGAGTGTGATATATTTGGCGTGGTTTGGGGATGAGCTTATTGTTAATTGTTTGTAACTTTTTCTTCCTTTCTGGAATGCTCTTGATATAAATGTTACTTGCTTTTTAAGCACTCTAAATTTTCGATATTCTGGGTATTATGAGAAAGAATTGTGTTCTACAGTTGCATGTCGTTGGTGAGGTGCTGTTTATCACACCAAAAGTAACAACACTTTCTCCAGAAGCTAGAAAATGTGCATTTGGAATTCTAATCTACTTCCCCTTCAAACTGGTCCTTTACGATAGTTTATACATATCGTGTTTACAAATGCCAGATTGAGTATCAAAATGTTTTCTCAGCGAGCGACTCTGGCACACTCGAACAACTTAAAGAGATGAGCTCCAAGCGTAGGGCAATGGAGGACTCCATCAATGAGAAGAGCCTTATTACCGCTGCTATTGCAAGGGAAATGTCTGGAGGTCTTACGTCCCGTTGTCAACAGGTAAACAACTTCTGGTATCACATATTGTATGGCCAATGTTGCCTATGTGGCCCAACAATTGTTGAATAAATTGAAATTTTGGGTTGAACCTTTACCAAACCTTTAATACAAAATTGTAGGACCATCAAGGAGTGTATGTGCGAGAGCTATAATTGTCTATTATGACTTCCCATGATACTCGATGTTTAACAATTATATTGTTTCAGGACATTCATAAGCTGGAATGTTATTTACCTTTATTGGAGAACCTGGCTCATCATGTCAAGTTGAAAGGCGATAGTCGCCAGATGATTTCTTGGGTCTCAGATCTTAAAATTAGATGGAGCAGTGTTCTTACTTCATCATCCATCTTCAACCTTAAAGGTCCCAAGTTTTTCCAGGTTGATAATGTTTACTTTGAGCTTGGAATGACATTATTTGTTTACGGTGCGATGCTTCGTGAACAAGCTCGGGAAGTTCTACCATCAGGCAAGGCTAACTCTTCCATTATACTTGTATTCCGAATAATACCAGTGGTCATCTGGAGTGGATCCTGCTGGGAAAATCGGCCCATTTAGACAAAATTTATTTTTGAACTTTATGTCTTTTATCTTTTTTTAAAAAATAAAAATAAACTGCAAGTTTTGCACCCCAAAATCCATGCCACTTAACTTTCCCTCCCATCCCATCTCCCAACTATCTCTGAAATTCCTGTATTCACACCCTGGTAGTAATGCTTTTCTTATTTTCTCACTTGTCATTGCAGACTTGGTGCATTCTACTACCCTTTTCCGAAAAGCTGCTGGAGTTTATGCATATTTAGCTGAAGAAGTTCTTTTCCACATAGTCGGTACACAAGAAAAGCCCCCTGAAGCTACGTCACATGCATCTTCTATGATGAGCCTTATTTGCTTGGCCGAAGCCCAGGTTTACCACGATATCATCTTATTTTTTTGTTGCACGTCATCACTTATGCATATAAAGCTTTTGTCTTTGTCTCGTGGTGGCTAAATACGATGCTTGGTTGAAAATATTTAGGCTGTAACGGCAAGGAAGGCTGAAGAAAACGGCAAGACTGTTGGCCTTTTAGCGAAGTTGCAATATGGTGTGACAAGTTTCATGTCTGAAGCTATTGATATCTTGCAAATCACCACCAAAGAATGCAGGGATATTTCGCCTCGCCTTATGGTATGTATGCACTTTTCTTTAAGCATATGATACAACTTAAATTCCCAAAAAACTTTTTAGCTTGTGATCTCAGCACACATGAATGACAAAAATTCATGTGAATTGTTGTGTGGTGGTATAATCACCAAGTTAAATACGAAGACCTATGTGTAATTTGCGCTGGTCTGTGCAGGATTTTGTCTTAAGTTGCAAAACATTGCACGAGTTAAAGAGTTACAAATACCTTGCGGAAAGCCTTAAAAAGGATGGTAAAATTGGCACCGCAATAGGAGTTCTTCACAGGGCATTGTCGAATTCACAGAAAAACCAACCAAGAGAAGATTCTTGGAAACAAGTTTACAAGAAAGTATTCGACGACATGACTGAGTTGCTTCAAAAATACCAGCATGAAAACGAGTTCGTGTGGCACGAGAAAGTCCCTAATCATGACCACCTGCCTTCTCCCCAGGCTGTAAAAATTGTTAGTCCCATCCCTTATAAACCCCAAAAATGGGAAAGAACACTTGTTTTCAAATTGTGAAGTGTGCATACATAATCTGTACAGTACCCTTTGTTCTTGCGGGCATGGCGTTTATTCGTATAAATTGAGGTTTCAGTGCTTTTTTCTGCAGCTTCGGATGATCATTTACTGGAATGAATGGTGTGTTCTTTAGTTTGTTTGGACCAACTGTCTGTTTTATTGATATTTTATATGCCTGGATGCTCCAAGATTCTGGATTTTCTTGATTGTGCATGTAGAGCCTAATGTACCCTTGGTACAAATGGATAGATTATGAGATAAGTGAAAAATAAATAGTTTTATCTCACCCTTATTAATGTATTAAATGGAGCCTAAATGTGTTAGGCTTCGTTTTATGTTTTAACAATAAATTACTCATTTTTTTAAAAACAAAAACAACACACTTATCTTATTTTCATTTCATTTCTAAAAACATTTTTCACATCTTCTACATGAAATTACATTAAAATAGACTTTTCGGTAATTCCAAAAAATGTTCTTATATATTCTAACACGAGATGATATATTTTTAAAATATTTAAATATCAAATATTCTGTTAAAATGTCAAGCGGCTGACAAAAATTAATACGATTTGACCACTACAATAATTTTTTCGGTTTTTTTTTAAAAATAATTCAAAAAAAAAAATATTTTCAAAAATACTTTAAAAATAAAAATGATGCAAATATACCCTAAACCGCCGTTTCCAACGGCGGCTACTATGCATTGAGGGGCCGCTTCTACGTGAAGCGGCCCCTATATCTTTGAGGAGCCACCCATGCAATGGGCGGCTCCTCTTTTTTTTTTTTTTTAATATATATATATATTATTAATATAATATATTATTATTATTATATAAATATTATATACGTATATATATATTAATATATATATATATTATATTTATTATTAATATATATAATATATACATACATATATATAAATATTATTATTATTATTATATATTATGATTATTATTATTAGGGCAATTCTTAAATCTTTAAAGACAATCTAAAATTGATCATCAGTCTCTGTGTAAGAAAATTTTTGATGTCAGTCCACATATCATAAATTACATTAGTTCTAACTCCTTATTCACCTAAAATTACTAAAATCCCTCGCTTTCTCACATGTAAAGTTTGTATGAAACATATATAATTTTGGTATTCAATATACATAAAATTAGTATGAAACATATACAACTTCAGTGCTAAGTATACATAAAATTGGTATGAAACCTATGGTACTAAATATACATAAAATTGGTAAGAATTATATATAAAATTGATAAGAAACTTACAGTAAGAAAAAATTGGTAGCGATCGCCAAACGGATAGGCTGCTGCTAAATGATTTAGGGGCCGCTACATAATATTTTTTAAACTCATTTTTATACCAAATAATAGTATAATATTAATTATTTAAAATTATTATAATAAATTAATATTATTAGTTATAACTAATAGTATTAATTTACTATAATAATTTTACATAATTAATATTATATTATTATTTGGTATAAAATGAGTTTCATAGCCCTTAAATCATTTAGCAGTCGCCCACTCGTTGGGATCGGGTGGCTGTTATCAATTTTTTCTTACCATGTATGTTTCTTACCAATTTTATGTATATTTAGTACCATAGGTTTCATACCAATTTTATGTATACTTAGCACTGAAGTTGTATAGGTTTCATACTAATTTTATGTATATTGAATACCAAAATTATATATGTTTCATACAAAATTTACGTGTGAGAAAGCGATGGTATTTTAGTAATTTTAGGTGAATAAGGAGTTAGAACTAATGTAATTTATGATATGTGGACTGACATCAAAAATTTTCTTACACAGAGACTGATAATCAATTTTAGATTGTCTTTAAAGATTTAAGAATTGCCCTAATAATAATAATCATAATATATAATAATAATAATAATATTTATATATATGTATGTATATATTATATATAATAATAAATATAATATATATATATTAATATATATATACGTATATAATATAATAATATAATAATAATAATAATAGATTGTATTAATAATATATATATACATTAAAAAAAAAAAAAGAGGAGCCGCCCATGCAATGGGCGGCTCCTCAAAGATATAGGGGCCGCTTCACGTAGAAGCGGCCCCTCAACGTATAAGTAGCCGTCGTTGGAAACGGCGGTTTAGGGTATATTTGCATCATTTTTATTTTCAAAGTATTTTTGCAAATATTTTTTTTTTGAATTATTTTTAAAAAAAAACCTAATTTTTTCCTATAGTAAAAATACATTTTATTTGTAATATATTTTCGGAAAAAAGGGGAATTGCATAGCGATTCCATGTGGGGAATGGAAACATATTGTAATAAATTTGGGGAAAAAAATGTTTGTATCAAAATATAGGGAGGTGAAAACTTTATTCACATATGTACACTTTTTGAACTTTTGTTTTATTTTGGTATTTTTTGCTTACTAAAATACCTCTGATTTAATCTTTAACATAATTAGGGTTTCAAACCCATGAAATATACGCATCATCTCACCTCACTCTCTTTCCTCTCTACCTCCACCACTTCTACCGTCTTCACCAGCTGCCGCCACCGTCTTCACCAGCCGCACAACCTTTCTTCACCAGCGTTGCCATTGCCGCTAACTGTCTTCATTTATGAAGAAATCGAAGAAGAAAAACAAGAATGGTGGGATCTGGAATAAGATTGCGAATGGTTTTTTTTATATAAAGTTTGGATTCAACTCGTATTTTTTTTATTTCTATTTGGTAGGATCTGAAAAAAGATTACGAAAATAACGATGAATTTTTTATTCAACTCTTCATCTCTTCGATTTTCCATTCCATCATTTCGTTCCATATTTTTTTCAAATCTGGTATATATTACTTTAGGATTTGTCACCGCGTCAGTATCCATACATCATAGATTGAAACATAAAGCAGACATACAATTAAAAGCAGCAGTAACAGTAGATCCTACAATTAGTATCCGAGCTAAAGATCACATATTCAATTATTATGAGTTGTATATGTCACGCCTCGAGACAAGAGCCGATAACACTGACGTTGCTTCAAAACATAAATTCTAAAACAACTCTTATAGTACAAAATTCTATTAAATCAGCATTTTATTCCATCAAAATAGGATTTGTCTTTACAATTCGAAACTGATAAATTATAAAACTAGAATAAAAATATTCTCAAACAAATTACATCAGCGAAAATTTAAAAATAACAAACAAAATAACAGTGTTTGAACCCATAGCAGCAACATGTTTACCATCCCTAAAACAGGTACCTTCCTTCTTCTTCTACATCTGTTTCACTTTTTATCTAGGGAGGAATGTAGGGGTTGGGTGCTTGAGAAAACATTCAGCAAGTGGGAGTCAGCCGAACATGCCAAAAGATACATACAAATATGTTGAGCCTTAAACGCATTGTTGAGTTTAATACTTAATTAATCTCCATATTATTGATGGATTTTGAAGATCAACAAAACTTTCATTTGTTATACTAATGTGTCTACTTAGTTTACATGGTTAGATTGTTAATTGGTTGGGAAGAT
Organism: Haberlea rhodopensis; assembly: GCA_907163345.1. NCBI lineage: Eukaryota > Viridiplantae > Streptophyta > Magnoliopsida > Lamiales > Gesneriaceae > Haberlea > Haberlea rhodopensis. Next base: position 76,809 of record CAJQUN010000064.1, read on the forward strand.
CAATGGAAGAGAACCCAAGTTATACAATGACATATGCGAGTTCATAGGACAAACAATGATTTTTATCAAGAAAGCTATTGAACTTGGACGAGAGGAAAGACATCTATGAACGAACAGAATTAGTGTTCAACATGTGTGGAATAATGTTGAAACAATATTTTATGACGGTATGAACACCCACAAACCAATGGACCGTTGGTGGGCAAATTCTTATAGAAGCCAATTGGAGCGCAGTGCAGTGTTTTGATTATACCTCTTGCCTTGATGATCCGAATGACATGAATCTAAAGAGGTTGGAAAGCCAACTCAAAATTCTAGATTTCATATTTCAAGAAACTCAGTCCAATTTGGATTGCATCATGGAGCAAAATGGCATGGAAGTCATGACAAGTGCAGATTGCATTTAGCTTGAACCAAGCTGTAGCATTTTGGGCATAACTTCTTCATACAATAATGAAATTTGATGCTTTTGGTGTCCACGCGTAGCTAAGAGGAAGGGTTACAACTTTGGTTTTCACCACTTTTCCCAGAAACGAGCTTAAGATGTCAAAAAGTGCAAAGTTTGAAGTTGTTAAAATCTGGGAGATAGTATCAGGCGATTCGAGCCATAGTTTCAGGCGATCCGAGCCACGCGTGCCAACACCGTGCACCATCGACTGAGGCGATGGCACGGGTGTGCGCCTGGCAATCCGGATCACCCCAACGACGCATGGAACGCCTGTGGCGATCCAGAATGGTTCCTAAGGCAATTTTTAAAGGCACAACCGCCCCAGGCGATATACGGAACGCCCGAGGTGATCCAGAACTTCACCTACGTCATTCTTATTTAAGCGAGATCGTCCCAGGCGATGGGGAGATTGCCTGAGGCGATCTGGACCAGATTTGACCGTTAAGGCTTGGCGATGGAGATCGCCCGAGGCGATGGACCTGGCGATGGAGCACAATTTTGGCCAAAATTGTTGCTAACGGCTAGTATGACCTTTGAGAGCCTCATACACTATAAATTGGTGCATTTGGGATGGTACAAGACAACACAACAACCTACAACAAAGAGAAACACAAGATTTGCTCAAGAATACACATTTATCATTCAAGTTCATCATTTTGAGTTGTGTTTCTGGTGTGCGCTTGTCGTGTACGCACAAATTAACCCCACTCAATCCTCAAGATTGATAACAATAATGTAGTAGTGTGAGTAGGGATCGATCCCACGAGGAGGTGTGAATCTTTGTGTTAATGAAAATCAAAACAAAAACAATAAAAAGGGATGGGGTTGTGAGGTTGAATTATACTAATTAAAATTAAAAACAAAGATTAACTAATGAAAGCGATTCTTGGTATCGGTCAACTCTTCCTTGGAATTATCATCTATTTCATCGAGTCACAAAAGACACAATTTTTCATATGAATATTCATCGTTGGACGTTTAATCCAATAATCAAAGTCCTATCTCACCTTATGTTTAGTTAAGTAGCCCAAGCGTTCTAGTTTAACCCTTATCAAACAATCAATCAACATACAAGCGATTAAGATTTAAATCGATGATAGCATATGAACTAGTGAGATCGATGAAGCTAAACAACATAATCCAAGCGTCTATGTTTAATCTAGTCAAGTGTTCTTCCTAAGAATTTAACAAACTCACAAGCGGAAATTCATCAATCTTAGTTGCTTCGTAAACTAGAGGGATCAAACGATTCCGTATTTGATATCTAATTTAGCGTTAGATTACATGCAAGTTATTAGGTTGTCAATCCAATAAACAAACACAACAATCATATCAATAAAATCAGAAAAACTCTTGATACTCAATAAAATTGATAATTAAAGCGTAAGAATCTCCCCAAGATAAATAAAATCCAAGGATTTGTCTTCCCCAACCAAGAATTAAAACTAGCTACACATAATTAAAGCAAAACTATAAATAAAAACAAGAGAAAGAAAACTAATCCGATCTCCACTCGTCGAGGTGTCAATCCCGCCTTCGCTTCGATCTTCGTAGCCGTCTCCAACAAAATTGAAAGAAAAAATATAAAACTATTCTACCCTAACTATCTAGATGTTTAAAAGGTCTGATTTTAGTCCATATATGTATAGGGAGGCTGATGGAGCAGGTTAGAATCCATGTGGGAAGGAAATAAATCAAGTTTTTACACTTTCCAAAAGTCTTCTGGCGTAAATACGCGTAGAATGGCGTAGCTACGCCTACAGATGCCGTAGCATTGGCGTAATTATGCCTAATAATGGCGTAATTACGCATGTCATCAATATTTATGGCGAGTTTCGTATTTTGGCCGTAACTTTCTCGTCCAAACTTCGAATTCGATGAATCAGCTGTTCACGCGAAGATAACTCAAAGTTCTACAACTTTTATATGGACCACATTTCCAAAACATGGCTCAAACATATAGAAATTGAGGAGAAAGGAGCAACATGTGTCTTGAAATCTGGTTTTTTTCCTCTTTTCTTCAACTTTAGTATATGTATCAATTTATCCATCAAAATATACCAAATCGTAGACAATTAAGCGCAATAGATGTGTCTATTTCTAGTCACACCAGTTTCATTTGTGAGAGTGTGAGGCTTATTTCTATAAGTCATTTGTTGTTGTGAGAGTTGGTGCTTGAGTTTGTAAACACCGTGAAGGTGTAATTTGTTGTAGCACAAAGTTGTGAATCGTTGTAAGGTCTTCCAACACCGGCGCAAGCTGGAAAATTTTATAAGACATCAACAAGTGAAGTTGGTGCATGCTTGTGGCTATCCTTGGAGCCCTTAAGGCCAAGAAGACTCGTGAAGAGTTTGTGACTCGGGAAGAGTTTGTTTGTGGCTATCCTTGGAGCCCTTAAGGCCAAGAAGACTCGTGAAGAGTGTGTGACTCGGGAATTTGTTTGTGGCTAACTTAGAGCCCTCAAGGCCAAGATCAAAGTTGTTCTAGTGGAACCTCGGTTGGACGTTCTCCAACTGGGAAGAGGAGACGTAGGCGATTCATCACCGAACTTCTATAACAAATAATTGTGTTCTTTATTGCTTTATTTACTTTACACATTTGCATTATTATATCTCATTGTTCATTGTTCGATTGACATCAAGTCTTCCACAGTGCAAACTCAACTTTTGCAAAAGCACTTTAAATCGCTAAAGTAGCCAAGGAACCTCATTCACCCCCCTCTTCAGTTCCAACAAGTGGTATCAGAGCCACTTGGTTTTTGTTTTTAAACCAAAATTTGTATGGCTAATCTAGCAAGTGAGTTTGCTCAAGGTCAATCGACCAATCGACCTCCGCTCTTCACGAGAAATAACTATGGATATTGGAAGAATAGAATTTCTCTATATGTTCAATCCGTAGATTATGACCTTTGGAAGATTATTGTGAAATGTCCATATATTCCTTTAAAGGAAGTTGAGGGAAAGAATGTTCCCACAGAAATGGACGATTTTACAAAAGCGGATATGATCTTAATCTCTCAAAATGCTATATAATATTTTGCATTGTGCATTAGATATGAAGGAATATAACCGCATCTCGATGTGCTCAACCGCAAAGAAAATTTGGGACAAACTACAAATTTGTCATGTGGGCACAAACCTAGTGAAGGAGACAGAGATCGATCTCTTGCAACTCAAGTACGAAACCTTTGAGATGGAGTCCGGAGAAAATGTTGATTCAATGTTTAGAAGGCTCACTCAATCATCAATGAACTTTCACAACTTGGTGAAACATATCCTTCCAAGCAAATATGGAGAAGAGCACTAAGAGCCTTGCCTAAAGAATGGGAGCCAAGAGGACGATAATCATTGAGTCCAACAAAGGAGATAGTGCATCATATGATCTTGATGAACTTCATGGAACCTTGGTGACCCATGAGCTTGGGGTGTCAACCCGGAAGGAAATGAAGAAGGAGGAAGAAAAAGCTAAAGGCAACGGGATTGCCTTAGTTGGAAAGCATGAACAAACCGATGACGAAGATTATGAGGAGATTTCCTTGTTCACAAGAAAGTTCAAGAAGTTCTATAATAAATACAACAAGCCAAAGACCTCCGGTGCCACCAACAATGCTTCCAAACTAGAGGTAACTTGTTTCAATTGTCAATATAAAGGTCATTATGCTAATGAATGTCCTAGGAAGAAGAATGTGGACAAGGGGAAGAAAAATGCTCTAATGGCTACATGGAGTGATAGTGACTCCAATGAAGAAGAAGTAGCAAATCTTTGTCTAATGGCTCTTGGAGATGAAGATGAAGAGGATGATGAGGTACCCTCTTATGATGAATTACTTAATGCATATAATGAACTCATTGATTGTCTTGGTAGAACCAAGAAGAGCAATAAAATGCTCAAACTAGACTTGGCTAAGAAGGAAGAAGAAAATATTACTTTGAAAAATCAAGTGCATGATTCAAAGACATCATTTGCCAAGTTTAGTGATAGTAGTTTAAAGATGGATGAATTGCTTGGCTTGTAACATTGTAGCTTCGATAGAGCCGGACTAGGCTTTTCAAGCAAATCAAAAACATTTTCAAGCTTGTTGGCTAAAGCTAACAAAATTCCCCTAGTTGCACTTAGTGTTGTAAGGTTGGACATGTTAGAAACAAATGTAGATTTGTCAAAAATCAATACCAACCAAACAAGAGGTGGAAGTGGATTCCAAAGTCCCCCATTATTACTAACCAACAAGGACCCAAAGATAAAACGGATACCGAAGATCCTCCTATTGTAAGCTTGTTGAGTAGGAACTACAAAGTGATCGAGGATGAAGGAACTAGCACCTCAATGGAAACTATCAAATGCACAACAATAGAGGAAGCGCGAGGTATATGACTGATGACAAGAACTTACTCTTGTCATCCAAGGTAAATTTATTTTAAGCATCATAGTAGCATAATTAGCTCTTTTGCTTGGTAATATTCCTTGATATCATATTTAGGGGGAGCTAATTATATTTTCCTTGTGCGTTTAAAAGAACAATTGCGAAATTTCATTGGCACAAATTAATTGTGACCAATAAATTGTGTAGTTCAATATTCATTTGTAGTGCATTGCATTTCCCCTTAGCATATGCATATATGATCCTTAAATGAGTAAGAAGTTGTATAATCATACATGTGGATTTATATGCTTTAGTTTTGTGAATTGAGTTTTTTTTTTTGAATGCTTAAACATGACATGACTTGATTACATGCTCATTTTTGTTATTGCACAACTTTATGCTTGAATTATCTTCTTATAATTATGGATTGTGTTTACATGATTGCATATTTAACTTTGTTTAAATGCATGTTTAATATGCTAAACTCATTATGGTAAAAATCTTGATTTCATCATATGTGCCTTAATTTAGATATCTACTTTGATGAATTGAGATATTCTTCTTGAATATGATAATTTGTTGGCCTAGTCTTGTGATGGCATGTTATCAATTGTATGAGACTTTGCCATGAGCTTTAAAAAGTTTCTTCATGATGCTATAATCGTTTTATGCTTAAATACATGAAGCTATTTAATCAAAGCATGTTTGATGTGTTTAATTTTCTCCTCTTGTCCTAAACATGTTTTGATTGTCTCAACATGAGCTCTAATTTGTTATATTTGATCTTAAGCTTGTTGAGTTTGGTGTCAAAGCTATGAGTTGCCAACTTATGTTTAGAAAGCTTTAACATAGGTAATGTAATTTAATTATATGGTCTTTTTATATTTATCATGTTTCAATCCGTTAAGATCATTAATTATGTAAAGCACGTGATATGTAGAACTTAGTTTAGTTCATTCACTTTCAATTAAATTGATTACATGCCGCTATGCTTAAGTGTAACTTGTAATTGATTGAGCATGAGATTATTTGCATAAGTTATATGCTTAAATTTTGATTCCCTTATGTTGCATGCTTAAAATTTGCCTACTATAAACCAACTTAAAATTCATTGCATGATGCTAAATCCATTATGTGCATTGAGTTCACTTTGAATATGCAATGTTCAATTTTATTCAAGGTAATTAAGCATGTTTCAATTGTTTAGATGCTCAATCTTGGATCATAGGATTATGGCTTAAGAATCTCATATATCTTTATTGTTTCTATGGCCTAAATGATTTTGCACTCATAACATGCGCATTATTAACTCGTCAATTGTTTATGATGATGCATTAAGCAATTTAATGTTTATTGAGCATGAAGACACATATTTTTTGATGGAACATATGCACGCTTTGCACATTTAGAATTCATTCGCATGTTGTTTCATTGCCTTAAACGCATTTTGCCTTCCTCTCAATGATTTGATTTTAAGCTTAAATGTTTTTCATCATGCGCATATGATATCTTACTTTGAAGAGTTCAAATGGATTTGATTTCGTTGGCAATTATTAAACAATTGTAATGAATGCATTGGATTTATACTTGTTATGGCTATTACATGCTTGATGAGGAACATGTGCTTATTTTTAGACTTTGGCAATGTGTCAATATATATTTGTGATATATTCTCTTGATTTGTTTATTTGAACATTATGCTTTTTGATTTTCACAAAAAGGGGGAGAATTTTGTGGTAAACTTGAAGCTTAATACATGCATGTTTTGAGGGGAGAGTTCTTGAATATGCTTTGCTTGGTTAAATTTGTATGTGCTATGCGTTTGTTAAGGGGGAGCTTATTTATTCTTATTTCATGCATATTTCATTTACAAGTTTACCAAGTTTTGTGATAATCAAAAATGGGGAGATTGTTGAGCCTTAAACACATTGTTGAGTTTAATGCTTAATTAATCTCCAAATTATTTATGGTTTTGATGATCAACAAACTTGCATTTGTTATACTAATGTGTCTACTTAGTGTACAGGGTTAGATTGTTAAATTGGTTGGGAAGACCAATAGAAGAGAACCCAAGTTATACAATGACATATGCGAGTTCATAGGACAAACGATGAATTTTATCAAGGAAGCTATTGAACTTGGACGAGAGGAAAGACATCTATGAACGATCATAATTAGTGTTCAACATGTGTGGAATGATGTTGAAACAATATTTTATGATGGTATGAAGACCCACAAACCAAAGGTCCGTTGGTGGGCAAATTCGTATAGAAGCCAATTGGAGCGCAGTGCAGTTTTTTGATTATATCTCTTGGCTTGATGATCCGAATGACGTGAATCTAAAGAGGTTGGAAAGACAACTCAAAATTCTAGATTTCATATCTCAAGCAACTCAGTCCAATTCGGATTGCATCATGGAGCAAAATGGCATGGAAGTCATGACAAGTGCAGATTGCATTTAGCTTGAAGCAAGGTTGGAGCGGCTGTAGCATTTTGGGCATAACTTCTTCATACCTTAATGAAATTTGATGGTTTTGGTGTCCAAGTGTAGCTAAGAGGAAGGGTACAACTTTGATTTTCACCACTTTTCCCAAAAACGAGCTTAAGATGATCAAAAAGTGCAAAGTTTGAAGTTGTTAAAATCTGGGAGATAGTTTCAGGCGATCCGAGCCACGCGTGCCACACCGATCACCATCGACTGAGGCAATGGCACGGGCGTGCGCCTGGCGATCCGGATTGCACCAGGCGATGCATGGAACGCCTGATTTTTCAAGGCATGATCGCCCCAGCGATGTACGGAACGCCCGAGGTGTTCCACAACTTCACCTACGGCATTTTTATTTAAGCGAGATCTCCCCAGGCGATGGGGAGATCGCCTGAGGCGATCTGGGCCAGATTTGACCATTAAGGCTTGGCGATGGAGATCGCCCGAGGCGATGGCCTGGCGATGGAGTGCGATTTTGGCCAAAATATTGCTAACGGCTATAAACGGCTAGTATGACCTTTGAGAGCCTCCTACACTATAAATTGGTGCATTTGGGATGGCACAAGACAACACAACAACCTAACAAAGAGAAGCACAAGATTTGCTCAAGAATACACATTTATCATTCCAGTTCATCATTTTGAGTTGTGTTTCATTTGTGAATGTGTGAGGCTTATTTCTATAAGTCATTTGTTGTTGTGAGAGTTGTTGCTTGAGTTTGTAAACACTGTGAAGGTGTAGCACAAAGTTGTGAATCGTTGTAAGGTCTTCCAACACCGACGCAAGTTGGAAAATTGTATAAGGCATCAACAAGTGAAGTTGGTGCATGCTTGTGGCTATCATTGGAGCCCTTAAGGCCAAGAAGACTCGTGACGAGTGTGTGACTTGGGAAGAGTTTGTTTGTGGCTATCCTTGGAGCCCTTAAGGCCAAGAAGACTCGTGAAGAGTGTGTACTCGGGAATAGTTTGTTTGTGGCTAACTTGGAGCCCTCGAGGCCAAGATCAAAGTTGTTCTAGTGGAACCTCGGTTGGACGTTTTCTAATATATATATATATATATATATATATATATATATATATATATATATATACACACACACACACGTTTGAAACAGATAATATAACAACATATTTATGACTCATACAAAACTGAAATTTGAACATTAAACAAAACTTCTCTTATTATAATAGAATCAAAATATTATATTGCTTTTTCAAAGCCTAAGCATATATTATACTGCTCCATGAGAGCCTAAACAAATATATTATATTGCTTCCCATCCGAGCCTAAACATATATTTGCTCTCATCAGAGCCAAAACATAACAGACACATAGTTTATAATATATAAGGTTATTAAATCATCTAATTTCCTCCTCCTACTAATATCAGTTCTTAGACATAACCCTCGTAGAGATGTGGTCAGGACATCGGTTCACCACTCGAATAAATGATATGTAACAGTTAACAAACGTATCAATATCGGTTATAACTCCATCATATAAGGACTAGAATATGGGATATCCATATCAATTTGATTTCGAAATTTAAAGCGCTTCAAATCATATTTTTATCTCAGAGTCTCATATCTCATAGGCTAAAATTAATTCACATAATCGATCAAGATTTAAAAACATAAAATGATTGTAAAGCAGTAAACTCACTAACAGATTCTTTTAAAAATTTCTTGAACTGATTCGGTTGACAAAACTACGAAATTGTTCTGGAATAACAAATCCTTTATTCAAGTGATGAACAAATGTTCTGACAACATCTCTAGGAGGGTTATGCCTAAAGAACTCAAAATAGTATCAGGAGAAAATTAGATGATTTACTAGACTACTACAATATGAAAATGTTTCTGTTATGTTTTGGCTCTGATGAGAGCAAATATCTGTTTAGGCTCCGATGGAAAGCAATATAATATATATGTTTAGGCTGTGATTGAGCAGTATAATATTTTGATTATGTTATAATCAGAGCAGTTCTATTTCGTTTTCAAAATTAGATGATTTACTAGACTAATATAATATGAAATATGTTTCTGCTCTGTTCTGGCTCTGATGAGAGCAAATATCTGTTTAGGCTCCGATGGAAAGCAATATAATATATATGTTTAGGCTGTGATTGAGCAGTATAATATATGTTTAGGCTGTGACTGAGCAGTATAATATTTCGATTATGTTCTAATAAGAGCAGTTCTATTTCTTTTTCAAATTTCAGTTTTAATAAGTGCTATATTTGTTCTTATATTATCTATTTAAAGTATATATATATATATATATATATATATATATATATATAATCTTCATGATTGGAACTGAATCAAAATATTATATTGCTCTTTCAAAGACTAAACATATATCATACTGCTCCATCAGAGCCTAAACAGATATATTATAATTGTAAGGACCCTAGTTCCTTAAGTGCGGATTAAATGCGTAAATAGAGCTATCATGTATAAACAGGGTATAAAAATTCATGTTGATGCCTTGAGCTATTAGATTACAGTGTCAAAATAAAGTTCCAAAATGGATTAATTACATTCCCAACTCATGAATGTTAATCCTATAGCTTTACACTACTCCTAGAGTAGAGACTATACAAAAGAATGTGCCTACTACCAAGAGCACTCCTCACTAACTCACCGCATCAACCCGCCTTAGCCCGTCAGCCCAAAAGTACCTACAGGAACAACCCCAAATCCATGAGCATGTATATAAATCATATTCACAATAATATGATTGTAATTCAAATGCATAAACCGTAAATCTAATTCACTTCCTGTATTTAATACATTTAAATGCTCCATTGGTTGTCCCTGTACCACAATCATAATCAATGGATTATAATACCAATAATGTATGTCATGACATGCATTCATTCCATGTATACCAATGGCCATTTCCAGTCTTATTATATCAGTGGCATAATACCCCTCGCGTTTACATGACAGCGGCATTAATACCCCTCGCTTCGACATATTAGCGGCATAATATCCCTCGCAATAGTAATATGACATTGCAATAGTAATATGACAGCGGCATGATCATTCGCTTCGACATATTTGCGGCAAATATTCTTCATCGCTATAATATGACAGCGGCAAGTATTCTATCTTCGCTTCGACATGAAGGCGACAAGTATTTATCATCACTGGAATATAATCTCGACTAACAATCACATGCACCAATGCATCCAATATACACATGCAACCATAATGCATATCCAAACCATGTATGCAACCACAAACTAAGACCATGTATGCAACCATAATGCATAACCAATTCAAAGCGTAATAAATACGTTTTACCGTCCGATGCCCGTACGTCTCACTACGTACCTTAGTCCCAAAATGTGTTGTGTCGTGGACTTTATCTCCTACGCTGTGTGGCCACCTGGGATGGTTCTACACATTCACACAAACCAATATTAGGAGCCAATAATAGTCCAATATCAAAAATTCCACAAAATTATCCAAAACACATTTTTTTGTATCTCGCGATCGATCGCCGCGAGGGCCCGATTGATCGCGAGATCACTCTGCCCGCTGCTGAATTTTTCTGTCTTTGGGGATTGATCGCCACATTTGGCGCGATCGATTGCCAGCCTTACCGATTGATCGCCCAAAAGCGGTGATCGATCGCCAACCGCTACTGGAGCGCACTGGTGGCGCGCGATCGATCGCCAGAAACAGGCGATCGATCGCCGAGTCCTGCACCACGAAAAACACCATTTTTGCTCCATAATTTCTTCCCAAACCATACCAACACTTATACCTTCAAACCAACAACATAAAAACATTGTAAACCTTCAAAATACACCTTAAAACAACCAAAGATTCAACACCCAACCAAAACAATACCAACCAAAAACAAACTCATTTCCAAATCAACCAAAACCATTTCAAATCCAAACCAAACACTATAAAAATAACAAGGAGGTATCCATACCTCTCGGGGACTCCAAATCCTACCAATAATCTCAAACAAGACTTTTGCAAGGATTTCCCCTCCACTTTTTAAGCCAAAACGAAAATGGAGAAGGGTTAGGGTTGGGAGAGTGATTTGGGGATTTTCGTAAAGTGATGGTAAGGTGGGGTAGTGGGGTTAAAAAAAGGGGGTTAATTAAAATTGTACCCCAACAATTACCATGATGTATAAAATACCCCAACATGATATTTTAAAAGCATTTCACCAAAATGCACCAAAATCTCAATTAAATACATGTTTCACCAAATAATTATCAACCATCACATTTAACCCATGATAACACCCAATTACCCAACATGCATAACATGCACCCTGAAATGCTCTACCGGGTCACGCCTACCATGTGACTAAGCATTTCATCAAGATAATTAATTCCAACACATAATTTAATTATCACCAAAAATAATCACATAAACATAATTAATGCCCAAATTGCATATAATTATTTCGGGGATATCACATTAATGCTCCCCATCGGAGCCGAAACAAGTATTTGTTCTTACTAGATCCAAAACAGAACAGAAACACATTTCATATTATATAAGCCTAGTAAATCATCTAATTTCCACTTGATATTGATATCCGTTATTTAGACATAACCCTCATAGAGATGTGGTCAGAACACCGGTTCACCTCTCGAACAAAATATTTGTTATTCCAGAACAACAGTTACATACCATATCATGGCTGATTATCTGTTATAACCCCACCACATCAGGATCAGAATTTGTGATCCTTACCAATTTGATTTCGAAATTTAAAGTGTCTCAAAATCATATTTTTATATCAGAGTTTCATAATCTCATAGCTTAAAATTACTTCATATATTCGATCGAGATTTAAAACATAAAATGATTTCATAGCAATAAACTCATTTACAGATTATTTAAGAAATTGCTTGAACTAATTCAGTTGACAAAAACTACGAAATTATTCTTCTTCTTCGCTGGAACCATCAGAACAAATGGGTTTATGATAAATGCAATTTTTGCACTTGATATCTACACTTTTAGGAAGATTTCTGCTAGTTATCATTCAAAATTACGTGTTAGTTGTAGTTTGTGTCATTCAGGAATTCAATAAGAATTAAGCCGTCGATGAAAGAAAAGACATAACAAGATGATTAATGTGCATTAATGGATTGTATGGATGACAAGAAAGAAGAAGCTGGAAATTTGAGGAAAAGGGCCCTAGGCGCCCAAGTGTTTGAAGCCCACGAAGATTCTACCAAGCCCAGGGTATAAAAGGCAACATATCATACTTTGGATGCACTTTTGACCTAATTTCCATGGGAGAACAAGAGGGAATGACTGCTGCACTTGGAGGGCAAGAGATCGATCACAAAAAGAAGTCGTTTTTCATCCGGGAACAGAGAATAACTTCTCTAATCGTGTTTTGTATCTCTTTCTTTACATATTTCATGACGATTAAGAACATGCTTGGTTGTTTCTTAATTACACCATGAAGTAATTATATTACTTGGAGAACGATGTAGCTTGCTTTTGAAACTACATTTTGAATGATTGATTGATTTTTTGTGATTTTTTGTTTGATTTATTTGTGTTTTCTTTGTTAAATTGCGTTCAATTAACTGCTCGCTAGTTGAATTGTCATATTTGTTTATAATAATAAGTCGGAAGGGGATTGTGAATAGGAACACAAGAAAACACATAGTTGAAAATTTATATAGTTAACAGGCGTATAACTCCTACAAAGCCATATACCGAATCTAGCGCTTTTGAATATGTTTAATAATTTATCTTACATAGACATATCAAGATAATTATTGAATGATTAAGTCTATTTAACACTTGGAAGATGTAATAGAATACTATAGGATTCGTGGCTAATAAATTAATCGAACTCCTAGATCTATCTGTCGTTGATTTTCTCTATTAATATTGGTTAAATGTCCTTAGTTTAATTAATTACTATATCATTCTCTTATTTGATTATCTAGATAAAGTGGAGATTATTCTAATTTATTATTTAGTTTGAGTAATCAATCTTTGTGGTTCGATATCCGTACTTAACATACACTATATTAAAACTTGATAAAGTAAACTTGGGATAAGAAATCAAGTTTTTGGCGACTTTGCGTGGGATTGGTTTATTTAGTTCAAATTGATACTATACCAATTGATCTTTGTTTTTAATTTTGAGGTTTTTTTTTTATTTTTGATTCATTATGTTTTCTCTGAGCTTTTGCAGTGTATGCAAAAATATACGCTTCCTGAATCCTTGATCCTGAGATCAAGAGAACTGGAAGAAGACTAACAAAAACGAGATGGGAAGAGTTATCAACAATGGCCGAGAAAAGAGAAAACAGTGGACCACCTCCAGAATTGAACATTGAACCTCCAATGGCCATTAGAGACTATTTCGAACTAATGGTCAACAATAACTATTCTGGAATCGCTCGACGTACTATCAATGCCAATAACTTTGAGCTTAAACCTGCATTGATAATGTGAGGCATCATCACCTTAATCCTCATAATGTGTTCAATTAAGTAAATCACATTCTTTACTTATCAGAATTAATATACTAACACTACTGATCAAGATTTTTCACTATGTCTTTCGCTTACATTGTTCATATACATCACATCTTGTATATCATTTACACATCACCATTCATTTAATCTCGATCAGTTTAATTCCTAGCTGCAGAAGGTAGACTCACAATCCCCGTTTTCCCCAGCTATGAGTCCCTACAGAACAACCACGCACAACATGAGTATATTAATGATGTTCACAATCCAACATCAATGTAATGCATAAATACTGTATAAACAACTTCCCGTATTTCATGCATTTGCAATACTCTTCTATGGTTGTTCCTGTACATACACCATGTACATACCCCAAAAACACAATATAAAACATGATACAATTGACCAAATATGTCATGACATATTTCATTCAACATCATGTTATAACGGGACCGATATGATATGCCTCTCAGCTTAATATGTCAGTAGCTTAGCCTTCACGTCCCATATTAGCAGCACATACCATATTACCGTCCTCACACGTTATAACAGCCATATCACATGCCAAACAATGGCATACTCCTCATGGCATCAAGTATAGGCCTCAACAACAACGTGCATCACAAGCACCAATCACATATGATATTCACAATAATCTCATATCCCAATCAACAATATATCATCATCACATATAAGGATCATAAATGGAATATCAATACTCGTACGTCAACACGTACCTGTCGTACTGTACAAAAGATATAACATCAGGAGTCAATGCTTAACCTCATCTCTGACTAGTTCCCTGTGATGGTACCACATGAATATCAACAATTCAATGTTATAATAGGCTTCACCATCAGATTCCAAGAAAATAACATTTTTTATAATTTAAACCCTAGCGATCGATCGCCAATTCTCACCGATCGATTGCCAAAAGTTATGCCTCGCCGCGATCGATCGCAAATTCTCACCGATCGATCGCCAAAATGTTCTATTTCCTCGTGCTCGATCGGCATGTTTCTCGCGATCGATCGCCATAACATTCCACCGCCTTATTTTTACCCTGTTTTGGCTCGCGATCGCCATATGGCTCGCGATCGATCGTCGATGTCTGAAATTTTCAGAACATGGCGATATTTAAGCTTATCTCCATGGTTTCAACTCTACCCTTCATAACACAACACCAAAGCTTTATAAAGCATGAATACATCATTATATGAACTTGTTTTCATAACCACACAACTTATTTTATTGAATTCCACCTCCTATCAATTCTTTATGAATATCAAGCTACCATAACCAAGTTGTTAACCAAAACTATCAAGAAAGAAGTATAGAGAGTATGCTATCATTACCAAATAGCTTCAACTTTCATCTATAATCAAGTCTCTACTTGATTCCATGCCACATCAAAGCAAGGTTTGTGAGAGAATCCATAAGGGTTTTGAGAGCATCTTTGTATAGATTTGCAGGTGAATTTAGGTGCATTATGTGATTCAAATCTGATTTTCACCTATTTATATTGTATCATAATTCATGCCAAGTTTATTCCATGTGTTCTACCATGCATTCCATGTAAAGTTACTACTATACCAAGTATAACTTAAACAATTCATATAAGTCAACATTGTTAATTGCATAATCACACAATTACCTCATTTATTCACAGCTTTTCCCCTAGCACATATGACTAATGATAAGGTTGATTATTACGCGTATTTAGGTCTTGATTTGTATATATATTCGTGTAGATTCCGTGAAGATGTTATGCTTTTTGGTATTTATTTGCTTGTTTCAGTGGAATATGGAAGAATTGAGCTACAAGGAAGAAAACAGATCAAATCAAGCCAATAAATAAAGATTTTGAGTTCTGGAACTCTCGATCGATCGGAACAAGCATCTCGATCGATCGAGCGAGGCAGAAGTTTTGGCCAACAAAGAATTTGAATTCTCGATCGATCGGAACAAGCATTTCGATCAATCGACACGGGCAGAAAGTTGAAAAGAAATTGAGAAGAAATCTCGATCGATCGGAACATCCTTCTCGATCGATCGAGAGAGGCAGAGAAGTTAAGACTTGGACGCTGAAGGCGCTCGATCGATCGAGACGTAAGGACCGATCGATCGAGACTCAGATTTTTCTGAAAATAAAACTCTTAATTTGGTCTGATTTTATGGAAACAATTCCATATCTCCCCTCCTCTATTTTTAAGGAAAAGAGGCACGAAAATTTCATCCCATATTCTGAAGAATAATCAGACCTAAATTATTCTTAGCCGCCTTTCATCCTCCCGGAACAAGAGAAGGTCGAAGAATCCTTTGAAGTGCGAGGAAGGAAGCGAGAGAAGAAAGATCGTTCAACGCACGGAGTCGCTCCTACGTTTATCGTATTTCTAAACTCTAGACTAATTTGATTTTCATATTTAGTCGATGTTTTTGAGGTTGAGAAATGATTAAACATCTATTTGAATTTGATTTGAATTTAATCTGGTTTATTCTATCAATTTTAAGGAATTTTGTGTTTACTCTTTGATTTGGTTATGTTTGAGTGAATCAATATCTTTTGTTCATGAATTATATGCTCCATGCTATCAAAGCCTAGCTATCTTTGATTGAACATGTGAATTACAATTGAGATCGAGAGATAAAATTGTAATACACTCAAATAATTCATGTTTTATGTTTAAGATTTAGATCGAGAGATTAAATCACATACGTGGTCACTTAAAATTGAAAGATTTAAAGAATAACGGTTTTCATAGAGATTTATTCGGTATTAAATTGGTATTAGTGAACGAGAGTTACTTATGTCAATTTATTGCTAGTTTCAACACAGCTCGAGAGAGTGTATTGATTATATTCGAAAACCTGTCACCTTAAGAATTGATTGTTAAGAAGTTGTTATAACAAACCAATCATTGACGACGCACAATTGAACAAACATCTTGATAGATTTCTTGAGCGGAATTCCTTCGCATCTTCAAAGGAATTGTGTTAGTTTTGAGTTTTTAAATTCTTTAGTTTAATTCGTTAATTAATCATCTTTTTCGTAGGTTAAATATAATTTAACTAATTTTATTTGGTACTTATACGTTAGTCCATGTGGGTTCGACATCCTTTCTTATATAACACTATACTACAACTTGACACCGTGCACTTGCGGTAGAATCGTTACACTGTGAAATTTCTGTTTAAAAAATAGGCAATCAAGTTTTTGGCGCCGTTGCCGGGGACTAATCTGTATAATATCACACAAGATTAGGTAATTGTAATTTAGCCATTAATTTTGTTTTTGTTTTGTTTGTCACTTTTGACCGTCAAATTTAATACAGTCGCATCTTCTCCTTTTGGATTAATTTTTACAGGTAGGTCTTGTCGTGGTGCATGCTATGGAGTAGCAACCCCACACTCGAGCCAATTGATCCAGAAATCGAGCGCACTTGTCTACGAAGAATTAGGGAAGCTCGAGCAATGACTGAACATAATCAAGAAGGGGGCGCTAACAATGAAGCATTGAATCCCAGATCGATGATGGATTATGCTCAACCGGCTTTTCATGGATCACTGTCCAGCATTACAAGGCCAACCATTCAAGCAAACAACTTTGAAATAAAGCAGGCGATAATACAGATGATCCAACATTCAGTGATGTTTGGAGGAGTAGCCACTGATGATTCAAACGCTCACATCTCCAACTTCTTGGAGATCTGTGACACATTTAAACCTAATGGCGTTTCTGACGACGCCATCAGGTTAAGGTTATTTCCTTTCTCACTAAAGGATAAAGCTAAAGTGTAAGGGCCCCCGTGCCCTTAACCCACAATTAGTGCATTAAGCCATGCATTTGGTGCATTGGATCACATGTAAAGGGAAACTACATGTAAACGTGGCACACAATACCACCTATAAAAGTTTCTTGCTTCATCTATTCCATTCCATGCAATATCCGATTTCCCAAATTAAGACCATTTAACACATCATGCACCAATGTAATACACTAATCACAATCTCAATTCATCTAGCAATTCCCTAGTTGATTGCTCACCCATATAATGAAAAGAGAAAGGCCCAGGCCTCTTTATACAACACATATACACATAATTATTGCCCACACACGAGCATTGAATAAACCTATGTGTACGTAATGTATAAAAAGGGCATACACAATATCCAGCTCCACATGAGCTCCGGTGTCTCGATCCTGGAATCTCCTCCAATTCATAGCTCGATCACAGCTCCAGAGCTACCATTGTACCCGTTTCACCTGCCCCAACAGAGACAGCCCCCACACGGGGTGAGCATACCAATACCACCAAACCAATAATCACCATTATATAATTCGTAAATTACAACAATGTAATTGCCAAGAATTTAAATGATACTCCCTGGATGGTATCATCCTCATCCGGGATCCCACTGTATTGTCCCTCTCATCACGACAATTGCTCGCTCCAAAGCGGCACCATACATTACATAAGACAGATCAACATAACACAACCCAGTCCCGTTTCCATTAACCAATTTGCAAGACACAATATACTAAGCATCGGCTAATAACCCTTACCATTCATCTATCTCATGCACAATAATTACAAATATATAATTAAGGTCATGCTCGTACGTTACACGTACCTTATAATTCCGTAGTTCAAGTCCGATTTCACCTGAGTCCCACGACCCGATGAATTATGTGCTAACACATAAATAGTTCACAATTAAACACAAGCATGCAACCACGTGCCCAAGCACGTTCATAACCCCCAAACATATCGTCAATCCATGACGATTACCAAAATAAAAGCCACAGGGCTAAGCATGCATAAATACCCAAAATATTCCATTTTATATGTTTAAAAGATTGCCAAAAACTCAACCGAGAATTTTGTTTTATTTAACTTGGCTCCAACCAATCCATTTTAAAAGTATAGCATTCCCATTGGAATGTAGACATTGCCCCGGAAATGGGCTATTTAAACCCCAAGTCCAAAAATTCCAAGTTTTAAAATAAATAGTGAAAAAGCACTATTCAGCATGCCACGATCGATCGCCATTTACGCGCGATCGATCGCCGTTCCTCACTGCCGGGCAGAATCAGCTCGCAATCGATCGCCATGTCTTGGCGATCGATCGCCAAGCGCCTCGCGATCGATAGCCAAGAAGTCGCGATCGATCGCCGCACTGTTTATCTTCCTCAAATTTTCAGTAGCTCGTCGCGATCGATAGGCGCTCCTCGGCTTCCATGGTGTTTTTGACACCCAACCTCAAAACCAACACCCTTAACTTCCCCAACACCTCCAATACACCAAATAAACTCAATAAAAACTAAAAAACAACATTTTAGATTTTAACCAAAATTCCCAAAACTCAAATCCAAATCGTCCACTGTTAAATAAAATTGGAGATTTAAAACGTGGATGTTGGGTTGTGTTGTTTCCATAATATTATATTATCGTCGATTTCCCCCCTTCGTCTCTGATAAACTACACATGTGTAAGAATAGGTTGCAGAAATATGCTCAAATGAAAGTCTTAGTTTGCCTGTTTGTAGTTATGAATCTGAAGGTCCTCCTCATGCTAGCCGTTTCAAGTCAAAAGTATCTTTTGATGAAAATTTATATGACACGGTGGAATTTTTCCCTACTATAAAGGAAGCAGAACATGCGCCTGCAAAAGTTGCTTGTCGAATGTTGCTAGTCAAAGTTGCCCTTTTATGATCTTAGCTGATGGAGATGTGGTGTTTGTTGTGAGATTATATGACTCCGTACGTCCATTGTGAGCAAGTAGAAGTGCTGCAACTTCAGAAAAAATGCAAGGTTTCTGTGCATGAGGCGATGAACCGTTTCATACTCTATTCCAACAACTCTTAGAGCATAAAGGATTTGCTTTTCTTCTCCGATAGGATGACCACAAGCAGCAAGCGTATCTATGTAGTTTTTCATCTTGTTTAGGTAGTACTTTATGCTCATGCTACCTTTCTTGAGAGTTCAAAGCTTGAATTTATAGTGCATTATCTTGGCTTGGTATCTAGATGCGAAGAGTTGTACAACTCTTTTCAAAGTTGTGTTGATGACTCAAAACCGATCATCTGGCTTTGTACTCCTCCTGTCATGAAAGCAAAGATGATTGAAAAAGAGAAGTTGATCATGTCAACACAATGTGACGTAGGTTGGATAGAACATCTCCATTTCTCCTTCTACTGTAACAAATATTTGTGGAATAGGTGGATTTTCAATGAAAATATCAAGAAGGAGTCAACCTATTCCTGCTAGAATTTGCAAATTTCATAGCAAGTAGTTGTTGTCACCGAGTTTGACAAATATTATTTGGTTTGGTGGGTTTACGAGAAGAAGGTTGGGACTACAGGTTGCGTCATTGACGGAAGACGTGGTTCCACTATTTTGGGTGGCGATCAGCCCTTTCAGGCTCTATGATATCAAGCTGTAGGAAAGGATAAACGCACAAAGAGATGGAAATTTAGGATTTTACTTACCATCATCCAATGTGTTTACTTATTTATAACAAATATAACTAATGAATAAATTACACATGGCCATCTATTATAACAAAAAAAAAAAAAAGAATGTCAGAAAGGAATAATCTTCGAATGATTCTGGAACATGCATTTTCTCAGTGACGTTCAAGCATGAGGTTATACAGAATAAATTCTCATCTTATAAAACAGACTCAACTAATCAATCAACAAGATACGATACAAATCTACAAGATATGACTAAATCATATCTAAGATCTTCATATCAATGGGAAGGTCTTGAAGTCCTCTATACCAAATACAAACCTTGCAACCTTTTTTCCCTATCTTTCCCTTCCTACCCAAAGAATTTTGAGAGAATGTATAAGAGCAAATTGCAGGACCTCTGCCAGAGGAGGAGCGGGAACTGCCATCTTCAACAACATATGGAGATGCAAGATTCTCGTCATTCAAACCAAATCGTTCAAAGTTAATTAAAATTGGAGATCTAAAACGTGGATGTAGGACTGTGTAGTTTCCATAATATTATATCATCGTCGATTTTTCCATCTTCGTCTCTGATAAACTACACATGGGTATAGTAAGTAAAACATGAATGAAAATTAAGCCTTTTCCAAACAAAACAGACTCAACTAAACAATCAACAAGATACGATACAAATCTACAAGATATGACTAAATCATATCTAAGATCTTCATATCAATGGGGAGATATTGAAGTCCTGTCTAACAAATACCAAAACCTTGACGGAAGACATGGTTCCACTATTTTGGGTGGCGATCAGCCCTTTCGGGCTCTATGATATCAAGTTGTAGGAAAGGGTAAACGTACAAAGAGATGGAAATTTAGGATTTTACATACCATCATCGAATGTGTTTACTTATTTATAACAAATACTACTAATGAATAAATTACACATGGCCATCTATTGTAACAACCAAGAAAAGAATGTCATAAAAGAATAATCTCCGAATGATTCTGGAACATGCATATTCTCTGTGACGTTCAAGCATGAGGCTATACAGAATAAATTCTCATCTTACAAAACAGACTCAACTAATCAATCAACAAGATACAATACAAATCTACAAGATATGACTAAATCATATCTAAGATCTTCATATCAATGGGAAGATCTTGAAGTCCTGTCTAACAAATACCAAAACCCTGCAACCTTTTTCCCCTATCATTCCCTTCCTACGCAAAAAATTTTGAGAGAATGTATAAGAGTAAATTGCAGAACCTCTGTCAGAAGATGAGTGGGAACTGCCATCTTCAACAAGATATGGAGATGCAAGATTCTCATCATTTCAAACCAAATCGTTCAATGTTAATTAAAATTGGAGATTTAAAGATGTAGGATTGTGTTGTTTCCATAATATTATATCATTGTCGATTTTTCCCCCTTCGTCTCTGATAAACTACACATGGGTATAGTAAGTAAAACATGAATGAAAATTTAGCCATTTCCAAACAAAACAGACACAACTAAACAATCAACCAGATACGATACAAATCTACATTATATGACTAAATCAAATCCAAGATCATCATATCAATGGGAAGATCTTGAAGTCCTGTCTAATAAATAACAAAACAGACATGGGTATAGTAAGTAAAACATGAATGCAAATTTAGCCATTTCCAAACAAAACAGACTCAACTAAACAATCTACAAGATACGATACAAATCTACATGATATGACTAAATCATATCTAAGATCTTCATATCAATGGGAAGATCTTGATGTCCTGTCTAACAAATACCAAAACCTTTAACCTTTTTCCCTATCTTTCCTTCCTACGCATTGAATTTTGAGAGAATGTATAAGAGTAAACTGCTGGACCTCTACCCGAGGAGGAGCGGGAACTGCCATCTTACACAACCGTGCAAGATGTCCCGATTCACATACCTTGATTCAAAGATGTTCTTGTTAATGGCCTAATTTTTGAGACTCCTCAATGCAACTCTTCTAAGGACGCGTAGAACACAACTGCTATAATTACCTTTAATTACTTTAATACTCCTATGCCACCATTTCTGTACGTAGTTATTCAGCCACTGGTTATGCAGGTTGTTGTGCCGGATTCTCAGCAACCACAAATTCCTGTTCCTGTTTTCTCCGCTTCCATCGTCTCTTCCACTTCCTCCTCCTGGTAATTGTTAATTTTTGTATAAAGATTGCACCATGCTTTCGTAGCCGATGATTAAGCGTTTCCCTTTTTTTTTCTTTGGTTCATCTAATGTTCTCTATAACATTTTATTTAATTTTAAAATTCCATTTACTTACAACACATTTGACCCTCTTTGAAAGGTAAACATGTCGAGATGCTAGATTCTCATCATTTCAAACCAAATCGTTCAATGTTAATTAAAATTGGAGATTTAAAACGTGGATGTAGGGTTGTGTTGTTTCCATAATATTATATCATCGTCGATTTTCCCCCTTCGTCTCTGATAAAACACACATGTGTAAGAATAGGTTGCAGAAATATGCTCAAAAGAAAGTCTTAGTTTGCCTGTTTATACTTATGAATCTGAACGTCCTCCTCATGCAAGCCGTTTCAAGTAAAAAAGTATCCTTTTGATGGAAATTTATATGACACGGTGGAATTTTACCCTACTATAAAGGAAGCAGAACATGCGGCTGCAAAAGTTGCTTGTCGAATGTTGCCAGTCAAAAATTGCCCTTTTATGATCTTAGCTGATGGAGATGTGGTTTTTGTGGTGAGATTACATGACTCCATACGTCCATTGTGAGCAAGTAGTAGTGCTGCAACTTCATAAAAATGCAGGGTTTCTATGCATGAGTCGATGAACATCTTTTCATACTCTATTCCAACAACTCTTAGAGCATTAAAGGATTTGGTTTTCTTCTCCAATGGGATGACCACAAGCAGCAAATGTATCTATGTAGTTTTTCATCTTGTTTAGGTAGTACTTTATGCTCACGCTACCTTTCATGAGTGTTCAAAGCTTGAATTTATAGTGCATTATCTTGGCTTGGTATCTAGATGTGAAGAGTTGTACAACTCTTTCCAAAGTTGTGTTGATGACTCACAACCGATCATCTGGCTTTGTACTCCTCCTGTCATGGAAACCAAGATGAATGAAAAAGAGAAGTTGATCATGTCGACACAATGTGACGTAAGTTGGATTGAGCATCTCCATTTCACCTTCTACTGTAACAAATATTGGTGGAATAGGTAGATTTTCAATAAAAATATCAAGACGCAGTCATCCTATTCCTGCTAGAATTTTCAAATTCCATAGCAAGTAGTTGTTGTCCCCGAGATTGACAAATATTATATGGTTTGGTGGGTTTACGAGAAGAAGGTTGGGACTACAGGTTGCCTCATTGACGGAAGACATGGTTCCACTATTTTGGGTGGCGATCAGCCCTTTCAGGCTCTATGATATCAAGTTGTAAGAAAGGGTAAACGCACAAAGAGATGGAAATTTAGGATTTAATTTACCATCATCCATTTTGTTTACTTATTTATAACAAATATAACAAATAAATAAATTACACATGGCCATCTATTGTAACAACCAAAAAAAGAATGTCAGAAAGGAATAATCTCCGAATGATTCTGGAACATGCATTTTCTCTGTGAAGTTCAAGCATGAGGCTATACCTAATAAATTCTCATCTTACAAAACAGACTCAACTAATCAATCAACAAGATACGATACAAATCTACAAGATATGACTAAATCATATCTAAGATGTTCATATCAATGGGAAGTTCTTGAAGTCCTCTCTAACAAATACCAAAACCTTGCAACCTTTTTTCCCCATCTTTCCCTTTCTACGCAAAGAATTTTGAGAGATTGTATAAGAGTAAATTTCAGGACCTCTGCCCGAGGAGGAGAACGAACTGCCATCTTCAACAACATATGGAGATGCAAGATTCTCCACATTTCAAAACAAATCGTTCAATGTTAAGTGGATGTAGGGTTGTGTTGTTCCCATAATATTATATCATCGTCGATTTTTCCCCCTTCGTCTCTGATAAACTACACATGGGTATAGTAAGTAAAACATGAATGAAAATTTAGCCATTTCCAAACAAAACAGACTCAACTAAACAATCAACAAGATACGATACAAATCTACAAGATATGACTAAATCATATCTTCATACCACTACCAAAACGAAGACAAAGGTGAGGGGAAGGTGAATACCTGATTATCTTCGAGAAATCCGGCTCCCGAGTCAAGCCACCAACGATTTCTACTCCAATGGAGAAAAGAGGGAAATGGGGGTGAAGGGGTTGGCGTTGAGGAGTGTAGGGTCTTCCTACCTTAACAGTGTTAGAATGATATAATATGGACTAAACATGCATTAAAGACATCTTAGGGTTCCGGTTGTTACATGAGCTAACAGGATTACAGGCTAAAAAAAAAAATTCAAAACTTATTAGTTACATTCTCATAAACGAATGCTAACATTATAGGTTTATACTACATCTAGAGTAGATACTATCATCCTGAATCCTATTCCTTTTTTGTGCTCCTTGCAGCTCACTGCCTCAACCCGACCCTTAGCCCTTCAGTCCAAAAGTGTACCTACATGGACAACCTATCATGAGCATGTACATCATTTCCTAATAACATAAGAGAATGTCATATAAATAAACGCATGAAATAATCATTAACATATACTTCCTGGTTAATCGTATTAACCCACTTTTGTTGTCCCTGTTTCAAATATTCATGCATATAATCATTAAATCTTGACACAAATGATTAATATCATACTTCACTTATATGCCCATGATCATCAATGTTAATTAGAAATGAGAATGTTCTGGTCATGTTATGTCAGCGGCACAATTGGACCCCTCGCTCGACATATATCGGTACTATGATATCCCTCGCTACACCTTGATAGCTGATATATCTCCTCGCTAGCTATGTCAGCGGTAAGTACCTTCCTCGCTTGCCCATAACAACCACCGGAACACTCCACCATTCCCAACAACGTAGATTAACATACATCATAAACATCATCGTATCTTTACTTATCATAAACATCATAGCATCATCATGTTACATAATTACTTATGAAATCATTGCATGGTCATAGTATAGGAGTGTGTTTTACCGTCCGGTGCCCGTACGTCTCTTACGTACCTTTTTAAAAGGTGGAGGAGTCAATAGACTTTATCTCCTCGACTGTGCTGGTACCTGTGATGGTTCTACATAACCACATAATACAATATTAGGTACCAATACAAGAATCATAACCAATTCTTCAAAATAAAACACAAAAATTCAATACCACATGAATAGTGCACTACCGATCGATCGGTAGCCCCCACCGATCAATCGGTAAAACTTTGGATTAAAAATTAAAGCTACGGCTTTCATCGATCGATCAGTATAAACCAACCGATCGATCGCTAGCTTTCACTGATCGATCGTTACTTCCACCGATCGATCGGTATTAACTTGGAATTAAAATTTAATGCTACGGCATATGCACCGATCGATCGGTGTTCAGCGATCGATCGGTAGCCCTGTTTCATGTGCGATTTTTCCAGAATTACCAAGCACCTCATATCATACCATCCAAACTTCGATATAAATCATATAACATGCTTGAACAAACATGCTAAGGGTTACAAAATACTACCATGCATGTATTCAAATCGAAGTTTCACCCAAACTTAAACCCATATGCATCAAAACCGCCCAACTCTATCAGTACTCACCCAAGCTCTCCAAAAACAGGGTATCATAATCTTACCCAGATTTTCGAGCACCTCTTTTCATACCAACCAATCCACCCAATTAAACATGCATCATGTTCAAATAAACATGCTAGTAGCTTCATAATAACACCATGAAAGTACTTAAATCGAAGGTTTAACAAAACCTAAGCTAGCATGCATCATATCATCCCCACAAAGTTCAAACCCATCCAAAATCTTACGAAAAACATAGTCATAGTTACCTCGCCCTTTTTGCTCCCTTTTTGCCAAGGATTTTTAACACACTTCACAAGCTAAATCCTCTCCTATCAGCAGCTCTTCCAGGAGGTTTTTGGTGAGAGGAAAAAGGGGAGAGGAAGGAATGAAATGAATGATTGCAAGAGGTGAGGGGGAGCATGGGTTTGATCAAGTGGGGGAGGAAAAGGGGGGGGGGGGGGGGGGGGGGGGAGGTGGCCGATTGATTGGGGGGTGGGGTGGTGTGGGTTGGGGTGTCATGTGGTGTTTAATTGTGTCCCGATATTTAGCATTATGTATTAAAATATCCACACGCGATATTTCACAACCTTACTTAATTAATACATCCCTTAAAACACCTAACATGCCCCCCAAATCATATCATCATAACATAAATATAACCCCCAATTTAAATGCACCACAACCCTTAAAACATATCGTAACCGTTTATGATAGCACATAAACACATAGACAGGTATTACAAGGAGGGGAGAGAAGGAGTGGAATGAATTGTGTTATCCCGTAACACCGAGTCCACTTGGTATATATAGCTCTAAAGCTCCAAAATACCGACTCCTCCACAAATACATCATGATTCATAAAATATCATATGTTTTCAAAAAAAACATCTCTCCAACTCTAATTCCATTACCAGCCCCAGTACAAAGTACTCCGGACCCCAAATCCCACCAAAGACCAAATTCCAAGGTTAACAACACGACGAGAATATAATCTCATCCCTGGATCCAATGACTCAAAATACCGGATTTAAAATCCCCGGGAGTCCCAAAACCACAATTAATACACAATCGCCACAAATAAAACTCATTAAGGATTATCACTACACCGGATTAACACCAGTACTTCCCGGACATCACAATTATCTCCCACTAATAAAATTTCATCCCGAAATTTGCACAGGCGCACTCCACAAACGCCGAGACCACGCAAACCAAACGGATTAACATCGCCGAATCATGAACACATCATGAACGATATCCAACCGCGAGGATACCGACCTCGCACCAAAATCTGGACTGGAGTAAACCTCCCAAACCATCGTAAACTCAAAGAAAGACGTCAGCATTCTCGATGCTAAACATCCCAAAAGCAGCTAGCCAACCCTAACTGCAAAACAATGAATAATCCGTGATTCTAAAATAGATATCGCCTCGAGGATATCTCTACGATCTAGCCCACGATGTTAAACATACCTCATTGCCAAGGGAACCACCAGTACACAACAGTGCACCTAACCATAACCGACTTCCGTTTCCAAACCCGTCTCCATCAAAGGAGTAGTTGCACCACATTGCAACCCAGATCGGGCAATTCATTGCTACCGATCAACACCAAACACACCTCTAAAGATGTTCACATCCGGGTGTTCCAAGAAGATCACATCTTGGTTAAAACACACAATCGAGACTCCACAAGGTCTCAAGTCCTCGAAAGGACATGCAAGAACAATCAATTGCATTCCCGCCATACGTGTCAACCACGACACTAAACAAATCCGAATCCTGGCCATCCCTCGTTTATCCTGGGATTCAACAATCCTAAAACAGGGAGGCTATCGAATTAACCAGCAAGAATTACCATGGTCCCAAAACACGATAATCCCTTCTCAGGGGAAGTCAATAGGACCTCACGATTATTCCTCAGAATACATCGTGCCATTGAGATTACCAGTCTCAAGGTGCCACAATCTCACCGGAGGCCCATTCATCAAAGCATATAAATTCGATGCTTGACGAGTACCAAAACACGGGCATTCGTATACACATACATGCCCAAGTACCAACACAACATGCATACTCAATGCAATAAACTCGGGTATCTCCAATCATACTAATCGCTTTTATTTTAAACAATTATTTATCAGTGTAGCGATTCTTTACCGCAAGTGCACGGTTGTCAAGTTTTAGTATAGTAAATGAAGAACAGGTTGTCGAACCCACAGGGACTAACTGTAAGTATCAAATAAGATGCTTTTAACTATATTTAACCTACGAAATTGAATTAATAATTAAACTACTAATTAATTAAATTAACTACTAATCCAACCAAGTCAATAAAAGTAAACGAGAAAAATCCACTAGAGAAGATTATCGAGACTTTGGCTCACCAATGCAATCCCCTACAATTCTCAATTGAATATCCAAATATTTCTAAGGTGACGAGTTTTCCTAATGCATTCGTTATACTTTGGTCCAGTTATAACAAGTCTAATATTAATGTTGCAGTAAAGCACTCCCGTGTCCTTATTGAACAATTAATATCGAATAAAGATCTATGAAAACTACTAGCCTTCGATTTTGGTAAATCTATTGCTATCACACGTGTGCTAGATTTTACTTGGTCCGTCTCAACCTAAAACCCACGGTATAATTTACTCTATCGTATTGCAATATCCTATGGTCAATTCAATCGCAATATAACAATCATTCAAGGGTGATCAACCCCTCAAAAGCATGAAGATCAATAAATTATACACAAAGAATTAAAGGAATTCAATCAAATAAATCATCAAATCATAGGTTCTTGACAAAGGATTCGCCTAGCCTCGATAAATAAATTAGTTCAACATAGTATATCAAAACAAATCAAAACTAATATTAAAAGACAAGAATAAACTCCCGATGTCGACTTCGTTCGTAGATCCTTGCTCCCTCTCTCGCTTCCTTCTCGATCGTCTCTTGAATCGTCTTGTTGAAGGTGTTCCAAAATCCTAGGATGGTTGATGGATGGAGGTGGATGATGGTATTATGGAGGATGGATGGAGGCTATTCCTAGGGTGTAAAATATGATAAAAAGTCTCTATTTTCGTCCAAAACCTAATATAAATAGTGGTGAAGGAGTTTTGTAAAGTTTGGACACAAAATAACCAAGAAGGAAACAAAATCTCAAAATTTTCGGGTTTGGCGATCGATCTTCGTCAGTTGGCGATCGATCTCGGAAACATTCTGGATGGTGGCGATCAATCTTCGAAAGTTGGCGATCGATCGCGGACCTCAAATCTCCAATCTTGCGATTTGGTCCCTCCTTTTCCAGATTTGCTCAGTTTGGTCCTTTTCAGCATTTTTAAGCCCATTTCATCCACTTTTATGCATTTGGACCTAGATTCCTGACATATACAAATATATACCAAAATGTGTAATATTTTCTAGGAATCACTACAAAAACACCCCTAATCATATATCAAATTAAGTGTAAATATCACACTTATCAACTCCCCCAAACTTAAACTTGATCGTCTCGAGCAATAAATAAGATCACAAAGTAGAGTTCAATATTGAAGACTCAAATAAACCAAATCGTAGTCAATCATGTAACTCAGACATCTCACTTACAGACGAACAATAATTAATCAAAAAGTTTAACAAGTTGTGTTTTCTCCTAGATCAAGCAACATGTCGCCAAATTAGAATGTGCGTGTGTGCTATTGTCACTTTCAAGTTTCATGCAATTTTCATAGATCAAATCATGCTATTCAATGAAAAGTAAGATTATCTTTGAGCATTCCATAGTCCTATTTTCAAACACTTCTCCACTAATGTAGTCACTCCCTAGACTTGGATCACTAGGACTTTTTAAGCTTGTAGCGTTAGGCCTAGGTGTTGGCTTCAAAGAAAAGATAGGGTAATACAAAGAAGAGAGTATAAGCATGTAAAATTTTAAATTTTTAGCACAACTTGAGCTTCTCTTCTTTTTCTCTTCTTTTTTTTTTTTTTTTTTTTTAGCCTTGGCCACTTTGGGTCTTAATTAGATTTTTTTTTTTTTTTTGCAAGGCTTTTTCTATTCTTTTCTTTTCTCATTCATCAATTTTTTCAATAAGCTCATCAAAGTATAACAATTTATGTGCATCTAATGAGAATCATTATACTCCCTTTGGGTAAGGAAAATTCTTTTCAATTTAAGCTCATAAAGGTGGGTATAATGAGTTTGCCAAAGAATGTTGAATGGGGGCTAATTGTATGTTAAACATACTCCATTCTTTTGTAATTAAAGCTCAAAAATGGGACACTAGATATTGATATATACATGGTAAGCTTGAAAGGCTCAAATGGTCGAAAGATCGCCTAGATCATTTCCAAGTCAAGTTCACAACTATAAAATTTCGCCTCAAAGTGTCATCATCAAATAGTTTCTAAGGTACTCTAAGATGCTCAAAATAATTCATTAAGTTCACAAAGATTCTTACTACTCCAAATGCATTCACAAGATTATGACTCAGATGTGCTCAAAATATTCCTCATCTTTGACATGCTACTCAAAACAAGATATTCACAAACAAGTCTTACAATCATCAAAACTCAAGTTGACATGCATAGTGAGACTAGTATCATCATTGAATAGAGACCACTACTATGATTTATTCTTATCTTACTAATTGAACTCATTAAAAAAAAAAATAGCTCTTAATAATCAGACGATTCAAGTGTCAATTCACAACATGTGGATAAAACAAGAAAAACATGCAAACCACTCCCCAAACTTAAATCAAACATTGTCCTCAATGTTGAAATGAATCAAAGGGAAACAGTAAACTCCCCTGATCAAGACGCTTGCATGAGGGTTGAGGAAGATTGGCTTTTGAAAGCTCCACTGATGTAGGGGTTCATCGCTCCAAATGAGTACCTAGCAAGAGAAGAATGCAAATAAAATAGTCGACTCGAGAGATAGACAAAACGAAAAACAAAACTGAAAAGCAAATAACAAACTAAATTGCAAAAGGATACGCTTGGGTTGCCTCCCAAGAAGCGCTGATTTCTAGTCATCAGCTTGACCATCAGAAGCAACCATCAAAGAGCGGCTGCCGCCCATAGTAAGTATCGTATGATACAACTAATGGGTCTTGATTCAGTATGCCCTCAAGATTGGACTGATTGTAACAGTGTAAGCTCTTCGCTCCAACAACACTCTTGAATTGGTAGGTACGTGAGAATGATTCTTGACTTGGCTTCATATCTTGGAGGATGTAGTGCGGTGAAGTTGGCATCGATGGAAAATACGGATCCACATATGGCATAGAACATGTCTCCATCGATGGGCTCAAATCAGAATCTTCGAAAGTCTCTTCCTTCTCCAACGTCACACTCGACTCATCTTCACATGAGAACTCCTCGGATAACATCTTTGAAGTAGGCTCAATCTCTTGAAGAGGCTCAAGTTCCCATGACTTTTCCACATGAGTAGGATCACTCCCCCAAACTTGGTTGGTTGAGTGATCATCATCATATAACCAAACTCGATTTGTCGCCTCTTGATTGGTAGCTCTCGTCTCTTCCTCCTGGCAGCTAGTTGAAATTGTTTCCATAAGGACCGCCATTTGCTGCTCCAGGTGGCACATAGAGTTGGTTTGGCACTCCAAACTGTTCTCAGTTGATGCCATGAATCTTATTAATGTATCCTCTAACTGAGTCGTGACGTCTGCTGAACTATCTCTCCTCTCTTCGTGATGTTCAAATAGTTGGGGCGTATCATTAGGGTAGTGAGGCTCCGGTGGGTATTGGTGACTCCAACCTTGTAGTGAAAGATCACAATACCAGTGATAATCGAAGTCCGCCATATCATTGAACAGGTGTAACACACTGTCCTCATCTCTATCAACCAGGGGACTCCCAGTCACCAGTGCTCCGCTAAATACCCATTCTCGTGTCTGTGCATCCAAACCTTTGAAGAAATATTGCAGAAGAGTATAGTTCGAAAAGTTGTGATACCGGAATGTGTCTGCCAATTCATTGAATCTTCCCCACGCTACATAAAACGGCTCTGAATATTGTTGGGCAAATCTTGTGAAGACTTGTTGATGAAGCATCACAAGTACCTCGCAAGGAAAATAAATAAAATAATTAAATATAGTTTTTTTTTTATAAATATATACAAAGAAGAAAAAAAATTGGTTAAATTACAGTCAAAGCTTCTCGTATGATATTACTAAAGTTAGTCCCCGGCAACGGCGCCAAAAACTTAATCGCTTTTATTTTAAACAATTATTTATCAGTGTAGCGATTCTTTACCGCAAGTGCACGGTTGTCAAGTTTTAGTATAGTAAATGAAGAACAGGTTGTCGAACCCACAGGGACTAACTGTAAGTATCAAATAAGATGCTTTTAACTATATTTAACCTACGAAATTGAATTAATAATTAAACTACTAATTAATTAAATTAACTACTAATCCAACCAAGTCAATAAAAGTAAACGAGAAAAATCCACTAGAGAAGATTATCGAGACTTTGGCTCACCAATGCAATCCCCTACAATTCTCAATTGAATATCCAAATATTTCTAAGGTGACGAGTTTTCCTAATGCATTCGTTATACTTTGGTCCAGTTATAACAAGTCTAATATTAATGTTGCAGTAAAGCACTCCCGTGTCCTTATTGAACAATTAATATCGAATAAAGATCTATGAAAACTACTAGCCTTCGATTTTGGTAAATCTATTGCTATCACACGTGTGCTAGATTTTACTTGGTCCGTCTCAACCTAAAACCCACGGTATAATTTACTCTATCGTATTGCAATATCCTATGGTCAATTCAATCGCAATATAACAATCATTCAAGGGTGATCAACCCCTCAAAAGCATGAAGATCAATAAATTATACACAAAGAATTAAAGGAATTCAATCAAATAAATCATCAAATCATAGGTTCTTGACAAAGGATTCGCCTAGCCTCGATAAATAAATTAGTTCAACATAGTATATCAAAACAAATCAAAACTAATATTAAAAGACAAGAATAAACTCCCGATGTCGACTTCGTTCGTAGATCCTTGCTCCCTCTCTCGCTTCCTTCTCGATCGTCTCTTGAATCGTCTTGTTGAAGGTGTTCCAAAATCCTAGGATGGTTGATGGATGGAGGTGGATGATGGTATTATGGAGGATGGATGGAGGCTATTCCTAGGGTGTAAAATATGATAAAAAGTCTCTATTTTCGTCCAAAACCTAATATAAATAGTGGTGAAGGAGTTTTGTAAAGTTTGGACACAAAATAACCAAGAAGGAAACAAAATCTCAAAATTTTCGGGTTTGGCGATCGATCTTCGTCAGTTGGCGATCGATCTCGGAAACATTCTGGATGGTGGCGATCAATCTTCGAAAGTTGGCGATCGATCGCGGACCTCAAATCTCCAATCTTGCGATTTGGTCCCTCCTTTTCCAGATTTGCTCAGTTTGGTCCTTTTCAGCATTTTTAAGCCCATTTCATCCACTTTTATGCATTTGGACCTAGATTCCTGACATATACAAATATATACCAAAATGTGTAATATTTTCTAGGAATCACTACAAAAACACCCCTAATCATATATCAAATTAAGTGTAAATATCACACTTATCACATACCCAAAGTTCCAAAACCAACTGTCAATCCCTAGCTATTCTCATCTCGCAGAGAATAATGATCGACAGACAAACGATCAATGGCGTGATTCCAACATCAACACCTCACAAACCGACTTATTGAATCTCCCAAAGATTCCCAATCGGTAGGTATATCAATACCGCCTTCCTCACAAGGAAATTGTCATGAATCCATGACCCTACAACCTTAAACC
The DNA here is from genome assembly GCA_907163345.1 of Haberlea rhodopensis. Lineage (NCBI taxonomy): Eukaryota > Viridiplantae > Streptophyta > Magnoliopsida > Lamiales > Gesneriaceae > Haberlea > Haberlea rhodopensis. The sequence continues at coordinate 110,601 of CAJQUN010000064.1, forward strand.
ACCGTTCGGAAGACCTGGATATATTTATACCAAAATATACCCCGGAACCCAGAAATACACAACTGGTTAGAATAGTGCATCAATGCCACTATTACCCAATCAAAACCCGCATACGCCATGTATACACATCCCAACGATGCTCTGTACCAATGCCATAGTACTCCACAATCGAGCATCTTCCCGGAGACGTCTCCTCCAACGTCTCACCGAGGTAAGAAATCCATTATTCAGTCCAACACCAGTAATGCTTACCATGGCTGATTTACAATCAATCCACGACCGATGCCTGCTGTCTCCATGACAGTACAAACCAAACCTCTCCAAGGAATAAAATCATTATAGTAGTGTCACCCCACTAACTATATCTCACAATTCCAATTGTGACTCCCGTTGCATTCCATATGCAAGGATGCTCAACCAGAGCTAACAACGACTTGTTGACACTCACGTTGGTATTCCCAACAAAATCGAGTTGTCCCGGTACAAGCCCCTCAAAACACTTGACGTATAAACGTCCCCGTGAGGTATTCCCTGCCTCAATTATCACGCCACATAGAGACTACAAGAGTCTACCATAAGTCCCCATCGTATCACCATATGATCCACCGAACTCAGTCCCAACGTGCAGTATAATGGCCACAACAAGCACACTATAACACTGCTACAATACCTGGCTAGCAAAACGCTGCCTCCATAGGCTTATACCCAGCCTACCAACGCATCACACGTTCCATCCCGGTATACCATACTGTCACATCCATTAGAGTAGTGGGTCATCACCCAATATTTCTCTAATACCAATGCACAAAGGACATCCCGGTGTCCTTGCTCAACCACGAAGCCATCCTAATCCAATAGGACTTATTCCACACCCTCAGGGTGGTGTGACCAAGTCTACCACACATCACAACCACAAGCGAGTAGTTTCCTCAATGACTACTCTTACCACTAATCACTTGGCCTTGGCCATCCCAGCGAGTATACCCAAAGGTATCACTACTCGACAAATATTTACCTTTATTACATGATGCGGTACACTCACCGATACAATGCATCCAATAATCCATCGAGCAATCTGCTCGGCATAATGGTCTCGTCAACTAGTGACCCTGACACCATCCTGTGCTCGCCATCAGCACTCAAACCATATGGCTAAATACGTACACTCAGACGTATTATTCATCAAAACGACACTACAAGTCTACATAGAATATCCACTATGTCATCGTCATCCCGTGACGGTATATGCCAACACATGACATCCAAAATCCCATCGTCAACTCGTGACGGTACATATCGATACACGACATCCATATTCTCATCGTCAAACAAATGACATTATATAACCACGTATGGTATTCACATAACAAAACAGTAATATAACATACCTCATCGCTATCAAGATAGCGGTATACCTGTATCCCTCGTCCACCATCGGTACACCAGCAGCACCCGTCGCTCGTAGGCGGCATAATCCAGTGCTACGCACATAGCGGTATAACCCATCGCTATTGAATCAGCGGCATGATCCCTCGCCATAGAGTCAGCGACATAAAACATCGCTATAGATATCCGGCGGTATGAACCATCGTCATAGATGTAGCAGAATGTACCATCGCTATATGATACCTGGCAGCATGAACCATCACCATAGATGTAGCGGAATGATCCGTCGCTATGTAATACCCGACGGTATGAACTATCGCCAATAGAATACCCGGCGGCATGAATCATCGCCAATAGCATACCCGGCGGTATGAATCATCGCCAATAGAATACCCGGCATCATGAACCATCGCCAATAGAATGCCCGACGGCATGAACCATCGCCAATAGAATACCCAACGGCATGAACCATCGCCAATAGAATGCCCGGCGGCATGAACCATCGCCAATAGAATACCCGGCGGCATGAACCATCGCCAATAGAATCCCCGGCGGCATGAACCATCGCCAATAGAATCCCCGGCGGCATGAACCATCGCCAATAGAATACCCGGCGGCATGAACCATCGCCAATAGAATGCCCGACGGCATGAACCATCGCCAATAGAATACCCGGCGACATGAACCAACGCCAATAGAATACCCAGCGGCATGAACCATCGTCAATAGAATGCCCGGTGGCATGAACCATCACCAATAGAATACCCGGTGGCTTGAACCATCGTCAACTGAATCAGCGGAACAGATCAAGGACTCAAGAGGTACTCACATGCATGTAGCACTTTGTTCCTTTCGGACCCAAGAGGTGGCTCACATTACACACAACACTTTGTTCCCGATCGCGTCGCTCAAATATCGATAATGTGGCCGTTCCGGTTTTGTTATAACATCGGAATTTTAGGACCCCTCCCTTCGACATATAGCGGCATCATATGATATCCCTCGCTTCGACAATGACAGTGGCATGTACATCACTTCGACATGACAGCGGCAAATATCATATTACCATCGCTTCATATGACAGCGGCAAGTACCTCCCTCGCTCGAATATAACAACCACCGAAAACTTCCACTAGCTCCATATAGCTGCATCCAGGTTAATACAACAGTTCACAAATCCTACTACGTCATATCGGCGGCTCAATAATATCCCTCGCTTTGACAATGACAGCGGCATGTACATCACTTCGACATGACATCGGCAAATATTATGATCCATCGCTGATGATATACCCGTAGTAGGACGCTAAAAGTAACACATTGTATATTCAATAACAAATGAAATCATACCACAATATCCCACTGTCTGTTGTCAACCATCCCTGTCCTTAGACAGCATATCACGTTTCCCATTTCCTGATTTTTCCTACAAAATCAGATCCCTTAGCACATAACACATGGAGTGCCAGACATTACCATTAATGCCATCCCATCGTATTCTACACGATTCCTGCAACCACAATGATCAGTAATACCACTTTTCATATCGTAAAAGCACATAAGCAATTAGTTGTGTCACACAACACTAATACCATCATGTATAAATATGTGCTACCAATTCCTATCAACAAGTTCCTAGGCCCTTAACAGCCCCAAAGAGCAACCACTGCTCTAATACCACTAATGTAAGGGCCCCCGTGCCCTTAACCCACAATTAGTGCATTAAGCCATGCATTTGGTGCATTGGATCACGTGTAAAGGGAAACTACGTGTAAACGTGGCACACAATACCACCTATAAAATTTTATTGCTTCATCTATTCCATTCCATGCAATATCCGATTTCCCAAATTAAGACCATTTAACACATCATGCACCAATGTAATACACTAATCACAATCTCAATTCATCTAGCAATTCCCTAGTTGATTGCTCACACATATAATGAAAAGAGAAAGGCCCATGCCTCTTTATACAACACATATACACATAATTATTGCTCACACACGAGCATCGAATAAACCTATGTGTACGTAATGTATAAAAAGGGCATACACAATGTCAAGCTCCACATGAGCTCCGTTGTCTCGATCCTGGAATCACCTCCAATTCATAGCTCGATCACAGCTCCAGAGCTACCATTGTACCTGTTTCACCTGCCCCAACAGAAACAGCCCCCACACGGGGTGAGCATACCAATACCACCAAACCAATAATCACAATTATATAATTCGTAAATTACAACAATGTAATTGCCAAGAATTTAAATGATACTCCCAGGATGGTATCATCCTCATCCGGGATCCCACTGTATTGTCCCTATTCTCGAGACAACCAAAATCATTAAATTCCAAATATCCAGTCAATCATTACACTGATTAACTATATCCCTAATCCAATTCAATATAAATAGGGGAATAAATACAGATATCCTAGATATCTAGTCAAAAGACACATTTCCTCGCTCACTCAAAAGTAGCGGCATCACTTACCAATGGTCGCTCCATAGCGACCTCATCACGACAATTGCTCGCTCCAAAGCGGCACCATACATTACATAAGACAGATCAACATAACACAACCCAGTCCCGTTTTCATTAACCAATTTGCAAGACACAATATACTAAGCATCGGCTAATAACCCTTACCATTCATCTATCTCATGCACAATAATTGCAATAATATAATTAAGGTCATGCTCGTACGTTACACATACTTTATAATTCCGTAGTTCAAGTCCGACTTCACCTGAGTCCCACGACCCGATGAATTATGTGCTAACACATAAATAGTTCACAAGTAAACACAAGCATGCAACCACGTGCCCAAGCACGTTCATAACCCCAAACATATCGTCAATCCATGACAATTACCAAAATAAAGGCCCCCCGGCTAAGCATGCATAAATACCCAAAATATTCCATTTTATATGTTTAAAAGATTGCCAAAAACTCAACCGAGAATTTCGTTTTATTTAACTTGGCTCCAACCAATCCATTTTAAAAGTATAGCATTCCCATTGGAATGTAGACATTGCCCCGGAAACGGGCTATTTAAACCCCAAGTCCAAAATTCCAAGTTTTAAAATAAATAGTGAAAAATCACTATTCAGCAAGCCACGATCGATCGCCATTTACGCGCGATCGATCGCCGTTCCTCACTGCCGGGCAGAATCAGCTCGCGGTCGATCGCCATGTCTTGGCGATCGATCGCCAAGCGCCTCGCGATCGATCGCCAAGAAGTCGCGATCGATCGCCGCACTGTTTGTCTTCCTCAAATTTTTAGTAGCTCGTCGCGATCGATCGGCGCTCCTCGGCGATCGATCGCGACCTGCGATTTTCCAAAAAACTCGAGCTTCCATGGTGTTTTTGACACCCAACCTCAAAAGCAACACCCCTAACTTCCCCAACACATCCAATACACCAAATAAACTCAATAAAAACTCAAAAAACAACATTTTAGATTTTAACCAAAATTCCCAAAACTCAAATCCAACCCAAAGCTCTACCAAACTCAACAATACCACTACCAAAACGAAGACAGTGGTGAGGGGAAGGTGAATACCTGATTATCTTCGAGAAATCCGGCTCCCGAGTCAAGCCACCAAAGATTTCTCCTCCAATGGAGAAAAGAGGGAAATAGGGGTGAAGGGGTTGGCGTTGAGGAGGGGAGAGAAGGAGTGGAATGAATTGTGTTATCCCGTAACACCGAGTCCACTTGGTATATATAGCTCTAAAGCTCCAAAATACCGACTCCTCCACAAATACATCATGATTCATAAATATCATCTGTTTTAAAAAAAACATCTCTCCAACTCTAATTCCATTACCAGCCCAGTACAAAGTACTCCGGACCCCAAATCCCACCAAATACCAAATTCCAAGGTTAACAACACGACGAGAATACAATCTCATCCCTTGGATCCAATGACTCCGAATAATGGATTTAAAATCCCCGGGAGTCCCAAAACCATAATTAATACACAATCGCCACAAATAAAACTCATTAAGGATTATCACTACACCGGGATTAACACCAGTAATTCCCGGACATCACATAAAGCGTGGCTGAACTCTTTACCTGCAGGATCGATAACAACTTGGGAGGGGATGATGCAAGCGTTTCTGTCTAAATACTTTCCTCCTTCCAAGACGGCAAAGATGAGGAACGATATCACCACATTCGGGCAATATGACCCTAAAACACTATATGAGGCGTGGGATCGTTTCAAAGATTTGCTGAGGATATGCCCACACCATGGACTTCTTATATGGCTTCAGGTACAGACTTTTTACAACGGTTTGTTTTCATCTAACCGTTCTATGATAGATGCAGCCTTAGGAGGCTCCATAATGCGCAAAACACCGGAAGCAACATATGAACTCTTAGAAGAGATGGCTTCTAACAGCTATCAATGGCAATCAGAGAGGAATGTGCCAAAGAAACCGGCTGGAGTTCATCAAGTTGACGACATCACTGCTCTTTCGGCACAGTTGGATGCGTTGAACAAGACGATAGATGGCATGAGCATGACAGCAATGCAGGCTCAAGTTATCACTTGCGAGCTATGTGGAAGCAATCATCCGAGCACTGAGTGCCAGGCAGGTAACACATTCATTCAATCTAACGAGTCTGTGAATTATGTAGGGAACAGACAGCCCAACAACCCATACTCCAACACGTACAACCCGGGGTGGAGAAATCATCTGAACTTGCAATGGTCCAACCAAAACAATGTGTTGAACCCACAACAACAACCGGGAAGTACACCGAAGCCGAGCATGGAAGAACTCTTGACCAAGTTAATTTCATCGACTGAAACAAGGATGAAAAATCAGGATGCATCTATTAAAAACTTGGAGGTTCAAGTGGGGCAACTAGCAGCCATAATTCATGGACGAGCTCAGGGGACACTACCTACTGATACGGTAAAGAACCCAAAGGAGCAAGCAAAAATGGATCACTGAGACGAAGGTGAAAGTCCAGCTTGGGACTATAAATCAAGAACTCTTTCTTAACCTTTTGCTTTGTTTTATTTTAGTTTGATTTTGTTTTTGTTTTCTTGATTTTGGCGAGACTCCATGCGTGCTGAGGAGCCATATGACCCAGTACCACCTCCGGAGCATGATGAGGACGACGATTACTGACGATCGTCGTCGAGGTATGTGCTTTGCCTTTGCATTTATTGTCTACCATACATTGAGGGCAATGCATGTACTAAGTTTGGGGGGTGTGTATTGGTTTCTGCTGTTGACTTGCGTTACTTCCTTGCATGACTAATCTAGCATGAGTTTGCATGAGATTAGATCGTTTTTGAGCATTTTTTAAAAAAAATTTCTTGAAAATAAGTTCATCATTTAGAAATAATGAACTAGATCTGCAATGGTATTACATGATGATATTAATCCCCATCTCACCTTAAGTCTTGAAGATTTTTGACTTGTTTGTGAATATCTTAGGTTGAGTTAATATTTCAAAATTGAGGAATATTTTGAGCACTTTTGGCTCATGATTGAGTGAATTGTATATTGGAACAATTTTGTTAACTATGATTTGTCTTGAGGATCTTGAAACACTTTAGAACATAGTTGAGAGCACTTTGAGGCGAAATTTTATAGTTAGGAACTAGACTTGAAAATGATTTAGGCGATATTTGGACCGTTTGAGCCTTTCAAACTTACCACGTTGATATTAATCCCTAGTTCCCTAATTTGAGCCTAAATGATAAAAGAATGGAGTATGTTTGACATACTATTAGCCCCATTCAACATTCTTTGGCAACCTCATTATACCCACCTCCTTGAGCCTAAATGTAAGATTTTTATCTTAACCCAAAGGGAGTATAATGATTCTTATTAGATGCACTTGAATTGCTAAACTTTGATGAGCTTATTGAAAAAAATTGAAGAATGAGAAAAGAAAAAGATAGAAAAAGCCTTGAGAAAAAAATGAATAAATAAGATCCAAAGTGGCCAATGCTATAAAAGAAAAAGAAGAGAAGCTCAACGTGTGCTAAAATTTTGAATCTTCAAAGATTATACTCTCTTCTTTGTATCTCCCTATCTTTTCTTTGAAGCCAACAACCTAGGCCAAACATTACAAGCTTAAAAGCCCTAATAATCCAAGTCTAGGGAATAACTACATTAGTGGAGAAGTGCTTGAAAAATAGGCTTATGAAGTGTTTAAAAGAAAATCTTGATTTTGAGTTTACTAGCATTATTTGATCCTAAAAGTATATATGAAACTCATGATTGACATTAACAGACACACACGTTCCATTTTTGCGATTTATTGCTTAACTTAGGAGGAAACACTTCTTTTTGAGTTTTGGATTGATTTATGGTTGATGTGTTAGTGGGATTGCTAAGCTTTTACATTCAAGTTGCTATGACTAATTCATTTAAAGCATTAATGATGAACTTTATATTTTGATCTTAATGTTTGCTCGATGACGATCAAATCTAAGTTTGGGGAGTTGATAGGGTTGATTATTACGCGTATTTAGGTCTTGATTTGTATATATATTCGTGTAGATTCCGTGAAGATGTTATGTTTTTTGGTATTTATTTGCTTGTTTCAGGAATCTAAGTGGAATATGGAAGAATTGAGCTACAAGGAAGAAAACGGATCAAATCAAGCCAATAAATAAAGATTTGAGTTCTGGAACTCTCGATCGATCGGAACAAGCATCTCGATCGATCGAGCGAGGCAGAAGTTTTGACCAACAAAGAATTTGAATTCTCGATCGATCGGAACAAGCATCTCGATCGATCGACACGGGCAGAAAGTTGAAAAGAAATTGAGAAGAAATCTCGATCGATCGGAACATCCTTCTCGATCGATCGAGAGAGGCAGAGAAGTTAAGACTCGGACGCTGAAGGCGCTCGATCGATCTAGACGTAAGGACCGATCGATCGAGACGCAGATTTTTCTGAAAATAAAACTTTTGATTTGGTCTGATTTTATGGAAACAATTCCATATCTCCCCTCCTCTATAAATAAGGAAAAGAGGCACGAAACTTTCATCCCATATTCTGAAGAATAATCAGACCTAAATTATTCTTAGCCGCTTTTCATCCTCCCGGAACAAGAGAAGGTCGAAGAATCCTTTGAAGTGCAAGGAAGGAAGCGAGAGAAGAAAGATCGTTCAACGCACGGAGTCGCTCCTACGTTTATCGTATTTCTAAACTCTAGATTAATTTGATTTTCATATTTAGTTGATGTTTTTGAGGTTGAGAAACGATTAAACATCTATTTGAATTTGATTTGAATTTAATCTCGTTTATTCTATCAATTTTAAGGAATTTTGTGTTTGACTCCTTGATTTGGTTGTGTTTGAGTGAATCAATACCTTTTGTTCATGAATTATATGCTCCATGCTATCAAAGCCTAGCTATCTTTGATTGAACTTGTGAATTACAATTGAGATCGAGAGATAAATTGTAATACGCTCAAATAATTCATGTTGTATGTTTAAGATTTAGATCGAGAGATTAAATCACATACGTGGTCACTTTAAATTGAAAGATATAAAGAATAACGGTTTTCATAGAGATTTATTCGGTATTAAATTGGTATTAGTGAACGAGAGTTACTTATGTCAATTTATTGCTAGTTTCAACACAAATTGAGAGAGTGTATTGATTATATTCGGAAACCCGTCACCTTAAGAATTGATTGTTAAGAAGTTGTTATAACAAACCAATCATTGACGACGCACAATTGAACAAACATCTTGATAGATTTCTTGAGCGAAATTCCTTCGCATCTTCAAAGGAATTGTGTTAGTTTTGAGTTTTTAAATTCTTTAGTTTAATTCGTTAATTAATCATCTTTTTCGTAGGTTAAATATAATTTAACTAATTTTATTTGGTACTTATACGTTAGTCCATGTGGGTTCGACATCCTTTCTTATATAACACTATACTAAAACTTGACACCGTGCACTTGCGGTAGAATCGCTACACTGAGAAATTTTTGTTTAAAAAATAAGCGATCAACTAACATTTCCTTTGCCATATACAACCATACATCATAACAATTTATTGTCTCTCAATTATGTTTAGTTCCTTTCAACATGCACAATAATCTTTTCATCATATGTCAACTAATCATACTCGTTCCAACCCGAACCGAGTCCACATCATATCATAATTATGTTATAATGACACAATAATGCAACATAGCATATGTGATGTATATCTAGGCATTACAATTCTCCCATACTAATTGAATTTTTTCCCCAAAATTCAATCATGTACTCATCACATAGTGTCACAATAATCATAGATGCATTTCAAATTTCAACAATAAGCACATACTCATTACTATAGCACTTATAAGCATACAACTAATCCAAATCATATACTTACCAGCATTGCAGTAATATAAAGTAAACATACCAGACAATAACTTAGGATACTGCTGTATCATATGCTTACTCTGTCTCGCATATCAGCTCCTCAACACTCTGCTCATCTCAATGAAACTTAAGCATATGTATTACTTTCCGTTACAACTGATTGAATTGATTATTCCACATACCACATCTCAAGTTCAGTAGTTGCCATACAGAAACACCAATCACTGAAAATAACAATGCCAAACGGTATATCAATATATTAACACACTGTAATACAACATACAACCCATATATCTTGGGGATCACTATTCTCTCATGCGAGTTTCACACTTGTCTACTAAATTGGACCAGACCCTTTCACACGATGATGTCCCATAATACATTGTCACGGCAATGAATATGCATGAGGCCTACATTGTGTAAATATATAACATCTTTTTTCTCCCGTTTCTCATACAATAGTGATCACTAACATTCCAAGATAAGAATGGCGTACATCAGCATTAAGACAATACCGTCAATGGTGTCATCTGTAGATAGAGGACTTATTCGTAGAATTAGTATATTTGTACATAACATGCCATATGACCACACAACTCCACTCCAATACATAGCATCGAGTCCTGCATATGTCATAAACAAAATACTAGCTGCAATAACTTCGACCTCACCTCTATCTTGTGAAGGACAAGATTCTCCCACAACAACAAAGATAATCGTGATGACAAATCAAAGCAATCCATGAATCTCAAATGACTTGCTAGTCGAATTAGATTCCAACATAGATAGCATCGCTATGACATTGCAACAACTTGTGCTTTACATGGCATGTCACATAATACTCCTTAAGATCTCTTTCTGTATACCGCAGTAAATCGATACGACACACAGTTTCCACATCTCTGATTCCATGATCATCAATAGCATTTTACTCATCACGAATACTGTTTATCGGTTACTACGTAAGTGTAGCAACCCTCAACAATCAATCATCATAAATACATTTGTATTCACATAGTGTTGAGCCTTAAATGCATGGTTGAGTTTAACGCTTGATTTATCTCCGGATTATTTATAAGTTTTGATGATCAACAAAACTTGTGTTTGTTATACTAATATGGCGACTTAGTGTACAGGTTTATTGGTTGAAAAGTGGATTGATTGAAGAAAATCAAATGTGCAAGGCATAGGAAGATCGCCCCAGGCGATGGTGATCATCGCCCCAGGCGATGGCTGTCAGGAAGAGCATCGCCACGCACATCGACTGGAGCGACGCCGAGGCCCGCGCACAGGGGGAGTTCGCCTGAGGCAATGCCTGGAACGCTTGAGGCGATGAGGACTTCACCTGAGGCGATGAAAGTTTGTGAGCAACCGAAGCTACGGCATTGATTTTTGGTGGTGATCGCCTGAGGCGATCCATACATCGCCTGAGGCGATTTGTGCATTTTGGTGACCGTTGGGGCGCGGCGATGATGATCGCCCGAGGCGGTGTCCAAGGCGTTCGTGGAGTGATTTCAGCCTTATGTGTAGCAACGGCTAGTAGGAGCCTTGGAGACCTCCTACACTATAAATATTGATGTTTTGGAGCTTTTTGAAGACAACAAACAAGACTATAAACTACAAGAAAGCCTTGATCAATTCAAATTACTCTAGCATTGCAAACTTCATACATTTGTGTTGTATTGGAGTTTGTAATTCATTTCTTGTGTGTGAGTTTTGATTCTTCGTGTTGGTACACCGTGAAGGTGTTTGTTTGAGTTATTGTAAGGTCCTCCAACACCGACGCAAGTTGGAAATTGTAAAAGTCATCAACAAGTAAAGTTGGTGCAAGTGTGGCTATCCTTGGAGCCCTTAAGGCCAATACATCGCCTGAGGCGATTTGTGCATTTTGGTGACCGTTGGGGCGCGGCGATGATGATCGCCCGAGGCGGTGTCCAAGGCGTTCGTGGAGTGATTTCAGCCTTATGTGTAGCAACGGCTAGTAGGAGCCTTGGAGACCTCCTACACTATAAATATTGATGTTTTGGAGCTTTTTGAAGACAACAAACAAGACTATAAACTACAAGAAAGCCTTGATCAATTCAAATTACTCTAGCATTGCAAACTTCATACATTTGTGTTGTATTGGAGTTTGTAATTCATTTCTTGTGTGTGAGTTTTGATTCTTCGTGTTGGTACACCGTGAAGGTGTTTGTTTGAGTTATTGTAAGGTCCTCCAACACCGACGCAAGTTGGAAATTGTAAAAGTCATCAACAAGTAAAGTTGGTGCAAGTGTGGCTATCCTTGGAGCCCTTAAGGCCAATACATCGCCTGAGGCGATTTGTGCATTTTGGTGACCGTTGGGGCGCGGCGATGATGATCGCCCGAGGCGGTGTCCAAGGCGTTCGTGGAGTGATTTCAGCCTTATGTGTAGCAACGGCTAGTAGGAGCCTTGGAGACCTCCTACACTATAAATATTGATGTTTTGGAGCTTTTTGAAGACAACAAACAAGACTATAAACTACAAGAAAGCCTTGATCAATTCAAATTACTCTAGCATTGCAAACTTCATACATTTGTGTTGTATTGGAGTTTGTAATTCATTTCTTGTGTGTGAGTTTTGATTCTTCGTGTTGGTACACCGTGAAGGTGTTTGTTTGAGTTATTGTAAGGTCCTCCAACACCGACGCAAGTTGGAAATTGTAAAAGTCATCAACAAGTAAAGTTGGTGCAAGTGTGGCTATCCTTGGAGCCCTTAAGGCCAAGAAGACTCGTGAAGAGTGTGGGTAACTCGGGAAGAGTTTTGTGTGGCTATCCTTGGAGCCCTTAAGGCCAAGAAGACTCGTGAAGAGTGTGTTGCTCGTGAAGAGCTTGTTTACTCGGGAAGAGTTGTATTGTGGCTAACTTGGAGCCCTTAAGGCCAAGATCATTTTCATTCTAGTGAAACCTCGGTTAAACGTTTTCTAACCGGGAAGAGGAGACGTATGTGATTCATCGCCGAACTTCTATAACAAATTCTCTTGTCATTTACCGCTTTATTTTATTTACGCATTTATTTATTACTTCATTTTATTCTTTGTCAATTGACTTGAAGTCTTCCGCAGCGCAAACTTGACATTTTTGCAAATTCATTCTAAAACGCTAAAGTAGCCAAGGAACCTCATTCACCCCCTTTCTTCGGTTCGAACACATAGCAACATCAATATAGTTCAAAACATATATCTTGGTCCCAATATACAACCATCACACGCACACAACATATACGATCTCACATGCTTATACCATATATCAACATTTACGATCACATGAATTCGAGTTATGTAAATTCCTCATTGACTTCTTAAATCTCAAATGTCATTTCTTCACAACATTTGCATCGTTGGATTTCACATTTACTGGGGGATGTTATTCGCTCTTTAAACAAGAGACAACAAAACCCATAATAAAATCCCTTTGCATCAACTACTCCCTCGAGACTACCATTCACTAGGATACCACAATCTCATTCATGAGGTCCACCCATCCATATACATTTTCAGGGGATCAACAAGCATAAAAATGATAGTTCATACATCTTTAAGACACATCGATATCACGAATAGCACAAGTGTACTCTGTACACACTCGACGTAGATAGTTCCAAGAATTCCCTCACGCCTGTGATAAGACTATCCATCACATGAGTATTGATACACATACGAATTTCATACCACAAGACAAGGAACTTCTGTTAAAGATTCCAAACAGGTATTTCAATGCTTCTTTTCCGTACAAGGAAAACATCATGTATATATAGCTTCCAAACCCGAACCATTGTTCAAATAATCAAAACACATTACTATACAAATGTATCCTTGAATGACATCATGATAGTGCATTCTTGCCACTATCACTATCAAACCATTCGTACATATGTCTACCCAATGAATATAAATTCCAACGATGCTTTACAGTAACAAAATAATACTCCGACATATTCATGCATTTCTCTAGAGATGTCTTCTCATACATCTCACAATGAATCCTCATACTACTTCCAACACAAATTCCAGATTCGCCACAGTCATACTCAAAACAGTTACATCACTCGTAACATACATTAATCACATACGGCTCCACGCCAGATATCATTCCCAAATCAAACTCAACGGTATAATGTAAACATACCAACTATGGCCATAACTCGTATTACAGTTCACCATTGCATCCGTAATACGCAATCAACCAAATGGAGATAACGATATTCATATTGTTGACATTCTCAGTATTAATCACAAACACTCATACCACTCGGCTTATGGTACTCGTCAGTGTCACCAACAAAACTGACTTGTCGAGAATACACTTTGTCAATGCATACATACATACAACCACTCTATTGAGGCATCTTTTACCTCACTCTCAAAGTGTTGTAGGGACCATACCGTGTGCACAATAATCCCTCATCGTAACATCTTACGATTCACCATACTCAGTAATCACAATCCATCAATTGAGGACAACACATCATTCTATTCTCACAATATGTCATCAACCACACCTTGTCCTCATACAACGTTAACACAACCATTAATATGTGATACCATCAAATCGAAGATAACATCTCACACCTTTCCCATTATACTACCACACATACCATTCATGACTTCCACCATGACGTAATCATCGTACTACAACCAATGAGAGACATGAGAGTATCCTCTAACCAATCACAATAACAGATACTTACAATCACACTTTCCATTGTCTTTTACTAGTGCATCTTTACGCATGAAAAGCTAGCTATATGTTCACCCACATAACATGCAACAAGATATGCCTTCTCATCGACATCGCTCTATGCATGTTGATTCCGTAACAACCACCTCCATAACAACCACCTAAACGAGGATACACCTAGGTATTGATATTCAGAACATACTCATCATATCATACAATGCCATACACAGAATCGTATGACATAACCATTTATGTATCAAATCACATTACTCAGCATATAAATCTTGTATCATCATGTGACACATATTCTCACGCTCACCAATGATACTCCATTCACAGCACAGTGTAGACATCCATATATGTCTTACCTATCACACATCTCAACATCGGTATCGATTCGCCGCAATCTCATATGTTCAGAATCGCCTTCAATCCTTGCCAATCCTACACTAGTCCACACATTTACAAGCGACACATGGTTCATAACAATAACCCTAACATCCAACCGATGCCTCAATACCCTCACATAAATATCTCAATAAAACAAAAACTGAAAAACAAAATCAAATACCATTTTCATATCCTGTTTCACAGTCAGAAACACATCGTTGTTTATTTGTTTGACACAACAGAGCATAGTTACGCAAAACTCGCTTTTGGTATTCATTCCATTTCACACTCTGCCACTGAGATCTCCATTCCCTTACTGTCACCGTTCACCATATCGAAGATTTTAGCCAGTATCAATCATAGTGATGTTACACATGGAGCTGACACAACAATCTAATCACCATGTTTCAACCATTCCTCAACTTGTTCCCTAGATTCAGTCTCTCCACATCGAAACACGTATAACTCAAGAACTGAATCACTAGCAAGTTTCAAACAATTCATACCTGTTCCCCTGGCCTTTGGTCCAATGGTGATGGTAGTAAAGCAACCTGATTACAGATACAGGTACAAGCACAACATCCCCGACTGCTTTCTTGGGGATTCACAACTAGTCTTGCTGCCATACTGCAATTCAAGGGTTAACAACAATAATTTTGAAACACATAAAGCATGTTAGCACAACATCCTAACTACATCAAGGATATAACATGCTTTCAAGTGAATGTGCATCTCCCTGATTCATTTCATCTACCCTTGTTCACCCTAGTAATCTAACAACTGCTCTGATACCACTAATGTGGGACCTCGTAACCTTAATCATCATAATGTGTTCAATTACTTATCAGGATTAATATACTAACACTACTGATCAAGATTTTTCACTATGTCTTTCGCTTACATTGTTCATATACTTGTATATCATTTACACACCACCATTCATTTAATCTCGATCAGTTTAACTCCTAGCAGCAGAAGGTAGACTCACAATCCCCGTTTTCCCTGCTATGAGTCCTTACAGAACAACCATGCACAACATGAGTATATAAATGATGTTCACAATCCAACATCAGTGTAATGCATAAAACTGTATAAACAACTTCCTGTATTTCATGCATTTGCAATACTCTTCTCTGGTTGTTCCTTTGCATACACCAAAAACATTATATACAACATGATACGTCATGACATATTTCATTCAACATCATGCTATAACGGGACCGATATGATATGACTATCGGCTTAATATGTCAGTGGCTCAGCAAGTCCAATCTTAATTTGTCCTCATGTTTCTCTCTTGTGCAGGAACTCAACCTATTTTCAAACTAGGGCTCGAGAATTTGGGAATTTCATCCAACTCATTTAAGATTTGGTAGCAAATTTTCTACTTTTGAGGTAATCTTAGCCAATTATTGCTTGAAAGTCTAGTGTTGAGGTTTGTAGTTGAAGTTACACCCCAAAGGTAACATTTTTATTATTCAAGTACAAAAGGTTCAAGTTTGGGGGAATTGAGTTTGGATATTACTACTCTTGCATTGAATATGGGTTATTACTAGTGTTGTTGTGTTGTTGGAGATTGAGAAAGGGAGTAAACTTGTTGTTAGAAGTTGGTAGTGTTGTGGTTGTGCATTGTGCCCATAAAGTGTTTGATAAATGGCATCAAAGAATAGGTCAAAGGGCGAGGCATCATCGTTGCCCAACTACGACCGGCCCAGGTTTATTAGTGCAAAGGCCGCTCAAACTTACACAAATTTCCTCGAAAAAACATGCCTAACAAACATGATATGGAGCTCAAACTTCCGGAGTGTCCAGTTCTCCAAGAAGCAGAGAGGAGATGATGGATAGAACTTGTGGAAATACCTTGCAATGCCGTGGTCCCGATTGTACGGGAATTTTATGCCAATCTGAGGGAGCAACCAACGGTCACTGAAACTCGAGTGAGGGGCAAAACATTGTCATTCAGTCACGAGAATATCAATAGATTGTACAACATGCCCGACATTGACAATGACATCAACACCACTTACAATCAAGAGGGACCCAACTACACAACTATCATCGATAGACTATGTAGAGAAGGAGCACAATGGACTTTGTCACCTTATGGTGAACCAGTGACGTTCCTGAGAAGCAACTTTGATAAGGATGCGAATTCATGGTTTGCTTTCCTCGTCACTCGGGTGATGCCCTCGACGCACATTTGAGACTTGACGAAGGAAACAACCATTTTGATTTATGCCATACTCACTGGCTTGATCATAGACATGGGCCACATTATCCTTGCCTCGATCATGAACGCCGCAAAGTCATACCTTGACAATCAGCTTGGCCCATCCATCACTGATTACTGTTGTAACCACCGTAAAAATGTAAGAAGATACTTATGAAAAAGATTAAGAAGATTAATTAATTATTGAAATGATTAAGAAAATAATAAAATATACTTAGAGCAAAATGATATGAATTGCTTATATTTCGAGATTGGTTTAGAATAATGTGAATAATTATGATTGTAGTATAAGAATGTTTAATAGTGAATTATTGGCGTAGAGGAGTTAGTAGCTTATAGAGTGATTTGGGCTTTAATCCATCTTTCGTAATTGGCTCTTTAATTCCTTGAAAGCAACGTGGCTTGTTTTGCACATGAAATTTATCTTTCATTTTATATAACAATGCAACGTGGACAACAGGCAACTTTGTGCAAATATTGAAAAGAGGTTAGTAGCATAAAATTTGAGAAGAAAGCTATTAGGGCTCGAATCATTCTTTTGCTTCAAGAACTCAAGATGTCACCTCTCAACCAGTAATTAACTCATATATTTGTGGCTATTTTCTTTTTAGTAAGGTAAGCTTTTCGATCATTTGTCCTCTTAATCATTGAAGTTGGAAACTTGATAAATATGGTCATTGGGTGACTGATTAGATAAAATGGTGTTTATGTTGATGGAGAAAATACCATTTTAGATTTAGTTTGAGGAATCAGTAAACATGAAAGATGATAATGGTTTAAGGGTTCCCTAATTTAGCTTGCTCAGTTTTGTGCTAGAATGATATACCAACTTATGTAAGAAGAAACTGATTGTAGAAGTAACAAGAATTCTTGGATTTTTGGAAAAGTTATTTGACACAAATAATTAAGTAAATTAAAGTATGGGTGGACGATGAATTAATTCAATGTGCAGAGAAGAAAACACTAACTTAAATATTTGCTGGATTTCATGAACTATATCATGTACTCTTCAATATATTAGTTATGCTACTGTATAGAAGATTTAAGGGAATTAGTAGAGTGTTTCCCTAAGAAATTATCTCTGTTGATTTAAATATGTTGATTATAAATATGTTGATTATACATGATGTTCGTAGCAGACTTATACTAATTTAAACATTTATAGTGCTTATAAATCCAGAATATATATATATATATATGAGCCATGATATTATTTTGGGAATGGTAGTGAATCTTGTCTAATGACAGTACATATATTAATTCTTGAATTAGATTTTATTGATTATGATAAGGACTTAAAAATTCAAAAAAATTAGAAGTTCAAAAATATTACATTGATGTTGTGATCAGATGGTTGTAACAAATGTCAGTTGGACAGTTGAATAATATAATTCTTTGTGTTTCAACTATTCAGGTACGTTCTATCTAATAAGAGCAGTAAATTATCCTTGAGTAAACATATGGATTGAATATCATTAAATGAGAGATTTGATAATATGTTATGGGTTGATGAGTTGAGATAGAATAATAATATTATGTTATATGATGAGATGAGATGAGATAGAATTATGATGTGTATATTGTTGTATATTTTATATATGGACTGATGAATGGATAGATGTTATGGATGGTTGATGTGGACTGATGAGTCCACTATTTGGGCTAGTGGATGAAATTTATGGTCCTGATATCATATATATGGATGATATGGACTGACGAGTCATGGATGTTGGCCAGTGGATGACATATCTGGTCTGATGATAGTGAATGCATTACGATGCAATTCATATATAGATGATGAGATGATATGATGTAATATTGGACATTGTTTTATATTATATTATTGTTGCCTGGTTTGACAGGATTAGTTCCGAGGTAACGGAACAATGTATTATTATTTATTAAACTATTGAGTTATATTGATGAGATGTTTACGACCTGTATAATTTTTGTTGGTATTTTGATAAGAACGTACTGGGCATTAGCTCACCCTTTTATGGATTTTGTTTTTTCAGGCGACATGGCTGGTACTAGTGGACGGGGTCAGAGTTAGACTGCCGATGAAATATAGGGTAGAGCCCACTAGTTTTAGTGTTTTATATTACTGGGAGAATGCATTTTTGATGTCCAGTATGTTTAAAAGATTATATGTTTATGTTTATGTTTATGTTTGTGTTTATGTAATATTGATCAGCATCTCGATCAGGTTTGTCAAATTTTATTTACATTGGAAAGTATTTACTTTGGCGATAGTGAGACTGTCATCATTTGCTTAGGATTGTGATATTGATTATGATATTTATAGTCGAGATGCAGTCCGTTTGCTGTTTGATTTTAAGTATCTTTTATAAATCATCACATTGTCAGTTTTTGTTTTAGAGGGCCCCAGTGTATCTGATTAAGATTTAACATTTATTTTTAAACCAAAATTTTTAGCCGGAATATTATTGCTTGATTATTGATCGTGATTATTGCATTCTACTGTGAGATTAACTCAAGGGGCCCTACAACTGCGTTGTGCCACCAGGCAGGGGTCGTTTGGAACCCAAATGAAGAACTTTCGGAGCCACATACCCGGATTGTTGCAGCCCGCCGTCAGATGGATACTCCAGCTCTCCTACGGAGGTTACCAGTTCCAGATGCCGCCACATCTAGTCAGCCATGGGTCAGATGATATGCCACAGTATCCGGAATGATCCAGGAGCGCCTCACTTCTATTGAGCAGCGCATGACAGTCCATGAGTGTTGATTAGAAGAGATGCACAATGAGACTCGACAATTCATGTGCTTCATTTATGAACTATCTACGACTCTAGCACATCGACTTTCGAGCTCTAAACATGATGTTGTTCCATTCCCACAGCCACCGACATTCCAACCCCACCACCATGATGATGATGAGGAGATGGACGACGATCACTGACGATCGTCGTCGCAGGTATGTGTTATCTTCCATTATCTCATGGCTATGTATATTGAGGACAATGCACGGTTTAAGTGTGGAGGGTCATTTGATTTTTGTGTCTTCAAGAGTATATGAATTTCTATTCGTTTGTTTAGTTAGTCGGGTTTAAATTTAAAATTTTAAAAAAAATGATTTCCAGTTTCAGTTGCTTGTGTCATTTCATTTCTAGATAGTTAGTCATTATTTGTTGAGTCACAAGTCATGATATGTTTTAGTTAAGGCCGATGATGAAATATGAGCTGATAATGAGTAATTTGATGCTTTGTCAATACCAATTAAATGAATTATGAACTTATCTGACTATGATTAGATGCTTAATGTTGATTTGAATAAACATAGATATGATATAGACGATTCTTATTTAAAAGAATGTGGATTGAGATACCATGTATTCTGCTTTAAAATCACACTCAAAATTCTTTGATAATACATTGTTTGCATCTAGATTTTGAGACACTGTTTGAGCACATTGGACAACTCATATTAATTATTCGTGAATTGAGAATAGTCTAGAACTTACTTTAGGAGCCTTCGAGGGAAAATACAGATATTATGTAGTCTAGGAATGCTTTAGGCAATTTTTGATTCGTTTGAGTCTTTTGAGCCACCAAATAACATCATTATATCACTGCTACCCCTTTTGAGCTTACTAAAAAAAAATGAATGGTATGTGCAAAAGAACATAATAACTCCCATCCAGCATCGTTTCAAAATCTTACATCAACCACCTTCTTGAAAGAATATACACTATTTCATACCCTTAAGTGAGTAAGCTCCTATATGCTTTAAAATTTCAAATATCTCTCATGTTTCTAACTGGAAAAAAATTAGAAGTGGAGAATCATTGAAGAAAAAGGGTATTAATGCATATAAAAATGTTGAAGATGTTAAGAAAATAGTGATTGAAAGAATGAAAAAAAAGAATGAGGTGAATGATGAAAAAGATGGATGAGAAAGGATGGGAATTAAAAAGAAAATGATAAATAATCAATAGAGGAATATTGAGACGAGAGTGCGCAAAAGTGTTAAATTTGACTTACTCTCTTGTTTTGAATGTCATATCCTTTTATTGAAACCATGAATCGATGCCATACATTACAATCTAGAAAGACCTATTGACCGAGTCATGTTCGTCTAATATACTAGTGGAGAAGGTTATGAGAGTTAAGCCCATGGACTATCGAAAAACATTTATAATGATTATGAGTTGACATTCACACTGTTATCTGTTTTTCAGAATCCTTTTTTTTTGTATAGACAGTGTATTTGAACCTGATCACCGTGAAAAAGTTATATTGATATATGTGAGTGAGAGTCACTTTTGGCTAATAGTTCCAAGAAAGATGAGAAGAATGATTTGCTAGGTTGTATAATATTCTCCGAGGCCAAGGATAACTAATCAAATTCATGACTTGAATCTATTTTAGTGTGCATTAGTGGCTTGTTTTTTAGTATGTGTTTTTATTTAATTTTGCCCGGGACTAGCAAAAATCTAAGTTTGGGGGGATTTGATAAGTGCAATTTGGCACTTAAATTATCTACACTTTTTAGGAAGGTTTCTGTTAGTTATCGTTCAAAATTACGTGTTTGTTGTTGTTTTTTGTCATTCAGGATTTCAATAAGAAATAAACTATCGATGTAAGAAAAGACATAAAAAGATGATGAATGTGCATTAATGGATTGAAGGGATGAAGGAAAGAAGAAGCTGTAAATTTGAGGAAATGGGTCAGGCGCCCTAGGCGCATAAGGTGATGCGCCTAGGCACCAAGCATGCAACAAGATTTGATAGAAACATTAGCATATAGGTGCATCACTTTAGGCACCTAGGCGCCTGAATATGGAAATTTCCGGGCTTTCTTGTTTATAGCACAAACACCTAGGCGCCCAAGTATTTAAAGCCCACGAGGATTCTACCAAGCCCTGGTATAAAAGGCAACATATCAAACTTTGGATGCACTTTTGACCTACTTTCCAGGGGAGAACAAGAGAAGAATGGCTGCAAGCACTTGGAGAGCAAGAGATCAATCACAAAAAATAAGGCTTTTTTTCTTCCGGGGCAAAGGATAGCTTCTCTAATCGTGTTTTGTATCTCTTTCTTTACATATTTCATGACGATTAAGAATATGCTTGGTTGTTTTCTTATTTCTATCATGATGTAATTCTATTTTCTAGGAGAACGATGTAGCTTGCTTTTGAAACTATATTTTGAATGATCTGATCGATTTATTATGATTTTCCGTTTGGTTTATTTGTCTTTTCTTGACTTGGATTGCGTTCAATTAATTGATCACTAGTTGAATAATCATATTTATTTATAATCCATCACCCGGGAGAGGAGATTGTGAATAAGAACATAGGAAAACACATCGTTGAAAATCTATATAGTCGACATGCGTATAACTTCTACGAAGCATAGAACGAATCTAGTGTTATTGAAATTGTTTAATAATTTATCTTAGATAGATATCAAGATAATTATTGAATGATGAATTTTATTTAACACTCGTGAAAGGTAATATAATACTATAGGATTCGTGACTAATAAACTAGGAAATTCCATAATATTGAGATTGATGAATGATTAACGTAATGGATGAGCAAATGAAATCGAACTCCTAGATCTCTCTCATTGAATTTCTCTATTAATATTGATTAAAAGTCAGTAGTTTAATTAATTACTATATCACTATCTTATTTGGTTATCTAGATAAAATGGAGATTATTATGTTTTGCTACTTAGTTTGAGTTACATAATCAATCCATGTGGGTTTGATCTGTGTTTAACATATATTATATTAAAGCTTGACACTGTACGCTTGCGGTAAGAAATCACTCATCAGTTTACTGTAAATATTTTGTGTGATTTTGCTGTACGGTTTGTGTAACTTTTCCATTGTCAAGGATCTGATATTTATAGATGTCAAAATCGAGAGTTACAATCCCATAAAATCTGTGATTTCTTCCCATATTCAGTCATATCCTCATAAATGCAGCAATATCTTCAAAGACGATTTTCGAGTGGTTTTCATAATTGAAGAAAATGGGTTTTGACATGGGAATCGGGTCATCACATCGATGCAAATATTGAGCGTGAGATTGTTGTTGGGAAAAATATCTTTATTGAGATAACAACAAGAATGTTTCACTTATACCGCTATACGGTTCAAACTTTTGAGTTGTATCATTTTCACAATTGTCTTTTTTATAAAGTAAAGTTGTTGAGTACTATAGCTTTTGACTAATTTATTAAAAATAAAGAGAAAATACATTATGATTTGAAATTAATAGTAGAACCTCAATAATACTTGATATTTAATAACATGGCTGAAATTAAGTTTTTGATCGATTCCAACTTGGGAATAACGTGCTAAATTAATTATTCGCTAAATTTGTAATATATATATATATATATATATATATATATATATATATATATATATATATATATATAATACTTCACAAAAAAATGACTAAATTGTCATTTATTTCTTGTTGAAACTAATATCACCTTGAATCTCATCTCTTCTTTTATTGACATATTAACTTCTGGTATGATTTTCTCGTAACTCAACAAAAAATTATTCAATATCATGGCTGTTTCAAGAGCTTCCTTTTGAGAAATGATTCCTATAATATAACTATCATCTTCAACTTTATCATCTTTATCAGTTTCTATAGCACTCTCAATTATCTGCTAGTTAGTCAACACCTCTGCAGTCATGTTATTTTTTAAGGTAGTTCAAGAGATATTCGACATCCATTCTATCACGATAATTCAATAATTTCATTAGATTTTGCAGTTTGAGTGCCTTCACAATCTAACGACTCATCCAAATCTATAAAAAAAAACATGTTACTATGTTACTTGAGCTATAAAATTAATAATTATTATTTATCGATTATTTAATATTCGCTAAATTAATAGGTTATGATAATCTCAAATCTATTAATTTATAGAGTTTTAATTGTATATGATTCCTACGATATAACTATGATGAAAAGGCTAACTTCAAAACCTAAACTCTCATTTGAATAAATTGTATATGATTTTTTTTCCTCATTCAACATTTTTATGTTAAATTTTTTATGCAAAAAGTTTAGATTATGATAAAATTAAATTTTTTATAGATGGTTTTATAATATTTTTTGATAATTGATTAAACTAATTATTTAAGTAAAATTTTTTTTTGAAATTTATGGCATTTATGATAATGTTGATTTTTAAATTTAGGGTGATATGGTCATTCTGTAGTCGCATCATGGTACCAAGATGTTGATTCTGCACTCTCATCTATTTTAAAATTTATAATTAGAAAGACCTTCATCCTAAATGAGAGTCTTCTCACTGCTTCTTGTTTGGCCCTTTGGGCTCCTCTTGTGTTTTAGTAACCTCGCACAGATCCTATCACGCATCTGGGTCTACTATTTTTCCTCCAACTTTGGTCCCATTTTCGGTGTTTCTTTCTGGCGTGTTTACAGTACCTATCCACTTTTACTCTGGTTGCGATGGGTCTACATCAAAGTCTGTCATCAGCTGCAACAGTGGTGGCCGTTCGGCCTCCCCCTCGACCACTCTGATTTTCCTCCTTTGGGCCGCTCGTGAAATGGGAGAATCCCGAGCATTTAGGTGTTGTGTTTGGTTGGTAAGCTTTCTCCCATATTGATCTACCTATCTACAACTAGCTTCTATAATACTAATTTAGTTTTGTCACATCGACCTCTAAGGTCAGACTATGGGCGGAACCTTATCCCAGAAACTATTCCCCTTAGAAGCCTATATGTTTGTTGTATTCTTTTGGTTGTTTTCTTTTGTTTGTGTAAATACTTGTATTTTGCATGTGGATCCTTTGTTTTGACGGTTTACCTAAGAGCTGCTCTTGACTAGAAATTTAACGCTCTCTGGAATCACCTGTCTTATGGTTGTGATGCACCACTTTTGGATTCTTGGTTCTCGCTTTCTTGTGTTGGTTATTTGCTGGATTTCAAGACTTTGGTTATGCTTTCTGATATTTTCGTATCTAGTGGAGTTCCAAGGTCATAGTGAGTTGGTAATGGATATAGTTAATAAGAGAGCTTATTCTTTTATTGGCCATTTATCAGTCATTTATCAGTTACCGTATCTCCTACATTTTTTATATCTTTACATATCATTGAAGGCAGTTACATTACACGACTCACTCCTTGGTAGCTTCGCATGGTGGCGTCTGCTGTGCGAGCTCCAGAAACTATGATCACTTCGTCAATTCGTAATGCCTGTCATTCCCAACAACCAACTTCGTGAATGGTGTCGCTCGTGTTCTAGCTTGTTTTGCTCTTTCAGAATGTGTAAAATGCAGAGTTTGGGGACTTTTGTCCTAGTTTTATTAGTCAATTTGCTTGTAATGACTTTGTGGATGTTGCTTAATAGTAGTGATGTTTTTACTTTTAAAAAAAATTATAATTACTAATTCGATCCATACATGTATGTGTGTAAATATGCACAATTTTTTTAGAGTTTTGTAATTTCTGTCTAAAACTTTAGAGATTATGTCTAAATTAAGAATTTAAGGATGAATTTTTACATGATTTTTTTATTTAATTAAAATAATTTTTTTTTCAAATATATGATATTCTACAATATTTTTTTTTAAAAATCATGAGTACTTAATTTGATTGTTGTGTGACAATCTCATGATACCAATATAGTTAGTTATTTTATACCCTATAATCTGTTATAAGTTTATATAGCTTTAATATCTTCTGTGACAAATAATATTCATCAGAAATTTATTAAATCTATAAAAAAAAATCATTATGGTATTTTTACAATTATCAAATTAACAAAAAATATTATGTATGAAGACTTTTTTTTCATTCAAAGGAACATGAATACGCGGTGATACAGGTTCTAGAATAGTAAAGCTTTGTTCATTCTTTTTTTTTTTTCAATATTTCAAACGAATAAGATATAAGAATTCATAATAAAGATTGTAACAAAGTATTGAGTTAGTATACCAATCAATAAAAAGAGTATGGTGTAGTTGTTCAACCTCTTACTTTTAATCAAGACTAGAAATTTAGTTTGATAGTCTCACTGACTTTATGTACACAAAAGATTTGTTGCTCGAAAATCATCTTGTTTCTAGCCAGCCATAAATTCCATACTACAAAAAACCATCCCGCCTCCCATTCCACTCTAATTCTTTCTTTTCTAAAATATCGGAATGATGCATAAAATGAGGTAATGGTTTTCCTTGACCAACTGTTAATTAACCCAAACCATTTATAAAACTCCATCCACACAAGGTAAGCACTTTGGCAGGTAAAAATAAATGCTCAGTATCTTCTTCCACGTCATTGCAAAGCACACATAATAAAGAATCTTGAGGACCTAGCATCCCCCTTTTTTCAAGATTAATTTTGGTTGGGATTCTTTTTGAAGTAATTTCCACACAAAACCACAAACTTTGCTAGGGACCAACATATTCCATGCTACTATCAAATGATTTCTGTTTAGCCATACCTCTTGGTCCACCGTTGTTGCAATTGCTTTATATGTCGATTTTGTTGGGTAAGTTCATTCGTCGCTGAATTGCCAAGTGATAGTGTCCTCCACATCCGAAAGCCCATTAAACATGTACAAAAAGGTTAGTAGTTCAAATAGTAAATTTTCCTCACACACAAATAAGTCTCTCCTCCAATGCCAATCCACACCCATTCCCCATCATTCCAATGACCCTTCTCAGCTATGAAATAATCTTTGTCAGTGGATATCGTAAATAATCTCTCAAATCTTGTTCTCAGTTTACTTTCCTCTATCCAAATTTCGATCCAGAATTTAGTATTATTCCCATAACCCACCCTTTTAACCAAGCAATTGGTGAACCATTCGGACGGATTATGAAAAACTGATAGGATTAGATTTTAAGTGTTTTTAGCTGTAATTTCTTCCCATTTTTCGTACTTTTTCCTGGATGATATTATGCTTTTTGGTGTTTATTTGTTTGTTTCAGGAAAATAGGTCGGAAGTGGAAGAAATGAGCTAAAATGAAGAAAACGGGCGAAATCGAGGCGAAAAAGAGATCAAATGAAGAAAGTGAATTTTTCAAGGCTTCAATCGATCGAGATTTATTCTCGATCGATCGAGCCAGGCAGAGTGTTGGGAAGCGAAATTTGCAAAGCACTGATCGATCGAGATTTTATCTCGATCGATCGATCGAGGCAGAGACTTCAGCAACAAATTTTGAGAATTGTCGATTGATCGGAAAAATATCTCGATCGATCGAGCGAGGCATTGAGTTGAAAATGCTGAAGCGCACAGTGCACCGATAGATCGAAAAATCCTTTCGATCGATCGAGACGCGAAATCCTGAAGATTTTATTTTCCATGTTTATGTGATCTTCGGGGGTTTTAAGGGGGAAATCATTCATTCTCTTAAAAATCTCAGATCAGACGAAAATTCTCCACAAAAAGAGAACCCTAGCCGCCGCCTAGCCGCCGCCAAGGAGAGCCATCTTCTCCGTTCATCATCCAAGCTTGAAGCAACCATTTCCGGAGTGCAAGGAGTAGCAAGAGAAGAAATCACGGTGCAACGCACGGATTCATCCGCCGTTTATCGTATTTCTAAACTTTGATTTCTTTGATTTTCAGTTCCGTTTGATGTTTTTGAGGTCGAGAGACAATTAAACGTCTTGTGTAATTGATTTGAATTAAATCTAGTTTATTTTATTGAGATTTAGTATCATTGTGTTTGATTTATTGATTCAATTGTGTTTGAGTGTATTGATTCCTATTGTTCATGAATTAATTGCTTGTTAAGATCAAAGCCTAGCTAACTTTGATCGATTCTGAGAGTTATAACCGAGATTGAGAGATAACGTTATAGCACGCTCTATTAATTCATAAAGTATGTTTAAGATTGAGATCGAGAGATGAAATCACATACGTGAGAACTTTGAATCGAGAGATTTAGAGTAACGAGGTTTTGACGATTTATGCAATATTGAATTAGTAAATAGGTGCACGAGAGTGACTTGTTCTAATTTGATATTAGTTTCTTTACAGCTCGAGAGAGTGTATTGAATAACAGTGAAAACCTTTCACCTTTAGAATCAATTGGTTGATAATTTGCTTATTCAGATGAATCATTAAAGATTACACAGTTGAACGAAGAGCTTGATAAATTTCTCGAGCGAATTACCTTTGCATATCCGGAACCATTCATTTTATTGTTTCTTGTTTAATTTCGTTCCTTAGTTTAAGTTTGCATTAGTTAATCACCTTATTTAATCGTAGGCTAATTATAATTTTGCTAGTCTTATTTGGTACTTATACATTAGTCTCTGTGGATTCGACAACCCTTACTAAATTTTCACTATACTAAAACTTGACACCGTGCACTTGCGGTAGAATCGCTTCACATTACACTTTGAAACATAAAGCGGTCAAGTTTTTGGCGCCGTTGCCGGGGACTAATCTGTATAATATCATACGAGATTAGTTAATTGTAATTTAGCCAATTTTTATTATTGCGTTTTTGTTTTTCTTTTTTTATTTTCATTTGTTGATTTTGTTAATAATTTTGTATTTTTTTGTTGTTGTCTCCTTTGTCTATTCAGTACAGGAAGCATTCGTTTTAGTTCATACTTAGAAGAGAGGAACCCATTCTCGAGCCGTTTGATCCAGAGATAGAGAGAACTTTACTAAGAAGATTACGAAAAGCTCGAGAAATGGCTGACAATAACGAAGCACAGAACCCAAGATCAATGATGGACCTTGCACAACCGGCATTTCATGGATCTTTATCCAGTATCACAAGGCCGACGATTCAAGCAAACAACTTTGAGATCAAGCCGGCGATTATCCAAATGATACAGCATTCTGTAATGTTTGGGGGAGCTGCCACGGACGATCCGAACAATCACATCTCCAACTTCTTGGAGATTTGTGACACGTTTAAACATAATGGCGTCTCTGACGACGCCATCAGGTTAAGGCTCTTTCCTTTTTCATTACGAGACAAGGCTAAATCATGGTTGAATTCACTACCTGCAGGTTCAATAACAACATGGGAAGGGATGACAAAAGCATTTTTATCGAAGTACTTTCCCCCTTCCAAGACAGCAAAGATGCGGAACGATATCACGACATTTTGGCAGTTCGACCCTGAGACGTTATATGAAGCGTGGGATCGTTTTAAAGAATTGTTGAGGAGATGCCCACACCATGGTCTACCCATATGGCTGCAGGTACAAACTTTCTATAATGGTTTGTTTTCTGCTAACCGTTCGATGATAGATGCATCATCTGGGGGATCAATAATGAGGAAGACACCGGAAGAGGCATACAATTTATTGGAGGAAATGGCGTGCAACAGCTACCAGTGGCAGTCAGAGAGGAGCACGCCACAGAAACCAATAGGAGTCCATCAAGTGGATGAGATTACTGCTCTTTCGGCTCAGTTGGAAGCTATGAACCGGAAGATAGACAGCATGAGAGCAGCAATGATGCAAGCTCAAGCTATCTTCTGTGACTTGTGTGGAGGCGGTCATCCTAGCATCGAGTGCCAGGCAGGTGACCCATTCTTGCAAACTAATGAAGTGGTGAATTTTGTAGGTAACAGGCCACCCAACAATCCGTACTCGAACTCATACAACCCTGGGTGGAGGAATCATAACAATTTTAGGTGGTCCAACAAAGAGAATGTGTTCAACCCACAACTACAACCGGGAGGATCGAATAAACAGAGTATGGAAGAGTTAATAACCAAGTTCATAGCATCAACTGAAACCAGGATGACAACTCAGGATGCATCAATAAAGAACTTGGAAGTGCAAGTGGGTCAGCTCGCATCATTAATTTCAGGACAAACGCAGGGCACGATATCAATTGGGACAGTGAAGAATCAAAACGAGCAAGCAAAGGCCATTGAGTTAAGGAGTGGAAAAGAGCTAAGACCGCAAGCTGAAGCAGAAGAGAGTCATGGAGAGACATCTGAAGGCAAGGATATGACTAAAAAAAGGCGACGGAGAAAGGTAAGAATTCTAACACTACACCGATCACACACATTGATAGGATAGTAATTCCTCCCCCATTTCCCACAGCATTGAAAAAGGCTAAGATGGACGCAGAATTTGATAAGTTTCTTGAAGTATTTAAGAAACTACATATTAATATTCTATTCGCTGATGCTTTACTTCAGATGCCTAGTTATGCTAAGTTTTTGAAGGAAATTTTGTCGAATAAGCAAAAGTTAGGCGAATATGAAACGGTAAGTCTGACGGAGGAGTGCTCAGCAATTGTGCAAAATAAAATGCCTCCAAAGTTAAAAGACCCAGGGAGTTTTACTATACCGTGCACTATAGGATCAGTATCTTTTACAAAGTCAATATGTGATTTGGGTGCTAGTATAAACTTGATGCCATTTTCTATTTTCAGGAAATTGGGCTAGGTGAGCCGAAACCTACTAAGGTTTCACTACAATTAGCAGATCGATCCATCACATACCCCAGGGGTATCATTGAAGACGTTTTAGTCAAAGTGGATAAATTCATCTTTCCCGTTGATTTTCTGGTACTTGATATGGAAGCAGATTCAGAGACACCACTGATTCTGGGTCGACCATTCTTAGCAACGAGAAAAGCAATAATTGATGTGCAGCAAGGGAAGTTGGTCCTCCGAGTAGGATCAAGTTACTTTTAATGTTTTCAAAGCACTTAAACATCCACACGACGAACACATGTGTTTCAGTATAGATATTATTGATATTCTGACAGATGATTTGTTGCAAGATACATTCAAGGATAACATGGAAGCATGCCTAGTGGAAGCTGATGAGCAACATTGCAAGGAAGACATCGAGAGTATAGCTTTTATGAACAACACCAGTCCTTACATGAAGCGAGCCACTGAGAATCTTGGAGAGTTGGGAAAAAGAGATATTAAACCTCAAAAGCCATCAATTGAAGAGTCACCTAATCTTGAGCTCAAACCTCTTCCATCACATCTCAAGTATATTTTCTTAGATGCTGGAGATCTTTACCAATCATTATTTCTTCGTCTTTGACAGGTGATAATGAGGAAAAGCTTCTGAAAGTTCTTCAGGAGCACAAGAAAGCGTTTGGATGGAAGATATCAGATATCAAAGGAATTAGCCCATCGGTCTGCATGCATAAAATTCTTATTGAGGACACATTCAAGGCCGTGGTTCAACCTCAACGTCGTCTTAATCCAAAAATGCAAGAGGTAGTCAAAGCTGAGGTGATTAAGCTTTTGGACGCAGGTATTATCTATCCTATTTCTGATAGCTCATGGGTAAGTCCTATTCAATGTGTACCAAGAAGGGATGTATTATTGTTGTCCCTAATGAGAATAATGAGTTAATACCTACAAGAACAGTCACAGGGTGGAGAGTGTGTATTGATTATAGGAGGTTAAATGATTCCACTCGTAAAGACCATTTCCCCCTTCCCTTCATTGATCAGATGGTAGAAAGGTTAGCAGGGTATGATTTTTATTGCTTTCTAGATGGATATTCGGGATATAACCAAATTGCTATTACACCTGAGGATCAAGAGAATACCACCTTCACTTGTCCTTATGGCACATTTGCATTCCGACGAATGCCATTTGGATTATGTAATGCACCTGCTACCTTTCAAAGATGTATGGTGGCCATATTCCATGACATGATAGAGAAGTTCCTAGAAGTATTCATGGATGATTTTTCTGTGTTTGGTTCTTCTTTTGATTTATGTTTAGCTAACTTGACTTTGGTGTTGGCAAGGTGCGAAGAGACAAATCTAGCACTAAATTGGGAGAAGTGTCACTTTATGGTCCAAGAAGGAATAGTCTTGGGACACAAGATATCTGAGAAGGGTATTGAAGTGGATCGGGCAAAAATTCAAGTGATACAACAATTACCACCGCCGAAAACAGTGAAAGGAATCCGAAGCTTCTTAGGACATGCGGGATTTTATCGACGTTTCATTAAGAACTTCTCAAAAATTTCTAAACCTTTATCTCATTTGTTAACTAAAGATGCATCTTATGAATTTGATTCTGATTGTATGCAGGCGTTCGAGACACTCAAGGAGAAATTGGTAACTGCAACCGGTATTGGTCGCACCTGATTGGGAGTTACCTTTTGAACTAATGTGTGACACCAGTGACACTGCAGTAGGAGCAGTCTTAGGTCAAAGGAGGAACAAGGTATTTCATACGATTTACTATGCTAGTCGCACTTTGAATGAAGCACAAATTAACTATGTCACCACTGAAAAAGAGCTTATAGCCATAGTTTTTGCTTTTGATAAGTTTCACTCCTACCTATGTCTTGCTAAAGTTATTGTGTACACCGACCACACTGCACTTAAATACTTACTTGCAAAGAAAGATGCCAAACCACGCTTGATTAGGTGGATTTTATTATTTCAAGAATTTGACTTGGAGATAAGAGATAAGAAAGGTGTTGAAAATGTGGTTGCAGATCATTTATCGCGAATTGAGAACATGAATGATACAAGTGACAATGAATTACCATTGATTAATATGCTTGAATGTGAAATTTTTTATGTGTGGGGAATAGATTTCATGGGACCTTTCCCAAGCTCTTGTTTAAATAAATACTTACTTGTCGCAGTTGATTATGTGTCAAAGTGGGTAGAGGCAGAAGCTTTGCGCACTAATGATGCTCGAGTGGTTGTACAATTTTTGAAAAGAAATTTTTTTACTCGTTTTGGCACCCCTCGAGCAATTATTAGTGATGGTTTCGTAACAAACAATTTGAAAAACTTTTGAGTAAATATGGTGTCACCCACAAAGTGTCTTCGCCTTATCATCCACAAACCAGTGGGCAAGTAGAGGTTTCAAATCGAGAGTTGAAGCGGATTTTAGAAAAGACAGTGACTCTAAGCCGAAAGGATTGGTCTTTACGCTTAGATGATGCATTATGGGCTTATAGAACTGCTTTTAAGACACCCATTGGCACATCACCCTATAAGTTGGTATTTGGTAAGGCATGTCACCTCCCTGTTGAACTTGAGCATAAAGCATATTGGGCTATTAAATGGTTGAACTTTGACTGTCATGCTGCAGGAGAGAAGCGTCTTCTACAATTGAATGAGATGGAAGAATTCAGGAATCAGGCATATGAGAATGCCAAGATTTACAAAGAGAAAACTAAGAAGTGGCATGATTCTCATATACAAAAAAGGGAATTCAAGGTAGGAGATGCTGTACTCTTGTTCAACTCCAGACTGCGACTCTTTCCAGGCAAACTACGCTCTCGTTGGTCCTGGCCATTCACCATTTCAAAAATCTATCCCTCTGGTGCAATTGAAGTTACCGATCCTAGCAGGGGAACATTTACAGTGAATGGGCAGCGCTTAAAGTATTACCACATGAGCAATGAAGTCCAAACGGTTACCTCTATCGTTTATCTTGACGACTGAGAGAGAGGAGATGACAGTGCAGCTTGGGGCTATAAATCAAGAACTCTTTCTTATTCCCTTTGTTTCTTTTTTCTTTTTCTTTAGTTTAGTTTAATTGATTTTGTTATTTTCTTTCTTTTGTTTCGTAGCATGAATCCGTGTGTGGTGAGGAGCATCACTACCCAGTTCCCCCTCCGGAGCATGATGAGGACGACGATCAGTGACACGATCATTGTCATGGTATGTGTTTTCGCCATTGCATTTATTTTTTCTTGTTCATTGAGGGCAATGCACATACTAAGTTTTGGGGGGTTTTGAGTATTTGTATATATCTTGTTTTTGCACATTTTGCTACTTGTCTTGCTTCTCTACTTGCATGACTGCACGATTTTGTGACTGGTTCATCCTTGAGCATTACCAAATTTTTTTTTTATTATTGAGTTATTCTTGAGAAATGAGGAATTAGATTTGCAACGGTAATACATGATGAAATTAATCCTCATCTAGATAGGAGTCATGAAAATGTTTAACTTGTTTGTATATCCTGTGTTGAGCATATGTCAAAACTGAGGAATAGTTTGAGCACATTTTGAGTCATGATTGAGTGAAGTATGTATTGATTAAAGTGAAAATTTGTGTTAACTATGATTAGTCTTGAGCACCTTAGATAACTCTACAATTTATTTGAAAGCACTTTGAGGCGAAATTTTATAATTAGGAACTTGACTTGGAGATGATTTAGGCAATCTTTGGACCGTTTGTGCCTTTCAAGCCTACCTTGTATTGATCATTCCTTAGTGTCCCCTCTTGAGCCTTATTGAAAAAGAATGGTATATGCATTACATATGATTAGACCCCCATTCGACATTCTTGGCAAACTCATTATACCTACCTTTGACTGAGCCTAAAAGAAATTTTTATCCATCCCTAAGGGAGTATAATGAATCTCATTCTTTGCACGGAATTGTTATTTGTAAATGAGTTCATTGTGAAAAATAAAATGAACAAAAGAATGAGCAGAAAAAAGAAAAGATGTAGAGAAAAGCCTTGAAAAGAAAAATTCAAATAAGACCCAAAGTGGCCAAGGCTAGAAAAAGTGGAAGAGAAGCTCAATAGTGTGCGAAAAAAAAAATTGTTGAACTGATTTTATACTCTCTTCTTTGCATTCATCCTACCTTTTCTTTGAAGCCGACACTGTAATGCCCCGAAATTAATTATATGCAATTTGGGCATTAATGATGGTTATGTGATTATTTATCATGGTAATTGATTATGTGATGGGTAATGAATTGTTAACATGATTTAATTGTATTGATTGTCAATTATGAGGATAGCATGATTTAGTGGAAGTTTAATGCATTTTTGTAAATGCTTTTAAAATATCATGTTGGGGTATTTTATACATCATGTTAATTAATGGGTACAAGTTTAATTAAATTAACCCATATACCCCCACTATACCTTTACCCACTTACTTTACCAATCACACCTTAAATCCCCAACTCACTCTCAAACCCTATCCTTTACCCCCATTTTCGAAATTCTTCAAAGGAGGAAGGAGGAAGCTCCACAAAACTTTTGTTTGTGTGATCTTGGTTAAGATTTGGAGTCTTCAAGAGGTATGGAACCCTTCCTAAAGTTTTTGTGATGTTTGGTTTTGAAATGGGGTGACTTTGAAGTGATTTATGTGGGTTTGTTTGGGTATGTGTTGTATGTTGTTGGGGTATGATTTTTGAAGTGTTTTATATGGGTTTTAGTGGGTTATGATGATGTTAATGTTGTAGGAAAATTTGGGTTCGAATGGTTTGAGGTAGAGCTTGTAAAATGCTCAAAAATGGCGATTTTTCGTGGTTCAGGATTCGGCGATCGATCGCCCGTTCTTGGCGATCGATCGCGAGCCACCAGTGCGCGCCAGTAGCATTTGGCGATCGATCGCCACCTTTGGGCGATCGATCGGCGAGCTGGCGATCGATCGCGCCAAAAGTGGCGATCGATCGCCGAAGACGCAAAATTTCAACAACGGGCAGTGTGATCTCGCGATCGATCGGGACAACCCAGCGATCGATCGCGAGACACATAATTATGTGTTTTTTTATGTTTTTGTGGGATTTTTGGATATGGAACTATAATTAGCTTCTAATATCGATTTGTATGGTTGTGTAGAACCATCCCAGGTACCCACAACGTCAAGAAGATAAAGTTCTCCAACTTCTCTACTTTTGGTAATTAAGGTACGTAAGACGCGTACGGGCATCGGACGGTAACATATTCTTACACTATGACTATGCAATAATCGTATAAGTATTTAAGATGTTTATGATGATGATGTTTATGATGAGTGAAGAGGGTATGATGTTTATGATGATGATTATGATAAGTAAGTTTATGATGATGATGTTTATGATGAGTGAAGAGGATATGATGTCTATGAGGATGATTATGATAAGTAACGATGATGTTTATATGATGTCTATATAATGATACGATGTTATGATATGGTAAGATGCCATACGATTGGGTAAGACGCCCACGTGGTAAGATGCCACACGATGTTATGATATGGTAAGATGCCATACGATAGGGTAAGATGCCCACGTGGTAAGATGCCACACGATGTTATGATATGGTAAGATGCCATACGATAGGGTAAGATGCCCACGTGGTAAGATGCCACACGATATGGTAAGATGCCATACGATAGGGTAAGATGCCCACGTGGTAAGATGCCACACGATGTTATGATATGGTAAGATGCCATACGATTGGGTAAGACCTAAGTCACATAAGTCGGATGCGGGAGCGGATGCGGATGCGGATGCGTGAGTGCGTCAATTTGCAAAAAATTTGAGTGCGGGTGCGCCTTAATGCGCCTATTAAAAATTAATAAATAAATAAATATATATACATACACACTGATGAAATGAAGTTAAACATACATAATATACATCATATTTAACAAACTCACATCATTATTATATTATTTACAAATTTACAATATGAAGTTCTTAACAACTTTGGTGTTTGCAGCTTTACCATTCTTAAAAAGCATTAAAGTTAGATTTTATTGAAGAATCTAACATTTGCACATTTGCAAAAATGTTATAGCCAGTGATACAACGTAATTTGAATCTTGTATTTGATCGTTCGTCTTGTAAGAATTCTCCGAAAAATATATTGTAGAAATAGAAATGAAGTATTAAAGTTTTGTTTTATTTTAAGATATAAAATAACGAATTTGAAAAATGAAACCAAATTGTTCATATTTATTTCAACATGTTTGGTAATATTATGAATTTATTAAAAATGACTCATATTATTTCCGGAGACTTATATTATTACTTTATGAAATGACTAATATAAACATTTAAATTAACTCAATAAAAATAAAAAGTTTTATTTATAAAGTTCATTCTATTAATTTTCATGCAAAAAACTAAGATATCAAATTTATTATTATTTACTCCGCAAAATGTTACAAAATCACAGATTTATCATACTTTCTTTTATCAAATATTTTAATATTTCATATGTTATTATGTCTTTTCATGATTCATTATCTATCTATTTACCATATAATATAATTTTCTTACCAACCCGAAATACCTAGAAACCATAAAAATTAATCTAAACCCAAACGAATTATTTTTTTTATAATTACAAAAAAAAAAAAAAATCGGAGAATTAAGGAGGATTAACAAGACTTAGTAACTTAGTGCGCGACTTAGTAAATCTTAATGCGTGAATTAGGAAATCTTAGTGCGCGAATTAGGAAATCTTAGTGCGTGAATTATAAAATCTTAGTGCGCGAACTAGAAATTCTTAAGTCGCCTTAATGCGCCGCACGCGCACCGAGTTCGCCAGTTCGCGGCGGAGCGCCAGTGCGTGGAGGGGGGTAGGAGGATTATGTGACTTAGGGTAAGACGCCCACGTGGTAAGATGCCACACGATGTTATGATATGGTAAGATGACATACGATAGGGTAAGATGCCCACGTGGTAAGATGACACACGATGTTATGATATGGTAAGATGCCATACGATGGGGTAAGATGCCCATATGCACGAATGTGAATCAGGGTCAACAAAAAGAAGCTGACGAATAACCAGCAAGTTTACTTAACTAAGATTTCGTACATTTACTGTTATATTTTGTTATGATATTTATAAGATGATGATGCTATAAGATGATGATATTATAAGATGATGATACTATAAGATGATGATGCTATAAGATGATGATGTTTATATGATGATGATGTTATAAGATGATGATGCTATAAGATGATGATGCTATAAGATGATGATGCTATAAGATGATGATGCTTATATGATGATGATGTTATAAGATGATGATATTTATAAGATGATGATGCTATAAGATGATGATGCTTATATGATGATGATGTTATAAGATGATGATATTTATAAGATGATGATGCTTATATGATGATGATGTTATAAGATGATGATATTTATAAGATAATGATTTTAATCATTCATGTCAAGAATTAATGATTATATGCATGGCTATGAAACAGGGACAACCAGAGAGGGTTAATGCGATTAACCAGGAAGTATATGTTACCAATTATTTTCATGCATTTATTTATATGCCATTGCCTTATGATGTTAAGTAACGATGTATATGCTCATGATGGGTTGTTCCTGTAGGTACACTTTTGGACCGAAGGGCCTAGGGTTGGGTTGAGACAGTGAGCTAAAAGGAGCAAGACGCTTATAGGATACAGGATTTTGATAGTCTCTACTCTAGGAGTAGTGTAAATCTATAGCTTTAACATTCATTATTGAGAATGAAATTAATTAGCTTGTGAAATTTTATTTTGGCCTGTAATCTTATTAGCTCAAAGCTACAACCGGAACCCTAAGACATTATTAATGCATGTTTAGTCCATAATTTGTGTATTAAGATGGTGTTAAGGTAGGAAGACCCTACATTAGTGGTATCAGAGCAGTGGTTAGAGAACCCGGGAATGAGTGGAGGGTAGCCTTAGCAATAAGTTGGCTAGGTGCTTACTTTTAAACATGTTTTATGCATATGTTGCATATGAAGTATATGATGCTGTACTAACATGTTTGGTTTCTCTAACGATGTATTATATGAACTGCTTTTGGGTATTGTTGTTAACCCTTGTATTGCAGCCTAGCAGCAAATGCTGAAGTAGA
Organism: Haberlea rhodopensis; assembly: GCA_907163345.1. Taxonomy (NCBI): domain Eukaryota; kingdom Viridiplantae; phylum Streptophyta; class Magnoliopsida; order Lamiales; family Gesneriaceae; genus Haberlea; species Haberlea rhodopensis. The sequence goes on from CAJQUN010000064.1 coordinate 149,225, forward strand.
TGATGCGATCATATGCACTTCTCCGTCGCCCACGCCTCTTACAGTCTCGACCCCCGCTGGAAGAAGTTTGATTACTGATCGGATTGTCTATGATGGCTTCATTTATTTTGAGGATAACGGGCTAAGGCAGAGGACTGTCCGATTCAGGTCTGATATGGGAGTCCAGTGGACATTTCTTGGGGATGGTTCTCGTTCTAAGATCCCGTTGATATTTGCTGTCAAGATGGCGCAGTTTTTGGAACGAGGCCATATAGGATATCTCATATATGCCATTGATGTTACTGGAAAGATGGAAGAATTACAGGTTGAGGATGTGCCCGTAGTGGCGGAGTTTACTGATGTCTTTCCGGAAGAGATTCCCGGATTCCCACCGACGAGAGAGGTCGAGTTTGGGATTGAGGACGTCTGCCATTTCTCGTGCCCCATATAGGATGGCACGAGCGGAGCTAAGGGAGTTAAAGATTCAGTTGCAAGAGCTCCTTGATAAGGGCTATATGCGCCCTAGTGTATCGCCCTGGGGTGCACCAGTCCTATTTGTTAAAAAGAAAGATGGTTCGATGCGGCTGTGCATCGATTACAGACAACCCAACAAAGCCATAGTGAAGAATAAGTATCAGTTTCTGAGGATTAATGATTTGTTTGATCAAGCTGCAGAGTACGAGGCTCTACAGTAAGATCGATCTGAGATCGGGGTATCATCAGATTCGAGTTCGAGAGGATGATGTACAGAAGACAGCTTTCAGGACTAGATATGGGCACTACGGATTCTTAGACATGCCCTTTGGGTGACGAATGCCCCAGCTATTTTATGAGCCTGATGAACAGGGTGCTCCAACCATATTTGGATCAGTTCGTCATAGTTTTCATTGACGATATGCTTATTTACTCTCGAACTGAAGAGGAACACGTGAAGCACTTGAAAACAGTACTCCAGATCCTTAGGGATTGCCAGACCCCTGACACAGCTGACTCAGAAAGGAGTGCCGTTCTATTGGTCCGAAGCTTGTGAGGAAAGCTTCCAAGAATTGAAGCGTCGTTTGACTACGACACCTATATTGGTGATTCCTTCTGAGAATAAGAGGTTTGCCTTGTACACGAATGCATCACTGCAGGGTTTAGACTGTGTGTTGATGCAAGATAAGCATGTGGTGGCTTATGCATCGAGACGGTTGAACCCACATGAGGCTAGGTACCCAGTCCATGATTTGGAGCTGGTAGCCATTATATTTGCCTTGAAGATTTGGAGGCATTACTTGCATGGTACGTCGTTGACCATAAGAGCCTGAAGTTTTTGTTCACACAGGCTGAGTTGAATAGGCGACAAAGAAGATGGATGGACTTACTCAAAGATTTTGATTGTGAAATTGAGTACCATCCAGGTAAAGCAAATTTGATAGCAGACGCCTTAAGTCGGAAGTGAAGAGTACTGCTGAGGACGCTATGTGTTTATCAGCGATGATGACTTCTTATTGCCGTCTGGGCTATGATTTTGATGTGGACGCGTCGCCGGTGCGCGTGTCTACCTTGTTGGCTGAGCCAGACATATTGGAGACTATCAGGAAGGCCCAGAGGTCGGATGAGGAGGTTCAGAGATGGTCATCGATAGTACTTCAAGGACAGCCATCAAAGTTCAGAGTGGCTGAAGATGGTTCATTGAGACTGGGCAACCGTTGGGTAGTCCCAGATACGCCGGAGTTGCGTGGAGGAGTATTGGAGCGAGCTCACGGTAGCCGGTTCAGTATTCACCCAGGAGGAAGAAAAATGTATAAGGACCTAAGTGGTCAATTCTGGTGGAGACGTATGAAGCGTGATGTTATAGTCTTGTCAAAAGATGTTTGATCTGCCAGCAGGTAAAGGCAGAAAGACAGAGGCCTGGTGGCGAGCTGAAGAGCTGGGAAGTACCCCAATGGAAGTGGGAGCATATATCTATGGACTTCGTAACCCACTTGCCAAGAGCGGCCTCTGGATTTGATACAATCTGGGTAATCGTGGATAGGCTGACGAAGGTAGCTCATTTCATCCCTTACTGTATGACTTTCACTTTCCTAAAGATGGCCCAATTATATGTACGGGATGTGGTGAGGTTGCATGGAATTCCAGTCTCGATTGTGTCTGATAGAGATCCAAGGTTTACTTCACATTTCTGGGAGGGTCTCCAGATAGCTTTGGGCACAGAGGTGAGACTGAGTACAGCCTATCACCCTCAGACAGATGGTCAGACAGAGCGTACCATTCAGACGCTCGAAGACATGTTGAGGGCATGTGTTTTGGAGTTTGATACTCCATGGCAGGATGCAGTGCCATTGGTGGAGTTCTCCTACAATAACAGCTATCAGGCGAGCATTCAAATGGCCCCTTTTGAAGCTCTTTACGGACGACGATGTAGGTCACCGCTGTATTGGGAGGACTTGACTAGTAAAGCGGTCGGAGGACCGGATATGATTAAGGATATGGAAGAAAAGATTAAGATGATACGCCGAAAGATGAAAGCGGCCCAGGATAGGCAAGCAGCCTATGCCAATAAGCGATGACGGCCGCTAGAATTCCAAGTAGGAGACAAGGTATTCTTGGAAATCTCACCCTTCAGGGGTGTAGTTCGTTTTGGTATACGGGGGAAGTTATCCCCGATGTATGTTGGTCGTATGAAGTATTGCAGCGTATCGGTACATTGGCTTACCGTTTGGCTCTACCGTCGTCTTTATCTGGTATTCATGATGTTTTCCATGTCTCTATGTTACGGAAGTATGAGCCAGACCCGTCTCATGTATTACAGCCTACCGAAGTACAGTTAGATTCAGATGTGTCCTATGTAGAACGACCGGGTAGAATTCTGGATCGAGAGGATCGCAGATTACGAAGTAAAATTATACCGATGGTCAAAGTTCAGTGGGATCGTCGGGGTGTCGAGGAGGCTACGTGGGAGATGGAACGGCATATGGTGCAGCATTACACGAAACTATTTTCTGGTATGATTTATGTTTAGTTTCATTTTGGGTAAGTGCATGCGATTTCGAGAACGAAATCTTATAAGTAGGGGAGTAAAGTAATGCCCCGAAATTAATTATATGCAATTTGGGCATTAATGATGGTTACGTGATTATTTATCATGGTAATTGTATTGATTGTCAATTATGAGGATAGCATGATTTAGTGGAAGTTTAATGCATTTTTGTAAATGCTTTTTTAAATACCATGTTGGGGTATTTTATACATCATGTTAATTAATTGGTACAAGTTTAATTAAATTAACCCATATACCCCCACTATACCTTTACCCACTTACTTTACCAATCACACCTTAAATCCCCAACTCACTCTCAAACCCTATCCTTTACCCCCATTTTCTTAATTCTTCAAGGGAGGGAGGAGGAAGCTCCACAAAACTTTTGTTTGTGTGATCTTGGTTAAGATTTGGAGTCTTCAAGAGGTATGGAACCCTTCCTAAAGTTTTTGTGATGTTTGGTCTTGAAATGGGGTGACTTTGAAGTGATTTATGTGGGTTTGTTTGGGTATGTGTTGTATATTGTTGGGGTATGATTTTTGAAGTGTTTTATATGGGTTTTAGTGGGTTATGATGATGTTAATGTTGTAGGAAAGTTTGGGTTCGAATGGTTTGAGGTAGAGCTTGTAAAATGCTCAAAATGGCGATTATTCGTGGTTCAGGACTCGGCGATCGATCGCCTGTTCTTGGCGATCAATCGCGAGCCACCAGTGCGCGCCAGTAGCATTTGGCGATCGATCGCTCTTTGGGCGATCGATCGGCGAGCTGGCGATCGATCGCCGAAGACGCAAAATTTCAACAACGGGCAGTGTGATCTCGCGATCGATCGGGACAACCCAGCGATCGATCGCGAGACACATAATTATGTGTTTTTGATATTTTGTGGGATTTTTGGATATGGAACTATAATTAGCTTCTAATATCGATTTGTATAGTTGTGTAGAACCATCCCAGGTACCCACAACGTCAAGAAGATAAAGTTCTCCAACTTCTCTACTTTTGGGAATTAAGGTACGTAAGACGCGTACGGGCATCGGACGGTAACATATTCTTACACTATGACTATGCAATAATCGTATAAGTATTTAAGATGTTTATGATGATGATGTTTATGATGAGTGAAGAGGATATGATGTTTATGATGATGATTATGATAAGTAAGTTTATGATGATGATGTTTATGATGAGTGGAGAGGATATGATGTCTATGAGGATGATTATGATAAGTAACGATGATGTTTATATGATGTCTATATAATGATACGATGTTATGATATGGTAAGATGTCATACGATTGGGTAAGATGCCCACGTGGTAAGATGCCCCACGATGTTATGATATGGTAAGATGCCATACGATAGGGTAAGATGCCCACGTGGTAAGATGCCACACGATGTTATGATATGGTAAGATGCCATACGATAGGGTAAGATGCCCACGTGGTAAGATGGCACACGATGTTATGATATGGTAAGATGCCATACGATTGGGTAAGACGCCCACGTGGTAAGATGCCACACGATGTTATGATATGGTAAGATGCCATATGATAGGGTAAGATGCCCACGTGGTAAGATGCCACACGATGTTATGATATGATAAGATGACATACGATGGCGAATGTGAATCAGGGTCAACAAAAAGAAGCTGACGAATAACCAGCAAGTTCACTTAACTAAGATTTCGTACATTTACTGTTATATTTTGTTATGATATTTATAAGATGATGATGCTATAAGATGATGATATTATAAGATGGTGATATTATAAGATGATGATACTATAAGATGATGATGCTATAAGATGATGATGCTTATATGATGATGATGTTATAAGATGATGATACTATAAGATGATGATGATATAAGATGATGATGATATAAGATGATGATGCTTATATGATGATGATGTTATAAGATGATGATATTTATAAGATGATGATGCTATAAGATGATGATGCTATAAGATGATGATGCTTATATGATGATGATGTTATAAGATGATGATATTTATAAGATGATGATGCTTATATGATGATGATGTTATAAGATGATGATTTTAATCATTCATGTCAAGAATTAATGATTATATGCATGGCTATGAAACAGGGACAACCAGAGAGGGTTAATGCGATTAACCAGGAAGTATATGTTACCAATTATTTTCATGCATTTATTTATATGCCATTGCCTTTTGATGTTAAGTAACGATGTACATGCTCATGATGGGTTGTTCCTGTAGGTACACTTTTGGACCGAAGGGCCTAGGGTCGGGTTGAGACAGTGAGCTAAAAGGAGCAAGACGCTTATAGGATACAGGATTTTGATAGTCTCTACTCTAGGAGTAGTGTAAATCTATAGCTTTAACATTCATTATTGAGAATGAAATTAATTAGCTTGTGATATTTTATTTTGGCCTGTAATCTTATTAGCTCAAAGCTACAACCGGAACCCTAAGACGTTATTAATGCATGTTTAGTCCATAATTTGTGTATTAAGATGGTGTTAAGGTAGGAAGACCCTACAGACATCAAAAGGCCTAACGTTATAAGCTTTTAAAGACCTTTTGATCCAAGTCTAGGGAATAATTACATTAGTGGAGAAGTGCTGGATAGTATATTTGTAGAGTAATTCAAAGTATTCTTGACTTTGAGCTTTTATGGCACATTTTGATCTTAAAGATATGTACATTATTCATGTTTGACAATAGCACACACGCACGTTCCAATGTTGCGATGTATTGTTTAACTTAGGAGAAATTGCTTCTTGTTGAATTTTGAATGACCCTTATCGATGTGTAAGTAGGATTTCTGAGTTTTTACGTATGTTGTAAAGATGATTCATGCATAGTATTAAGTTTAACTATTCTTTTTGAGCTTATTGCTTGCTCGAGGACGATCAAGTCTAAGTTTGGGGGAGTTGATAGGCTTAGATTTTAAGTGTTTTTAGCTGTAATTTCTTCCCATTTTTCGTACTTTTCCTGGATGATATTATGCTTTTTGGTGTTTATTTGTTTGTTTCAGGAAAATAGGTCGGAAGTGGAAGAAATGAGCTAAAATGAAGAAAACGGGCGAAATCGAGGCGAAAAAGAGATCAAATGAAGAAAGTGAATTTTTCAAGGCTTCAATCGATCGAGATTTATTCTCGATCGATCGAGCCACGCAGAGTGTTGAGAAGCGAAATTTTCAAAGCACCGATCGATCGAGATTTTATCTCGATCGATCGATCGAGGCAGAGACTTCAGCAACAAATTTTGAGAATTGTCGATCGATCGGAAAAATATCTCGATCGATCGAGCGAGGCAGTGAGTTGAAAATGCTGAAGCGTACAGTGCACCGATCGATCGAAAAATCCTTTCGATCGATCGAGACGCGAAATCCTGAAGATTTTATTTTCCATGTTTATCGTGATCTTCGGGGGTTTTAAGGGGGAAATCATTCATTCTCTTAAAAATCTTAGATCAGACGAAAATTTTCCACAAAAAGAGAACCCTAGCCGCCGCCTAGCCGCCGCCAAGGAGAGCTATCTTCTCCGTTCATCATCCAAGCTTGAAGCAACCATTTTCCGGAGTGCAAGGAGTAGCAAGAGAAGAAATCACGGTGCAACGCAAGGATTCATCCGCCGTTTATCGTATTTCTAAACTTTGATTTCTTTGATTTTCAGTTCCGTTTGATGTTTTTGAGGTCGAGAGACAATTAAACGTCTTGTGTAATTGATTTGAATTAAATCTAGTTTATTTTATTGAGATTTAGTATCATTGTGTTTGATTTATTGATTCAATTGTGTTTGAGTGTATTGATTCCTATTGTTCATGAATTAATTGCTTGTTAAGATCAAAGCCTAGCTAACTTTGATCGATTCTGAAAGTTATAACCGAGATCGAGAGATAACGTTATAGCACGCTCTATTAATTCATAAAGTATGTTTAAGATTGAGATCGAGAGATGAAATACGTGAGAACTTTGAATCGAGAGATTTAGAGTAACGAGGTTTTGACGATTTATGCAATATTGAATTAGTAAATAGGTGCACGAGAGTGACTTGTTCTAATTTGATATTAGTTTCTTTACAGCTCGAGAGAGTGTATTGAATAACAGCGAAAACCTTTCACCTTTAGAATCAATTGGTTGATAATTTGCTTATTCAGATGAATCATTAAAGATTACACAGTTGAATGAAGAGCTTGATAAATTTCTCGAGCGAATTACCTTTGCATATCCGGAACCATTCATTTTATTGTTTCTTGTTTAATTTTCGTTCCTTAGTTTAAGTTTGCATTAGTTAATCACCTTCTTTAATCGTAGGCTAAATATAATTTTGCTAGTCTTATTTGGTACTTATACATTAGTCCATGTGGATTCGACAACCCTTACTAAATTTTCACTATACTAAAACTTGACACCGTGCACTTGCGGTAGAATCGCTTCACATTATACTTTGAAATATTTTCTGTTTAAAAATAAAGCGGTCAAAAACTCCCTTTATTAAATCTCCCCACCATGTTGACCATTCTTTAGTTAAACTAACATGAAAACCCAAGAACTCCCCCCCACCTCCCTTATACTTAGATTTTAGAACCTTTACCCACAGCAAATCCGGGTTAATCGAAAACTTCCAAGCCCATTTTCCTAAAAGTGCTAGGTTAAAAGAATCTAAATCCTTTACCCCCAACCCCCCATCCTCTTTTGACTTGCAAATTTTATCCCAGCTAACCCAATTGATTTTTCCTCCCTCGCTCACCCCACTTCCCCACAGGAAATTACGCTGGATGTTGGTTAAGGACTGAAGGATTTTTTTTGGGATCACGGTAAAAAGACATAAAGTAGATGGGTAGGCAGGCTAGGGTTGCATTAAGTAAGATTAGTCTTCCTCCAAAGGATTTTTTTTTCTCCCATCGCCCCAATCTTTTCTTCACTGTATTAATCAACGGTTGCCACATCTCACATTTTCTTAGTTTGCCCCGATAGGTAAGCCCAGATATTTGAAAGGCAAGGAACCTTTGGAACAATATAGTTCATATGCCATCCTATCCAAAACCTCCTCTTTCATATTAATCCCAATAAGTTGACTCCTGTTAAAATTAACTTTGAGTCCAGACACCAGTTCAAAATTTCTCAATATGCCTTTGATAGTCTCAAAGCTCGTTTTATCAGCCTTTCCTATGATTAAAGTATCATCCACAAATTGCAAGTGAGTGATCTCGATTCCATCCATTCCCACCTTTATTGGTGACAGTAACCCAATCCTACTAGCTTTTCAGATCAGAGCACTCAATCCCTCAGCCACAATAAGGAAAGAAAAGGTTAAAGAGGATCCCCTTGTCTAATTCCCCTATGGTATTGGAATTCCTTACCTGGGCTTCCATTAATTAGCACCGATGTTGTTGCCGTTGAGACACATTCCATCATCCATTTCCTCCATTTTACATTGAATTCCATCAAAACCATCATATTGTCTAGATAAGCCCAATTGATTGAGTCATAAGCATTTTCGAAGTCAACCTTAAATAAAAAAGCCTATTCTCTTTTCCACTTCACCTCTTCTGTAGGGTCTTCCTACCTTAACATCATCTTATACACGTAATGTGGACTAAACATGCATTCATAACACTTTAGGGTTCCGGTTGTAGCTTTGAGCTAATAAGATTACAGGTCAAAATAAAATTTCAAAACTTAATTAACTACATTCTCAATAATGAATGTTAAAGCTATAGATTTACACTACTCCTAGAATAGAGACTATCAAAATCCTGTATCCTATATTCATCTTGCTCCTTTTAGTTCACTGCCTCAACCCGACCCTAGGCCCTTCAGTCCAAAAGTGTACCTACATGAACAACCCATCATGAGCATGTACATCGTTACTTAACATCATAAAGCAATGTCATATAAATAAATGCATGAAAATAATTGGTAACATATACTTCCTGGTTGATCGCATTAACCCTCTTTGGTTGTCCCTGTTTCATAGCCATGCATATAATCATTAATTCTTGACATGAATGATTAAAATCATCATCTTATAAATATCATCATCTTATAACATCATCATCATATAAGCATCATCATCTTATAAATATCATCATCTTATAACATCATCATCATATAAACATCATCATCTTATAACATCATCATCTTATAGCATCATCATCTTATAAATATCATCATTTTATAACATCATCATCATATAAGCATCATCATCTTATAGCATCATCATCTTATAGCATCATCATCTTATAAATATCATCATCTTATAACATCATCATCATATAAGCATCATCATCTTATAGCATCATCATCTTATAGTATCATCATCTTATAAATATCATAACAAAATATAACAGTAAATGTACGAAATCTTAGTTAAGTAAACTTGCTGGTTATTCGTCAACTTCTTTTTGTTGACCACATTCGTGCATATGGGCATCTTACCCCATCGTATGGCATCTTACCATATCATAACATCGTGTGGCATCTTACCACGTGGGCATCTTACCCTATCGTATGGCATCTTACCATATCATAACATCGTGTGGCATCTTACCACGTGGGCATCTTACCCAATCGCATGGCATCTTACCATATCATAATATCGTGTGGCATCTTACCACGTGGGCATCTTACCCAATCGTATGGTCTCTTACCATATCATAACATCGTATCATTATATAGACATCATATAAACATCATCGTTACTTATCATAATCATCCTCATAGACATCATATCCTCTTCACTCATCATAAACATCATCATCATAAACTTACTTATCATAATCATCATCATAAACATCATATCCTCTTCACTCATCATAAACATCATCATCATAAACATCTTAAATACTTATACGATTATTGCATAGTCATAGTATAAGAAAATGTTACCATCCGATGCCCGTACGCGTCTTACGTACCTTAATTCCAAAGGTAGAGAAGTTGGAGAACTTTATCTCCTTGATGTTGTGGGTACCTGGGATGGTTCTACACAACCATACAAATCGATATTAGAAGCTAATTATAGTTCCATATCCAAAAATCCCACAAAAACATCAAAAACACATAATTATGTGTCTCGCGATCGATGGCTGGGTTGTCCCGATCGATCGCGAGATCACACTGCCCGTTGTTGAAATTTTGAGTCTTCGGCGATCGATCGCCACTTTTTGCGCGATCGATCGCCAGCTCGCCGATCGATCGCCCAAAGGTGGCGATCGATCGCCAAATGCTACTGGCGCGCACTGGTGGCTCGCGATCGATCGCCAAGAACGGGGGATCGATCGCCGAGTCCTGAACCACGAAAAATCGCCATTTTTGAGCATTTTACAAGCTCTACCTCAAACCATTCGAACCCAAACTTTCCTACAACATTAACATCATCATAACCCACTAAAACCCATATAAAACACTTCAAAAATCATACCCCAAACATATAAAACATATACTCAAAACAAACCCACCCAAAACACTTCAAAATCATCCCATTTCAAAACCAAACATCATAAAACTTTAGGAAGGATTTCATACCTCTTGTAGGCTCCAAATCTTAACAAAGATCACACAAACAAAGGTTTTGTGAAGCTTTCCTTCTCCTTCATTGGTGAATTTCGAAAATGGGAGATGGGTTAGGGTTGAGGAATGAATTGGGGATTTTAAAAGTGATTGGTAAAGTAAGTGGGTATAGTGGGAAAAAAGGGGGTTATAAGGTTAATATTAAAATTATACCCCAAAGTTAACATGATGTATAAAACACCCCAACATGGTGTTTTAAAAGCATTTACAAAAATGCATTAAACTTCCACTAAATCATGCTTTCCCTCATAATTGATAATCAATACAAGTAAATCATGTTAACACTTCATTACCCATCACATAATCAATTACCATGATAAATAATCACATAACCATCATTAATGCCCAAATTGCATATAATTAATTTCGGGGCATCACATCTTCCACCAATTCATTTGCAATTAAAACACCATCCAGAATCTGTCTATTCCCTATGAATGCTGATTGGTTCGCCGAAATTATTTTATCGAGAACTTTGCTAATTCTGGCAGCCAAGACCTTTGAGAGAACTTTGTACATCGCACCAATGACTGAAATGGGTCTATATTCATCTATCCTCAGAGGTTGTCTGTTTTGGGGATTAGACAATGAAGGATGGATTGGAACCCTTCACCAATCTGCCGTTTGCATGGAAATCCATCAAAAACTTCATGAACTCCAGTTTTATGATATCCCAGAATTGCCTAATAAAATTGAAATTAAATCCATCTGGTCCCGGACTCATGGATCCTTCACAATTCCACACCGCCGTCTTAACTTCTTTTTCCAAAACACACTTGTTAAGAAATCATTATCCTCCTCACAAACCATGGTGCATCCTAAATCTATGAGCACCGGCCTCAACCAATCTTGGTCAGAGAACTGTTTCTGGAAATGATCCGTAATTCCTTCTTTTACCCCGCTCACCGAATCCGGCCATACTCCTTCAATTGAAACACCTTTAATCTCATTCCTTTTCATGTTCATATTAATACATGCATGAAAAAAGCTAGAGTTTGAATCACCCTCGTTGAGCCATCTATTTCTTGCTTTTTGAAACACAATACTTTCTTTGGAGTTGAGAAGCTATTGTAGCATGACCCAGTCTATTCTTCGTTGCATCAGCTCTTCCCTTGATATATTTGATTCCTCCCCCTTGGTATCCCACTTGCGTATTTCTTCTTTGATCAAAATTATGTTCCTGTCCACGTTACCAAAAACCTCTTTATTCCACCATTTGACATCTAATCTGAGCTTCTTCAGCTTTTCTTTGAGGATATATGCACCCCACCCTTGAAAGTGCGAATTCGCCCACTTTTCTACAACGAAATTATGGAAATCTTTATGCTTCATCCAACAGTCTAACACTCGAAACGGTTTTGGGCCCCAGTCCAAGTTCAAGTCCTTCAATAGTATAGGGAAATGATGTGATATTGTTCTCTCCAATCCCCATTGTGTTAGATGGGCCATTCGGTGATCCAAGACTCTGATAATAAAAACATATCTAAACGGCTCATACACGTATCGTTTGGTCTGTACCAAGTGTATTTTCTTTTAGGTCAACTAAATCACTGTCCTTAATGAACGACTCAAATGCTTGAATATCTCTTACTTCCACCAGTTTGCTAAACCTTTTCTTTCCCTGACGTTGCGGATCGCATTGAAATCTCTAGCAAGACACCACCTAGAGTTTTTATTCGCAATAATTCTAGATTTAAGACTCTCCCACAGATTTTGTTTCTCAACAAAAGTGCACGGTGCATATATATTAACAATGACACATTGCACCTCTTCAGGTCCCCACCCTCCTTTAACTGCAAGGATTCCTTTATCCTCCCATTTTGATTGTATCTTAAACATGTCTTTTTTCCATATACAAATTAGCCCCCCTGTTTATCAATAATGGCCCCATCCTCTTGTTTTCTTCACACACTTGACAAGAAACTTCTTTTGAAGGAATAGTTGATGAATAAATCAATCAAGTATCCAATTAATAATATATTTGTATGGAACTATGCGTTCTAACGTGAATCACGTCTCACAATTTGGTGGACTTTTTGTCTGATATCAAAATAGGAAGGAATCTCTTAAATGCACAACATGTTTACGCGCCTTTGATGTAGATCGATTAATGATATTGGGATCATATATTTTCATGTGAACCCCAAATATTAAAAAAAAAAAAAAAAACATTCAGGTCATTGCATTTATTCCGATGACAATGTCCCATTATAGTTTGAAACAGTGGCGTAGAACTAGAGGACTATGAAAATTTAAAAAATTTATAAGGTTGGACTAAAAAATAAAATTTTTGAAAACTAACACTAAAAAAAATTTCCTTTTGAAAAATTGAATGAGACTGAAACCTACCCTAGATCAAGGTGTCTTCACCCCTGGTTTGAATTCAATGTAGATGCATGAAGATAGTTATGACTGGAGATGCTCCATTCGATGCAGATCACTTGGAGCCTCACCCGAATCCTCGATTCGGATGATTTTTATTTTATTTTAAGAAAAGTGAACAATATTGTTCCTCTACTAAATTGTCAAAATATTCAAAGGGTAAAAGAAATTTTCAAACTATTCTTAGCCTGCCGTTAGGTTCTTGGGTTAACTATTTGATTGTAATAATAAATATATTATCCAGCACACAGGGAAGCTCTATCCATGTATGTTGTATAAAATTTTTCAAAGTGTATCTCAGGAAAAAATAAAAATGACTTCAAAATAAGTTTTATGTCGAGGTGAGATTTGTAATCTCCGTCCTTAAGACAATATTACCCGCTATGATGCTAACGATTTTCTATAGCAATTTGTCTCCCAAGATACAACGACTATGACTTGTGATAGGAGCACTCCAAATCACAAGTCCTCAAACCACAAAGGTTCAAAACACTCAATTTGATGAACAACAAATGCTCTCAAATTTCACTAAAAAATCATGAATGAATTTCAAAAATTATCTTTAAATCAAGTGAGTTTATGCTGTTTATATAGTAGACCAAAAACCAAGTCCAAAGGACACCATTTGGAGGTAATATTTGGCCAAAAAATCGCACCCCAAACATGAATGGACAAACCATTTCACAAATCTGAAACAGAGCCCGATCGATCGAGCACCCCGCTCGATCGATCGAGCTCCTGTAGCAAACGAACCAGAAATTTTCTGGTCCGCTCGATCGATCGAGCAAGTTTTAAAATTTAATTCAAACTTTCGCTTTTTCCAACAATTCCCCACATGAATTAAATTAATGCATGTATGCAATTGAGTGCTTTGACGAACTATTATGGCATCTGGAGAGATAGCTTGCGGCTTTGAATATTCCATAGTAGTATTCAATCGGATTTACTTGACTTAATAGTGAACTTATAGTCTTGAAATATTTAGTCCTGGTGTAAACCAAGACAATTGAACCCACACCATAACCATTCTAACCTCCATATTGGTTTCTTATGGTTGTGTCCATTTTGGCCATGGACCACACTTGGTTTCATAAGTGCTTTTCATTCTTTGAAACGGCCACACTGCGCACTTACGTAGGTGATCTCCTAGAAGAGTATCCCGCTATACTCCAACATATTCTAATATGTCTTAGGAATCATTAAAAGCCTTTTGCCTATCCTCTTACCCTTTTTGCAAGCTATAATCTTGTAGTTTGGTTGTCCCTTTTGAACCTAGATCTTTGGATCTCCAGTCACATAGGTTGGGTATCCACCACATGATTTTGATTATAGGGTTTTAAACTATATACTTGATCTCTAGGCAAGCCTTTCATGAGCGGATCCGCAATCTTGTCCTTTGACTTCACATAGTCAATGGACATAATGTCATTTGAGATCAACTGTTTAATAGTATTGTGTCTACGACGTATATGTCTAGACTTACCATTATACATGCTACTATGTGCCCTTACAATAGCAGATTGGCTATAGCAATGTATTTTAATTGCAGACACGGGTTTTTTCCAACAAGGAATTTCTTTCAAGAAACTTCTAAGTCATTCGGCTTCTTCTCCCGCTTTATCCAAAGCTATGAATTCAGATTCCATAGTGGATCTAGCAATACAAGTTTGCTTGGTAGATTTCCACGACACTGCAGCCCCTCCAATGGTAAACACATAACCACTTGTCGACTTGGAGTCTTGAGTGTCCGATATCCAATTTGCATCACTGTATCCTTCCAATACAACATGATATCTTGTATAATACAATCCATAGTTCAGGGTGTATCGTAAATATTTAAGTACCCTCGTCAATGCCTTCCAATGGTCATTGTTTGGATTGCTCGTGAATCTACTTAATTTGCCAACCGCATATGCAATATCAGGACGTGTACAGTTCATGAGATACATGAGACTGCCAATTATCCTTGAGTATTCTAACTGCATGATAGGGTCTCCTTTGTTTTTCACCAAATGTAGATTCGGGTCATAGGGTGTTTTTTCAGACGACGTATCATTCGCGAGAAATTTCTCAAGTATTTCTCAACATAATGAGACTGTGACAATACTCGTCCTTCGGATATCTTGGAGATTTTAATTCCAAGTATCACATCAGCTTCACCAATATCTTTCATTTCAAAATGTTTTATTGACATTTTCTTTGTCCCGTTGATGATTTCTAAGTTGCTTCCCACTATGAGAATATCATCAATGTACAAGCACACTATTACATATGCTTTAGGCGTGTTTTTCATATATACGCATTTTTTATCGCACTCATTAATTTTGAAACCATTTGACAACATAGTTTTGTCAAATTTTTCATGCCATTGTTTTGGCGCTTGCTTAAGCCCATACAATGACTTAACGAGTCTACACACATTTTTCTCTTCTCCGGGAACAACAAGTCCCTCGGGTTGTTTCATATAAATTTCCTCCTCAAGTTCCCCATTGAGGAATGTCGTTTTTACATCCATTTGATGTATCTCTAAATTGTTTAGAGCAGCGATAGCAATGATCACTCTAATTGACGTAATTCTCGTGACTGGTGAATATGTATCAACGTAATCAAGGCCTTCTTTTTGTCTATATCCCTTTGCCACGAGTCTCATCTTGTACTTATCAATTGAACCATCAGACTTATATTTTCTTTTAAGAATCCATTTGCATTCTAATGGTTTACTTCCAGCTGGAAGGTCTACCAATTCCCACGTGTGGTTTTGCATTATGGATTCTATCTCGCCATTAATAGCCTCTTTCCACATAGGAGCATCAGGGCTAGATAAGCCGTCACTAACCGATCTTGGTTCATTGTCCAACATATATGTCATGAAGTCAGGACCATAAGTCTTAGCCACTTTGGTTCTCTTGCTACATCGTGGTTCTACTTCCTCAATAGAGTCACAGTTAACGTCTTCATACACCATTTTCTTAGGGCTCATTTCCTTGTTAGTTTTGTAAGGAAATACTTCTTCAAAAAATATCACATTTCTTGATTCCATGATTGTACCTTCATGCACATCACTTATTTCAGATTTATGTACTAAAAATTGATATGCACTACTATTGTTAGCATAACCAATAATACACAATCTATTGTTTTAGGCCCGATTTTCACTTGCTTTAGTTTTGGTACTTCTACCTTAGCCAAGCACCCCCACACTTTCAAGTATTTGTAGGAAGGCTTGTGACCTTTCCATAACTCATAAGGAGTTTCATCCTTACTTTTGTGTGGTATTTTGTTTAGAATGTAGTTGGTCGACGAGATTGCTTCCCCCCCCACCCCCCCCCCCCCACCCCACAAGTTTTGTTGTAATCCAGAACTTATCAACATAGCATTCATCATCTCTTTTAGAATACGATTTTTACGTTCGGCAATACCATTTGATTGTGGTGAATAAGGGGGCAGTGATTTGGTGAATAATGCCATACTCAGTGCAAAATTCTTCAAACGGTGCACCATATTCTCCTCCTCTATCACTTCGAACATTCTTTATCTTTTTGCTAAGTTGATTTTCAACTTCATTCTTGTATTGTTTAAATACTCCCAAGGCCTCGTCTTTGCTTCTTAGCAAATAGACGTAACAATATCTCGTACAATCATCAATGAAAGTGATGAAGTATTTTTTCCCACCTCTAGTTTCCACAAACTTTAGATCACATAAATCTGTATGAATTAATTCAAGAGGTGTCGTAGTTCTTTCAATTGAATGGAATGGCGGTTTCATTAACTTGGCCTCGACACAAGTCTCACACTTATGTTTCAAGTTAACATTCATTTGAGGCAATAAGTTTAACTTCACTAATTTGTTAAGTGAACCATAATACGTGACCTAAACGATCATGCCATAAATTACAAGACTCAATCAAATAAGTATTCACTTTATTGTTTTCAGATTGATGTTTAATCGTCGTTACATTCATTTTGAATAGGTTTTTCTCCATATAACCTTTTCCTACAAAAACTCTATTTTTGGAGAGTACAATTTTTCAAGATTCTAAAACTAGTCTAAAACCCGCCTTGACTAGAGCCGATCAGGATATCAGGTTCTTTCGGATGTCGGGAACATGTAGGACATCAATCAAAGTCAATTCTTTTCCCCAAGTCATCTTTAGAACCACCTTCCCTAGTCCAACTATCGGAGATGTTGTGGAGTTTCCCATGTAGAGTTGGCGCCCACTTATTGGAGTGTATGTGGAGAACATGGCCTTGTCCAAACACACATGTCGGGTTGCACCAGAATCGACGAACCACTCATAGGATTGTCCACCAAATTCGCTTCAAAGATCATAACGGTTAACATTAGATCATTCAAGTCTTCCGAGATCCGATCATGTTCGGTCACGTTGACTTGATCTTTTGCTTTTCCACGAGTGTCTTTGTTAATCATTTGCCATGTGATTAGGCTTTCCACAATTATAGTATTTTCCTTTGAACTTTTTCGCCTTGCCATTGTTGGAGGCCGTATCGTCAAACTTACGCTTTGATTCGGTTCTTTGTTCAACTAGGTTAGCCCGTGGTTCCATTTGAAACCTACCCGCCTTCCTCTCGGAAACTTTGTTGTCCTCCTCGATTTGTAATTGAACCACAAGGTCTTCAAGACTCATATCCTTTCGTTTGTGTTTCAGATAGTTCTTGAAGTCCTTCCACATAGGAGGCAATTTCTCAATCATAGCGGCGACTTGGAATGAATCACTTAGACTCATTCCCTCCGCATAAATTTCATGCAAGATCACTTGTAGATCTTGCACTTGCGCCATCACAGGCTTGGTATCAACCATCTTGAAGTTCAGGAACTATCCAACTATGAATTTCTTCATGCCGACATCCTCGGATTTGTATTTCTTTTCCAGCGATGCCCAAAGTTCATTTGCTGTTTTCACAAGACAATAAACATTATATAATTTATTGTCTAACCCGTTAAGGATGTAGTTCTTGCATAGGAAGTCGCTTTGATTCCATGCATCCGGTGCTGCCCTCTTTAGGGTGTCAGTCTCTCATTCTTCAACCGTAGGAGGCTCCTCGGTTAAGAACCTTGTCAAACTCAGTGTGGTCAAGTAAAATAGCATCTTTTGTTGTCCCCGCTTGAAATCGTTGTCATTGAACTTTTCAGGCCTTTCACCATGGTGAACAGGAGTCGTTGTTGCACTCGATGAAGCCATTTGTAATTGCTCGATATTGTCTTAAGATTGTTGTATAAAATTTCTCAAAGTATATCTCAGGAAAAAATAACAATGGCTTCAAAAGTTTTATGTCAAGGCGAGATTTGTAATCTCCGTCCTTAAGACAATATTGCCCCGCTATGGTGCTAACGGTTTACTATGACAATTTGTCTCCCAAGATACAACGACTATGACTTGTGATAGGAGCACTCCAAATCACAAGTCCTTAAACCACAAAGGTTCAAAGCACTCAATTTGATGAACAACAAATGCTCTCAAATTTCACTAAAAAATCATGAATGAATTTCGAAAATTCTCTTTAAATCAATTGGGTTTATGTTGTTTATATAGTAAATCAAAAACCAAGTCCAAAGGACACCATTTGAAGGCAATATTTGGCCAGAAATCACCCCAAACATAAATGGACAAACCATTTCACAAATCTGAAACAGGGCTCGATCGATCGAGCACCCCGCTCAATCGATCGAGCTCCTGTAGCAAACGAACCAAAATTTTGTGGTCCGCTTGATCGATTGAGCAAGTTTTAAAATTTAATTCAAACTTTCGCTTTTTCCAACAATGTATACTTAATTGGACGGTCACTATCAAAGCAAGCCTCTCAGATACAAAACAAACAAGCACATCAATACAAGAAAATTAACGGAAAAACTCAGCCTTTGTACCCCTATTATTAAACAAAAAGATTGTTGTCGTTGTTGCAAATGTTCCTACATTTTCACAGAAATCAGTGACATGGTGAGGCGGCGGTCGTATGCGTGGAGGACGAGGTGGCCAGGGAATGGGATCCATGAACTCCACCTTCACTATGGCTGCCCCTGTCATCAGAGTGTAATTGTCTTTGTTTGGGGGATGCTGATGCTTCTCGAAAGGGTTGTGTCAGGGAGGCAACCGGGGCGGTAGATTCCGCCAGGCATAGTGGGGGACAGCGGAGGTGTCCCTGGATGTTGTTGTTGTAGCCATGGAGGCAGCGTATTCTGGTGGCACCCATATTCCTCCCACCACCACAAATTGAGGTGGGTGTTGTGAGTTACTGTTGGTTTGAACCGATGGACTCGGTCTTCTCGTGTGTAACCGATACTTCTGAAAAATGATCGAAAGAAAGTAATTTTGAATGGGGTAAATTTCAAGATTATTAAGGAAAGTATGGGATTGACTTGATCTTTTCTATGAACATGCCAAGGAGGAGTGTACTAGGAGGGGAATTTTCCCAGAAAGTATGCTAGAATATGGCCTAAAAGTTGGGATAAATTAAAGATAGGACAGTCTTCTTTCGCAAGACTAAATCTAAAGAATTTGACATGGTTGATCCCTTCTCATTATCCTTGTTCACATTACAACCACAAAAGTCCTTGCTTCAAACGAAAGTTATCCCATGAAATTCTTCACCTAAACCATTTATTAGCAATACAAAGATTCTATTCCCATTGGCTTAATCCAAAATAAACTTCCACCGCATCCCTTAATTTGTCAAGATACATCAAGATTGAGCATAACCATAACATAACCGGAACTCGGTAATCGGTCAAGTGTAGAATTGGATGAGGTTTGAGGGAGTGATTTATTACTTCCGGGTAGCGAAATTTGCATTATCATGAAACTAAATGGAAAATTATAAATCATTTGAATGCTCAACTTTAATGCAGGAAAAGTATGAGTTCACAAACCTGTAAATGACTTTTAACCTCATCATTTGTGAGCCCTTCAACTTTCATCAACTCCTTGATCTGTTTAGGTGTAGCAACTGCACCATCCAATCAATAACAACACTAATCAGACAACGATCAATATTTTATATTTAATATATACGCATATAATATATCTGTATACCATGGAAACCTCCAAGATGATGAAGGGCTTGCACAAATCTTCTATGCAATTCCGGTGACCAACACCTCCTAGCTTTTCTTACAGACTCCCCTTCTTTATCTTCCTTGTTACTTCCACCACCTCCGACTCCGCAAGTGTCAGCCGTGGTACTGGCGGATGCCGGTGGCGGTGACTTATCCTTTGGCACTTGTGCAGGAGGAGTCGGAGTTCCGCTAGTGCTTAAACTTTTCTCCTTCTTAAAAGGTTGAAATGCGCCACCACATCGGCCATCGCCATTTCTATTCACCTCCGTAAATACCACCTTTCTCGGTGAATCCTAAACCCCAGAACCAAAAAGATAATCGAAATTAGCAAAATCCCATACGCCAAAAAACATAAAAAAAAAAAAAAAAAAACCGCTAAAAAATGCAATAATCTTCAGGAAAATTACCTCTTTGGAAGATGGATCTGGGGTCTGATTCCAAAGCTGAACAGATCTAAGCCAGTCTGATTTCTTGGAATTCTTCTCATCTGTATTGCTGATATCACCTAAATCTTTATTCGGTTTTTGGGATTCCTGTTCTTCACCATCAGAGTGAGACGAGACCCTCTTTAATGGAATAAATTCTTCAAAAACCGGACACGATGTCTGCTCAGAACATTCATATTGCCCACGTAAATTACACTCTGTTGTCGTCCCAGATAAGTGATGTTTGCATGTCTCAATTGCTGCAAAATACCAAGATAAAATAAGCCCAAAACCATCAAAAAGGAAGAAAAAAATAAATATTAACAATAACAAAATGGTTTATACATAATAACAGTATCATACCTTGTGTAACAAGCTCAAGACAGAAAGGGAGTTCACGTCGGAAAACTTGAATCTTCCTACGCTCTTCCTCTAAAGCATGTATGTAATCTTGAAATCTATGCATGTTCTCTGAAACATCACTGTGATTTAGGGTGTTGATTATCATTTCTGGTCAATTTTCTTCACTATACTTTGTTAAATTGTATGTGTTTTACCCCTCGATTGTGTTTGGCCAAGTAAAATTATTACAAGAAGAAATGTGTTAGCATTTGGGACCAGGAGGAGGAGAGAGTAAATGGGGGGTTAGATAAGGACTTTTTTTTTCTTTATTTGTCAGAGCATAGAGAGATCCGAATGAGGAGACGAGAACAAAGGGATCTAGAGTGGAATCACGAAATGGAATAAACTTGGTTTGCAAGAATTCATATATAACCACCGCCTGTGGTTAAGATTTGTTGTGCAAGAATGTAACGTGAGAATTCAATTTTCATAATTGAGATGTGTGAAAATGTGAATTGTGAAATATGCTAATGTGAAAACCGAAAAGTAGTATCTCATCACATATATCCAACCATATATAAGATATATTCCTTCGATCACGAACAAATAATGAAAACCTTTCCTTTGGATGTATGACTTCCACCAATATTTTTTTCTCTCCTGTGACGCGAAGAAAATATGATTCGAAGTTACATACAAATATATGAAGTTCAAATGAATTAATAAAAATATGTTGATCGAAAGAAACTCTTGGAAAACATATGTATTCAACTCAACTTCATTATTTCTATGGTTTATATAAACTATATCAGTCCATTGAAATCAAAAACTTAGTATATTTAAATGTTAAATTTATTGTATTTAATATATATTAAAGAGAAGATTACTAGTTTTAGAAAAAAGAAGCAATTTCCTTGCTGTGGAAATGTCGAGGTCTGGCCGTCGCGTACTGATGAATCTTTTGATTTGGAGATTTGTTTATTATTATTTTGGATTTTGGATAATATTTAAAGATCTCTATCTAACCCGGTATTTATCTTTTGCCCCCCAATGTTTTGATTTTACATATATGTGCCCCCTAATCTTGTAACAAGAAGAAATTTTTTTGTATTTCTGGGTATTATAAATTGTCGTTTTCTTTTGTTAAATATATGCTTAAAATTATTGATATCTTGATTTGAATGTTGAAGATTTTGATACTTTAGTTTATTATATTTTTTGTTTGTATTATCAGATAATATTCATTTATATATAATTTTAAGGATTACAATGATATGATTGATAATCTACAGACAACTATTTTTTATTTTCAATTGCAAAGAATTTGATAGTTATGTTTCATATAATTTTTTTGTTCACATGATTTTTAATTTTTATTCTTATATTACTCTATCATTTATTTACTTTCAATTCTATTTTATTATCATTGACATTAAATATCTTAGTTTAAAAACTTTTAAAATATACTAATTATAATTGATTAGTTTATCATCCACCCGCATCCAACTAAACCATATGATTTTGTATATTTGTTGTGTAGTTAAATACCCAAACCCATTAACTAATGTATATGTTGGTGGCATAATCCAATAACTTATGAATTGCAAGGGGCAAATGTGTAATATCAAGTTCCTTACATGTCTCTATATATACACACAAATTTGTTTGCGGTGGAATATACTCGCTAGGATCCAAAAGCATGAAAAATAACCTGCAGCTGGGAGAATCTTTCCCAGGAGCGTGACTTACACGCCCAATTACCACCGCGTATCATTTGGGTCAATTATTTGAAAAAAGTTTTGCCTTTTGGGGTTCACGGGAAGCCAATTCCAAAGAACCGAACATACTTAATAAGTCACTCTCATGAAGATACCGTGTAATACACGAATTGAAACGTGGATTTGGAAAAGGTTGATCAAGGGGATAGTTAAACCAACATAAGGTAATTATGCTATATTCAATGATCTATATTTGATTTAGATATACGTGATCTATGTAAATATATGAATCATATATATTTAAATTAAATTTGAAATATTAGATATTATACATTCGTATTAAGATCTCACTGGATTAAGACAAAAACGGGAATATTCCTACGGGATATGGAGTGCAGCAGCCGGGGAGGTCGGGTCCCACTGTGCGCAAGTTTGAAACTCCAGAAATAACAATTTTTTTCATTATATTTATAAACATAGTATATATAATATTTGTATACTTTCATAATAATATTTTTATTATTTATATACTATTATTTATACTTAATTTAAATATAACATTTATAGTAATTATAAATATAATATTATAAATTAATTTGATTTTTTTATAAAAAAAATAAAAGAAATTGTACTTGCAATACCATGTGACATTGCAAATATAATTTCAAATATTGAAAGCTTGCAATTTGCAAGTTGCAATTTTATCCATGTAGTCACATTTGAAATTGATATATCGGACTTGAAATTGTCAATATGACAATTTGCAAATTGGATAAAGATGGCCTAATGGTTCCTATGACTTATCATATTTATTTTTATAAGAAAATAAATACAAATAAAAATAAAAATTTTAAAATAATAAATCAATCCAAGAAAGGAACAATTTATGCAAGATATATCTTATATTAAAATTTAATACCCCCACATATCGTGGCTTTAATAACAAGTTCATGATATTATCTATTTTTAATATTTATTTTGAATTTCATTAGTATTTGTCACCAGCTGTTAGGTTTTAACTATAAAAGCAGTGGGGCTGGTAGCAATTTATCCTATGTGATAGCGCTAATAAGCACGTTACTCACCAATGGCTTATAAATTGACACGTTACTCAAATGTGGTTTGTATATATAGCTCGCCACCTCCCTCCCTAATTTTCAGCATTTTTGGCTTATCTTGATGGAATACCCTTTTTTAGTAGTTGTGTTTTCACCTACTCACAAACCACATGAGATGTGTTGTATATTATCAAACCTTATGTGAGTAAGTTGCATCTGATTGAAAACTACATAAATGTAAGTTAAATCTAGCAAAAGCCACATGGGTAAATAATGTCAATTTTTTTACTTTTAGATGTAGATTACCTAATATGTTATTCTTTATGTGTAGAGTACTTAGGTGTGATTTTGACAACTTTATGTTATTATTTAGGTGCACTTTACTTCGTCAATGATATAATTAACATTTTAACATGTGATTTCAAAGTCATATATATAAGAAAAGTGTAACGCAAATCATACTCAGAGGATGGGTTTTGTATTTATCACAAGCCACAAATGAGTAAATTGTTTATTTCAAAATACAATGGTTAGGAAAACTATTGGGGTTCTGTGCCAAAAACCCCCAAAAAATGTTTCTCATTTATTAAAAATTTCGAGCTTCTTTGACGGTTCAATTTGATGGGATATTTTTTGAAGACTAGAGTAAGAATTCAACCATGGAATATGTTCTAACAAGCTGGTTTAATTAATAAATGTTTGGTTGAAAGGTT
This sequence comes from Haberlea rhodopensis, assembly GCA_907163345.1. Classification (NCBI taxonomy): domain Eukaryota; kingdom Viridiplantae; phylum Streptophyta; class Magnoliopsida; order Lamiales; family Gesneriaceae; genus Haberlea; species Haberlea rhodopensis. The sequence goes on from CAJQUN010000064.1 coordinate 173,500, forward strand.
TTGTTCCGTCGAATAATTCGCTTATGCTACTATAAAACAGTTGAAAAGGTCGTCGTTAAATTTTAGATGGTTTTCTTCGATCGTTGATTAATATATTCTTTCGTTCTTTGGGATATTGGAATATTACTTGGATAATGTTCAACTGTCTACAAAATAGTTTTTTTTTTCTTTTTTAATTTCATATCACTTAGTTTACTATAAATCATATTAAGGTATATTCTATTGATCCATCCAAGTTTTGGTATATCCAATACATGTTTTTATTTTCAAAAACATTAATTCATCGCATATTATTTTAAATGCGTAATTAATTAAGAAACCCTTCTCTATCTATGATGCACGGGTAATCTTAAAATCATTTGGTGCAGTGTCAGACACATTTAGGACACCGAGAAGCCTTAGACACGGTTGTGGCACATGTCGTACGCTCCACGTGACGTGTTCTTAATATATATTTTTTTAAAAACCCGGGTGTCGAAAAAGGCGAGGTGAGTATCTGACACGGAAAGAACATTTTTGGGGAGTTAATTGTATAATTAAAAAGTTTTCGACTAATATAACATTTCCAAATTATTAAAATCAAAACAAATCATAAGCTAAACTTTCAGCCTTCGTTTTTCTTTGTTTGAGTTTCTTTGTTCGGATTTCTCCAATTTTCCTAATCTTAAAATAACAATTCACAAGCCTTCAATTATGTTATTGAATCCTTTTTTTCAACAATTACAATCACAAATTTCACATTTTGTAAGTGTTCATCCGTTTGATTTTATGGTTTCAGAGGCTAAGTCTTAGGTTTTGTTTACGATTGTGTATATTTTTCGATTAGGGTCTTAGATGGTAATATACATTTGGTATTAGTATTGATGATAATATGATTATCAATGATATGCATTTATTTATATTCTTATTGAATTTGGTAATAATATATTTGTTGCTTTTGCATGATTTATAACATAAAACATATGAATTTTAATATTTTGTAATATAGTATATGTATAGCATATATAAAAATATACATGCGTGTTCTAGCTGTATCATATTCTGAAAATTTTAAAAATACGTGTTTCATGTTCGTATCGTGTCGTGTCATTGTCTGTGTATCACAACTCTCTATAATAATAGGCTTTACTCAATATTGATATATTACATATAAGAATCTCTTAGATAACTATATTAAGTCTCTTTTTTGCATGTTTTGAATTTACAAAAAATACTTTATTAAGAACTTTTAACTATAAATTATTTTTATCATAGTTTATTTTTTCAATATGATAATTTTCTAAACCTTAATTTCTTTGTCTAAGATTTATTGGGCCTAATCTACATTGCTGGGCTATATTTCCACATTCAATGGACACCAACAGAGGGGTCAAAATGCAAAAAATAAAAATAAAAAATTACAGGCATGGATCAAAGCTAGTAAGTAGGAAATTTCTTGATAGATCATTATTATTATTTTATATAAATCAATTAACCTTGTTTTCACTTCACATTTATTATTATTATTATTATTATTTTGAAAGATAGGTAGGATCTCAAACTAGTTCTTAAAACAATCTGGAAATGTTACAAAACATTTTAGAGAATTATCTTTAGGATTTTTAGTCTATATATACTAATGGGCGGATTTAGAATTAGGTAAGGGATAAAAGAAATAATACAATTACAAATGAGGGTAAAAAGTTTTAGGGGGAAAAAATAAAATTTTAACGAGGCAAAATATAATTTTTTATTTGAGGGACAAAATATCATTTTAGGGATAATACAAATTTCTTTTTTTGTGGCCTCCATTGCCTTCCCTCATATCCGCCCATGCACACACACGTCCTTGGGATTCAATCAACCTGATTTTTCAATGCTTAAGATTATCTTATGCTGCTTCAAATTGAGTTTCGAAGTGGTGAATACTGCCAAAGTAAGGATGCACAATGACACGACTTGCATGGATCACATTTTAAAGTTTCTGAATTATTTATAGTTCTTAAAATTATTAGGCTTAACAACCAGGATAGTGACTTAATCATTTGTCACTCTCTCTTCTTGCATGAACTCAAGTTTAAATTCTCTCATTCAGGGGCGAAATCAGGATTTACGTCTGGGTGGGCTAGACTAAATACATATCGTAAATATTATCCGCTTAGAAACATGTTCATTTGATATTATAATCGATAATATAACTATATCAATAAATGAGTCAACTAGTTTTAAATATTTAAACTAAACATATTAATACTACTAATATAATTGGTGTTACTTTCTAACACCAATTATACAATATAAAAACACTTGAAGGAAATAAAAAATTAAAACTAAAGTATTATTCTATTGGTTTCTTGAATATGAAAAAATTACCGAAAATTTCTTTCTTAATATTTTTTTAAAGAAATGTGTATTAGTAGTAATCATGGTGACGAAAGGTAAATTAATTTAAGATTAAAAATGAAAAAATCAAATTGGTACACTTTCATGAAACTTAACTCATCCTTCCCAGGAAAAAAATTCTTCAATCACTTAAGTTCAATTGAAGTTAAAATGACAATAGTACCTTAATCTCACACTCACATTTTTAGCTTCACTCTGTTTCAAAATCCAACAGCCACCAAATCGTATGACCTAGGATTTTAGACTATCGGCGACGAGATGGATGGTGGTCGGTATCAAACGTTTGACCGTGATGAGGGGAAGCTAACCAGTGTTGGGCTCGGACCAATTCATGGATGGATAGAAGAAATCGAACCCAAGAGCTGAAACACTGAGTCATGCAATTTTGCCCCTTCCATATCAAATTTTGGCAATTCCATGGTGACTCAAGTTGGCTATATGGTATAGAAATGACCGCAATTGAATTGTGACCATTTTCGTATATTGGGCTTGTTGAACGGAGGTCGGACGGCGAAGAATTAACAATTTTATGCGCGATGGTCCAGTGCATATTTTTGCACCTTCAGTGTGTGTTCGCGATTTTGTGAAAATTTGAAATCAGTAAGTGATGCACGAAAATTGAAAATCAGTAAGTGATGCACGAAACATAGAAAAAATATGTGATGCACGAACCATAATCGCAAGTGGGTGATGCACGAACCATACAATTAAGTGATGCACGAATCATATAATTTCGTACACAAGTTATTGTATTTCGTGCACAATTGTTTTTTTACAAATTTTGTGCATCATTTAATTAGCACAAAGGTCGTGCACCAATGTTATATTTTCATGCATTATTGTCATATTTTTGTGCACGAATGTTATATTTTCGAGCACCAGTTACTTTTTATAATTTTTGTGTACCAGTTACTTTTTAATTTTCGTGCACCAGTTACTTTTTTATAATTTTCTTGCACCTGTTACTTTTTATTATTTTTGTGCACCAGTTACTTTTTCATGGGTCATCTTCTTCATTGCAATATTTTGCTGTCAGGCTGTAAATTTTGGAAATGAGCAAGCAAGCGCGGACACAATGAATCATAACTAAAAAACCTCAAAAAGCAAAAAAATAGTGTATATGTATATACACACACATATACACATAGAGTATACACACACACACACACACACACATATATATATATACATAAATGTTGGGCGGCTGGTGAAGACGGCGGTGGAGGCAGCTTGTGAAGACATCGGCGTCAGGCTGGTGAAGACGGTAGAAGTGGTGGAGGTGGAGAGGAAAGAGGATGATGTGAGATTTTTCATGAGTTTGATACCCTAATTAGGTTAGAGATTAAATCATGGGTATTTTAGTAAGCAAAAAAAATACTTAAATGAAACAAAAGTTCAAAAATGTACCTATCTGAATAAAGTATTTACATCCCTATCTTTATGTGTAGTTTAGTTGATTATGGATACCAGGTATTTTATCAACATAAACATAAACGATAAAATCTTGAATAACTCCACAGATTAACTTATTTCATGCAATAATTAATGAAATACCAAAATTTCAATTTTCAAATATCAAAATCACAAATTGATATTTGTGACCTATAATTAATTCTGAAAAGTCCAAATTCCCAAAAGAACATCAAATTTTGAATTTTCAAAAGTTTTAAAATTTTAAAATCCAAAGTTAACCAACCAAACAAGCCCTTAAATTGAAAAACCCTAATTCCCAAATTGAGTAAATCCCTAACCCTAACCATATACCAAATTAGTGTCATCGCGGCCTCCTCAGGCAAATCCACGGCCGATCAACGTCCGAACATCGCACGCAGGTCACGGCCAACCAACATCCTGACATCGCCGGTCACAAATAGGTCGGCCATCCAAATAGTGATTTCTGAATCGTGCAGCCGTGCATGGAGTGACTTCAGGTCAAAATTTGGCCAAATTTGGATTTTTCCGTCGTCAACCACCTCGACAACCACTGCCCACGCGACGGTTACTCCTTATTTGATGATTAATGTATAGACCCGCAGTCCAAATGGTCGGAAATCGATCAAAAATCGATTCAAAAGAGACAGATCACAAGCACCAAAAACGCGATCCAATCCCGGACGATTTTCCAATATATGATTCCGTCCAGCGGAGTCCGATGGTCATTCTCTCATGGTGCTTCGATCGGTACCCTTCATCACTCGAGTTGGGTTCCGTAAGGCGGCCAATTTGGCACCTTTTTCAAAACTTCAAACAGAATTGAAATTGGGAATTTTTTGAATTCAAATAAATTTCTGATGTATTTTAATTTTGAAATTGTCGTTGGGAAAATATTTCTAAGTTTTGGTGATCAGAAACATCTACCGGACAAAGAAACATCTACCGGACAAAGAGACATCTACCGGCTGAAGAGATATCTACCGGAGAAAGAGACATCTACCGGGTGAAGAGACATCAACCGGATAAAGAGATATCTACCGGAGAAAGAGATATCTACCGGGTGAAGAGACATCAACCGATAAAGAGATATCTACCGTATAAAGAATCATCTACCGTATACGTAAGAGTGAATGTCTACTATAATAAGAGTACCAGTAGATGATGAAATAAACATTAGCCATCCACGCAACCGACAGATGTACAGTAGAGGAGAAGACAATAGACGTCTAAAGCAACAAGACAAAACAAGTACAACTCATTCTGACAACGTACAACAGAGCGCTGCACCTCTATGATAACAACACCACCATTAGCGTCAGCATGAAAGAGCCATTAATTAATAAAATTGGAAAGAAGATAAACAGGATTTGGAAGAAAATGAGAGAGATGATTTCAAGCAGAACTTTCCATTTGAAGAAAAGTTGCTGTTAGATCAATGTGTCTATAAATACGTCGAAGTACATAAAGTGTGCTGCTAATCAATCCGCTACAAATCAAAGACATAAAACAACTTCATTTTCAAGCAAAACATACAACGATCTCCTGAGATATTCCGAAGTTTTACAAGAGCAGCAAAACAACATTATTGTGATCTTGAAGATCAAAGCCTACTGAGTCTGCTACTCAAAGAACAGAAAAAGATTAACAGATTTGTACCTCTGTGTGACTATTGTAAACACACTGTAAACATATATCAAAGTTGTGTTGTTAGGAGTTTAGGCCAAGCTGTGTGAGTGCCTAAGACGGTTGTATACTGAAAAATGTAAGCCAAAGTCTTCTAGTGTAACCTTCCTGCAAAGGAAGAATGGGAGACGTAGAAGCGTTGTGCTTCGAACTTCCAGAACAAATTCTGTGTCATTTACTTACTGCTTTCTATTATTCAGTTACCTTAGCTCACAAGTCCAACAGACGTCTTCCGCACTGTTACTAGTGTCTGTTGACTTGAAAATTATTGAGAAGCTACAACATTAACAGTATGCAGTAACAAAAAGAAACTGAGTCTAGTATTTATTCAACCCCCCTTTCTAAACACTACTCCTATTCTAACAAGTGGTATCAGAGCAAGGTCTTCTCAATTCTGAGAAATACTAAGAACTGACGGCCTCATTGAGCAAGATTCCAATGTTTAAGAAAGACGAATATGATGACTGGAGAATAAGGATGCAAGTACATTTGAGTGCTCAAGATGATGATATGTGGTTTGTCATCACTGACGGACCAATGATGATCATGAAGATTAACACATCTGCTGCCATTACCAGTGGTGAACCTCAGATGGTTGAAAAGGACAGAGCATCCTGGACAAATGAGGAAAAGAAAAAGGCAAATCTGGACAATGTAGATAAGGACATATTGTTCAAAACATTGGACAAGAATATGTTCAATAAGATCAAGATGTGTCCTACTGCTAAAGATATCTGGGAACAGATTGCCCAGCTGTGTGTATGAAATGACCAAAACAAAGAGAATAAGCTCACTGTTGCTCTACAAAAATTTGAGAACATCAAAATGATGATCGGAGAAAATCTCAGCTAATATGATGAAAGAGTGACTGTAATCATCAATGAACTCAATAGCCTAGGTAAGGATCTATCGAACAAAGAAGTCACCATAAAGGTCATGCGGGGTCTTCCAATAGAATGAGATGTGAAAACCATTGCCATGAGAGAATCCAAAGATTTAAACAAGATAGATCTACATGATCTATTTGCTGACTTAAAGGCATGAGTTTGAGCTAGGCATTTGGGTTGAAGATGAACCCAGCACCGGTCAACCAACTAAAGCCCTTGTGATAAGTGTCATTTTTACACTTATTTGCTGTGATATTCTAGTGGTTTTCATATTGATTCCTGATTGATTTTATGTGTTAGGATCGGGGTATTGTTTAGAAGGGGGGGGGGGGGGGGGGGGGTGTTGAAGATGAACCCAGCAGACACTTATTACAGTGCGGAAGACGTCTACAGAACTTGTGAGGAATAGAACTGAAGTAATAAAGCAATAAACAAATAACACGAGAGTTGTTTCTGGAAGTTCGAAGCACAACGCTTCTACGTCTCCCCTTCTTCCTTTGCAGGAAGGATTCACTAGAAGACTTGGTTTACACTTTACAGTATACAACCTTCTTAGGCACTAACACACTTGGCCTAAACTCCTAGCAATCACACTCTTCTTAACTTTTGGTTACAATGGATTCTATAACACTCTTTACAAAATAAACTTTCTGGCTTTGAGAGTTTTTGAGCAGCAGACTTCAATTGAAAATAATCTATCACAGATTCAGTTTTGCTGTTTGTCTGCTCTTTGCTGAACGTTTGGAATATCAGTAGTTTGGCTTTCTTGTTTGCTTTGAAGTATATCTCTTAGTTGAAAATCGCTCAGCTCCTCTTCATTTTCTGCTTGGATGTATTTATAGGTTTTGGATGTCCAACGGTAGCCTTTCTGTATATGGAAGAGATTAGCTTTCCAATTTCATATTGTCTTCTTTCCTATTTTGTAAAGCAACGGCTCTTTTCACTCTGACTGTAATAGTGGCGGAGATATAGCAGGGTGCGCCGCTCTGTTGTACCTTTGTCAGAGAATGTTGTACTGATTTTGTCTCGTTGCTTAGTGCTCTAACTGGAAGCTTAGACTTCTGCTGGTTTTCTTTGTTCAACTGGTCGATCATCCTCTTATGACCAGTTGATGTCCTTGTTCAGTGAGAGACTATTCAGTTGATAGTTGTCCAGTAGATGTCAATCCAGTTTAAGTTTATCTGGTTGATAGCTTGTACGGTTGATGTCTTCACCCGGTTGATGTCTTGTCCGGTTGATGTCCATCCAGTTGATGTCTTCATCCGATTGATGTCTTCATCCGGTTGATGTATTGTCCGGTTGATGTCCATCCAGTTGATGTCTTATCCAGTTGATGACTTCATCCGGTTGATGTCCATCAGTTTATGTCTTATCCAGTTGATGACTTCATCCGGTTGATGTCCATCCAGATTATGTCTTATCCAGTTGATGACTTCATCCGGTTGATGTCCATCCAGTTTATGTCTTCACCCGGTAGGAGTCTTTATCCAGTTGGTCTTTGTTATCCGGTAGGACTTCATCCAGTTGATCTTTGTTATCCGGTAGGACTTCATCCAGTTGATCTTTGTTATCCGGTAGGATTTCATCCAGTTGATCTTTAATATCTGGTTTGTAATTACCAAAACTTAGAAATCGTTTTCCCAACAATTTCCCCCTTTTTGGTGATGACAAAACTTAGCAATGATCTATTTCCTACTGGAGTAAATAAGATGAGAATCCTGAAAGTACTTGAAGACATAATGGAAAAGAAATTTTCATTAAATATAAGCAGATTACAAGTTGTAATCAAACTGGACAATTGAGAGAGATTCATCTTTATTTAAGATGAATTCTAATAACTTGAATAGAATCTAAGACCAATTTAGTTTACACAAAATAGCTGATACATGACAAATCTTTAAACAAGCATTGTAGACCCGGAGAGCTTCGATCCACCTGGTGTCAGAGAGGAAGAGCTCGATCCACCTTGTTTCAGAGAGGAAGAGCTCGATCCACCTTGTTTCAGAGAGGACCTAATCAGAATACTCTATCTCTGCCGGTCTACCTTGTTTCAGAGAGAAGGTCGGGAAGAGTCATACGTATATACATCAGGCAGCTTCCATGGTTCATGGATTCACCTAATGAGAATAGTCTATCTCTGTCTTCCCCCTTTTTGTCTTCAGCACCCATACATCCCTTGTGAGCAGTTCCTGACTGATGAGGAGCATCAGAACAGGATCCAAACGCTGAAGCTTAAGGGAGCCGGGTTAGATAAGTAATCAACCCATGAGGGGTTGATTTAGATAAGTAATAAACCCATGAAGCAGAATAAGATCTAACAGAAAACCAGGGAATTTTGAATAGCTTGAAAGTAATCATGGTGAGTGAATGTGTGTTATGTGAGCAAACAATAGCCGCTATTTATAGAAATGAAAAGGTTGCAATTAATGTGAATGTATTTAAGTCGATCAGTAAATACAAAGAAAAAGTCAACAAAAACAGTAAATAAGGAAGAGTAATTAAAGGAGGAGTCAGAAAACGATACTATTTGCGCCCGAACCAATGTTTGAGAAGCAAATGCTGCCTGCATGGTGGCCAACTGATCGGTCAAGATTTTCTTGGCGTCGTCAATCTTTTCTCCAAGAGCCATTGAGGTGGCAGCATGAAGAGATTCATTATTTTGAGTGATCTGAAGACGCGCCTGGCCAATTCTAGTAAAAGCATCTGCCACTGCATTCTCAGCAAAGGTTTGAAGTCTGGTGACAGTAGTCGTTAGACTACTTAAGTCCCGGTAGACTTGCTGAAATTGAAAGTCCGTGTGCTGCTGATGAGTGCCTAGAATGAGAGTTGCAGTTCGCTCTTCCTGCTTAAGTTTATGAACATCACTTGCTAGTGCTGATATAGCAGAGGAGAGATTGGCTAGCTGTGCAGCAATGTTCGGAGGCTCATCCAGAGGGTTTGTAAAGACAAAAAAATCTTCAGAAAGTTCTTGAACCATGGACGGATCTGCAACAATCAGTGGAGTATCAGTAGTAGGGACAAGAGCGCTGAGATGAGCATCTTCAACTGCAGTGGAGGGCAACAGAGGAGCTTCAACAATCGGTGCAGCTGTAGAATCTGAGATAGTTACAGCCAAATTTGCAGTTTCTTCATTTTGGGGAACAGCCAAAGCAGTAGTGGCTTGATCAACCGCAGCAGCAGACGACTGGGTGTGATCATTGGAGTGGGAAGACTCACTGGGTTCATGATTGGCAGAGGATATAGTAACCACTGTCTGTATGACTGCATCCACATTGGTGTGATCAACAACCATTGGTTGGGGCTGTTGATCATTATGAGAGCTGGGAGGAGAGGAGACGCTGGGAGCAGTTGGAGAGGAGAGTTCTTTAACCAAGGAGGCTGCCTCCAAGGCAGTTGGTGCGGCCTCCGCTCCAGGGGAAGTAGTCTCCAGAGCAGTAGAAGTGAGTTCCACAGAAAATGGGACAATCTCCAAATTTGCAATGACCGTGTGTAAATCCGGCTGATCAGGGCTGGCAACAGTTTCAGTAGTGGAGCAAGAGTGAATCCCAGTGGATATGCGAGTATCATGAAGAGCAAGCTCAGCCATTTCGAGCTTGGGTCCAAGAGCATTTAGAACAGCTCTATCATGATTCGCTGTTCCCAAATTACCGTTAAATTGTTGAAGGCGGGTTTCAACCAGGGCCTGAAGTTCACCCACATAAATCATCAGGCTAAAAACATCTCTCAGCTTCAAGCTTGTTTCAGGGTCTGAGACTTGAAGATATGCTAGGATTTTGTTCTCATCTGCCCTAGCCTGATCCAGAATTTGATCAAAATCATCTAATCGAACCTTGATACGGGCCTTTACCCATCTATCAAAAATCTCCAGCTGTGGTTGCAGTTTGGCTTCCACTGTATCCATGACCATTTGAATCTCGAAGGCAACAGGAGTGGACACTGGAGCTGTCCTTTTCCAGCAGGGGTGGTCTTGGGATGACAGTATGGACATAATGACTTGGGTGTCCTGAAGCTGATAGAGCCTGGTGCTTGCTGAGAGCTCACCAGTGCTGACGGGGTGTCAACTGGAACCATTGAAGGAGCAGGCACCATGGCTAATGAAGCAGTTGGTTCCTCAGTGGAAGGGATGGCAGGGCTGGGTTCCCTATCAGGATTTAAGTCTGTAGGACCTGCGGAGGAGATAGTATCGGAGGCTGCAATGTCTGTCTGTCGGGCGGTCTGAGGAGCAGCTTTTCGTGTTCTGGGCTTCTTAGGAGGGGGAGGAGGGGGAGAAGACTCGGCGGATTCCGAGACAGTCTGTTCAGAGTCACTGATTACCTGAGTCAATCGACGCTTTGTCACCCCGCCTTCTCTGCCACTTCGTTGGCGATGAAGTTGAAGATACTTGTGAGTGATGAGTCTCCCTGGATGAAGGTGTGAGAGAGCCCCTGTCTTAATGTGTTTGCTCTGGAAAAGACTGCTGAGTGGGAGAGCAAAACCGGATTGACCCTTGCCAGATACTACGAGACTAGTCAGTATTTGAAATAACACAGCTGACCAGTTTATCTCCAACCCTTTGCATATAGCGCTCATAACGTCAAACTTTTCAGGGGTAATCATATCAAATGATCCTGCCTTACATAGGAGCCCCTTGGAGATTATGCCCGCCAGTTGTCTATAATGACTCTTCATCAATACTTTCCGGAAAAGAGGACGTGGAAGGCGATGAGCAGAGTCCGAAACTGTGAGACGCATCTCTTCTCTTAGTTCCGCTGGAATAGTGGAGAAATCAGTGAGTCCGGTGGAGGGAAGGCACAGGTGTGTGGCAAATTCTGGTTGGGTGATGGTGACCGACTGTCCAGAGATGGATGCCACCACTGTGTCATCCACAACCTTGGCCGTAGCAAAGAACTCTTGTAGCTCGTTCTTGTAAAAAGAGGGGGTCTGGCTCAGGATTACCAGCAGTCAGGAGGTATCCAGCCTTTGTATCAACTCCTTGGTCTCTTCATCAGAGGATGTGGATATAGAATGAAAATCGACGTGAATAGCATTGGTGATGAAACTCGGCTGAACATTCTTCGACATTTTGAGTGAGTAAGAGGAAGAAGCAGCAGCAATTTGTTGGAGTAAGGTTTTCTGAAAGAGAAGATAATCGCAGTGATTTGTTGGAGAAGAAGAGTAGTGAAACTAATGGCGGTGAATAAGAAAGTATATGTAACGTCGTACTGTAGATGAGCGGACACATGTATACGTGGCGATCATCTAACGATTTAAAAAGATTTAGCAAATAAATAAAAGGACAGGATTTAGGCGGGAGTGAAATAATTTATTTTTATACAAAAGTAATTTTGAATTCCGACGTTCATTAGGTTAATAAGTATCGAGGGTTATTTTTGTCAAAGCATATTGGGTAACATCAGCTGGTATGTAAGGTTCGACTGGTAGGAAAGCATCCACTGGATGTGGAGTCCTACTGGTTCGAATACACCTACTGCAGCTGACCATTGTATTACCAGCTGAGCTTAAATAACCATGATGAACTATAACAGAAATTCCCCCTAAATTTATGCACATAAACTAACTAATTCCCCCTGAATTCATTACCCAAACAAAATAATCAAGAAGTAATTTCAATTAAACCAAGAATATTTCGAAAGTAAGAAAACTTAGCGTCCGGTGGGGGTTTTGTGAAAATGTCTGCTGCCTGTTGTTCGGTAGAAATATACTCCAGCCTAATTTCTTTATTCATAATATGATCTCTGATAAAATGATGACGGATGTCAATATGTTTGGTACGAGTATGAATAACTGGATTGTATGTTATGGCAATGGCAGACGTATTGTCACAAAAAATAGGAGCCTCTGTGGACTCAATTCCATAGTCTCTGAGTTGTTGCTGAATCCAGAGCAGTTGAGCACAGCAGCTTCCAGCAGCAAGGTACTCTGCCTCTGCAGTGGAAGTTGCAATGGATGTCTGTTTCTTGCAACCCCATGATATCAATCGATCACCAAGGAATTGACAATACCCACTGGTGCTTTTCCTGTCAATTTTGCATCCAGCATAGTCAGTATCTGAGTATCCAATAAGATTGAAGATTGAGTCTCTTGGATACCATAGACCAACATTCTCAGTGCCTTTCAAATATTTTAGGATCCTTTTAACAGCAGTGAAGTGCGACTGCTTGGGATTTGCTTGAAACCGGGCGCACATACATACTGCAAACATAATATCTGGTCGGCTGGCTGTCAAATATAGTAAAGATCCGATTATGCCTCGATACATTGTAACTTCGACTGGTATTCCTGAATTATCCAAGTCGAGTTTGGCAGATGAACTCATTGGTGTAGCAGCAGCTGAGCTGGTACTCATTCCATATTTCTTCAGTAGCTCTTTAGTGTATTTAGACTGATTGATCAGGATTCCTTCACTAGATTGCTGGACTTCCAATCCTAAGAAAAATGATAGTTCTCCCATCATGCTCATCTCAAATTGGTCCGGCATGATTTTAGAGAATCTTTCGCACAATTTTGAGTTAGTACTTCCGAAGATAATATCATCAACATAAATTTGAACTAGCAGAGTATGATCTCCCTTTGTAAATTTAAAAAGGGTCTTGTCCACCGTGCCAATAATAAAATTGTGCTTTGTCAAATATTTTGATAAGGTTTCATACCAGGCACGGGGAGCTTGCTTTAGACCATACAAAGCTTTATTGAGACGGAAAACATGAGATGGCTGCTGATGATTTTCAAATCCAGGAGGTTGTTCAACATAGACTTCTTCCTGGAGTTTGCCGTTAAGAAATGCACTCTGAACATCCATCTGATAGACTTTAAAGTCTTTAAACGCAGCAAATGCAAGAAATATGCGAATTGCTTCTAGTCGAGCTACAGGGGCAAATGTTTCATCGAAATCAATGCCTTCTTCCTGTCTGTAGCCCTGTGCAACTAATCTTGCCTTATTTCTGATTACTGTACAGTTTTCGTCTAATTTATTTCTAAACACCCATTTGGTGCCAATTACAGTGTGATGCTGTGGTCGTGGTACTAGATACCATACTTTGTTTCGCTCAAACTGATTGAGTTCTTCCTGCATTGCTTCTACCCAACTTGGGTCTAATATAGCTTCATCAATCTTCTTAGGTTCTATATGAGATATGAATGCAGCATGACGAAATTCATTAATCATTTGTCCTCTGGTGCGTAGAGGAGCAAGAGGGTTACCGATGACCTGCTCAGGTGGATGATCCTTCTTCCACCGGAGCGAAGGTCCAAGAGGGTTGAGTTCTTCAGTTGACTGGATGTGAGTAGGCAAATCAGAGGTTCTGATTGACTCATCTTTCTCATTAGTTCCTTCTACTGCAGCAGGGGTAGATGCAACTGTTTCATTTGTAGCTGGCTGCAGTGCTTGTTGGCCAGCAGACTCCTCTGCTTGAGCTTCAGGAACTTCTGGTTCTAAGGAGCAATCAGTCCTGCTTCTGTAATCAATCTCATCATCAACATTTTCGTCAATGTAAGTGCTTTCCAGTCGATTACTCAAGTTGTTGATTTGTATATCAGATAATATACAATCAGTAGGTTCATCAAATTTTACATGCACTGATTCTTCTACATTAAGAGTTCTATTATTAAATACTCTGAATGCCTTACTAACTGTAGAATAGCCAAGGAATATTCCAGCATCAGATTTGGCATCAAAAGCGGTGAGATGAGTATTTTCATTGTTGTGAATAAAACATTTGCAACCAAACACATGGAAATAGGAAATATTTGGCTTACTGCCATTCCAGATCTCATAAGGGGTTTTATTTGCTCGCTTATTAATCATTGATCTGTTCTGCGTATAACATGCTGTGTTGACAGCTTCTGCCCAAAATCTCTGCGATATTTCTGATTCCGCGAGCATAGTTCGCGCAGCTTCTTTCAAAGTGCGGTTCCTACGCTCAGCAACTCCGTTTTGTTGAGGAGTTCTAGCTACAGAGTATTCGTGTTTAATACCAAGGTCATCTAGATATGATTCGAGTGCTTGATTGGTGAACTCAGTACCTTTATCACTGCGAATTCTATCTATCCCACACGATTTCTCATTTTGGAGTCTTTTCAGTAATTTTATCAGCTTTGGAGTAGCCTGATCTTTGCCACTTAGGAACAAGACCCATGTGAAACGAGTGTAATCGTCTATTACCACTAGGGTATACTTCATTCCCCCTAGACTTGTTACTGGTATTGGACCAAACAGATCCATATGCAGCAACTCTAGGCACCGAGAAGAAGATTTACTCCCTTTGTTCTTAAAGGAGGATCTGATTTGCTTACCAAGTTGGCATGCTGCACAGATCTTGTCTTTTGAGAACTCAATTTGGGGCAGTCCAATAACTAGATCAAGTTTACGCAGACTGGCAATAGTTTTAAAATTTAAGTGACTCAACCGTTTGTGCCAAAGCCAATTTTTGGAAGAATTCAGGGCAGCTAAGCAAGTAGAAGAGGTAGGCTGATTAAGATTCCAATCAATTTTATATGTGTTATCATGCCTTCTACCTACGAGTAATATACTGCCATCATTAGATTTAATTGTGCATGAGTGCTGATTGAATTCTACGGAATGACCATTGTCACACAATTGACTTATGCTAATCAAGTTGTAGCATAGATTTTCAACTAAAAGAATATCTTTAATGATGATGTTACCGTAGATAATCTTACCCTTACCCACGGTTCTACCTTTCGCGTTGTCTCCAAAAGTTATTCTGGGTCCGGTGGAGTCCACCAGTTCAGACAATAAGCTCGCATTCCCTGTCATATGTCTAGAGCACCCGCTGTCCAGAAACCATTCTGAGCTCCGAACTGGATGCATTCTAGTTTCCTGCAATTAAAGCGATAGAATGATTGGTACCCAATCCTACTTGGGTCCAGGTAGGATTAGTCCTTTCGGAACCCACACTTGTATGACCCTGAATGACTTAGGTCGGTGTGTGTTCTGAAATGTGTGTGCATTTATGAATATTGGAGATGATTTTGACCGTGAAGTGTGATAATCTGTGTATGCATGTGCTTTTGGTTTGTAGTTCCTGTTATTTAGCATATACCTCTTCTGGACAGGTTTACAGTTGTAGTACCAGTTGGGTCTAACCTCTCTAGCTGCTCGACCAGTGGGTTTAAGTTCATTTCTGAACTTTTGCCTCGGTTTAGCCTCTTTGAGTGGTTCTACATAACCGATACCTCTGTGATGTGCCTGTTCCTTGATGAGTGTTGCTTTAACATGTTCTTTAACCAGTTCATAAGGGTCATATACTGTGCTAGATCTTACAAAGTTCATTGATTGAACCTTGCCTTTTGTTAGACACAGTTGAGGTTCATTACCAGATGAACTGCCGTCATTGTTATTATAGCCTATGCCTGTTAAATCACCAGCAAGCCTTATAGACTCAAGCATTTCATCCTTTCTGGTAGTCGACGCATTCCAAGTGCTAACCAGTTTGCTAAGTTTCTGGTAAGCATTCTTGGCTTCATCTCTTTCCTTCACTAGGAGACTGGCTGTTTCCCTTAAGCAGTTCAACTCCCTTGATTGTTCACAATCAAGCTTGTTTTCATGCTTTTCAGTTTGGATTGTGTGCTCAGTCTTATAGCTTTCAAAAGATTCATATAGCGTCCGATACTCATTGATCATGTCCTGCAATGCATTGGTAAGTTCACTATGTGTAAATTCAGATAGGTTAGATTCATGTACCTCATTTTCATCATTTGCCATTAAGCAGTGGACTTCCTCGCCTTCACTCTCGCTGGATGAGCTAGTTAACTCTTCTGATTCTGATTCAGAATCAGCCCATTTGCTCTTACTTTCTTCTGCCATCAAGACTTTTTGATCTCTGTCCTTTTTGGATGATCTTCTGGTTTCTTTGGATTTTCTGTAATCCTTGGATCCTCTTTTGTGATCATCCTTTTTGGGTTTAGGACAGTCCGCAATGAAGTGCCCTGGTTTGAGGCAGTTGAAGCATACTCGTTCTTCTTCTTCTGAATTTCCTTTTGAATTCTGCCTCCGAGGATATGATTGATAAGGTCTCTGATTCTTCTTCATGAATTTCCCAAATTTCTTTACAAACATTGCCATAGCATCATTACACATCTTTTCTGGAGTCATTTCTATAGGAGTAGGCAGAGACTCCGATGCAGTGAGAGCTTTGGTTGGTTGACTGGTATTTGGTTCATCTTCAACCCAAATGCCTAATTCGAATTCATAGGCTTTTAAATCAGCAAACAGATCATGTAGATCTATCTTGTTGATGTCCTTCGATTCTCTCATAGCAATGGTCTTGACATCCCATTCTCTTGGTAGACCTCTCATTACTTTGAGAGTGACTTCTCTGTTGGGTAACTCCTTACCCAGACTGCTTAGTTCATTAATTATTCCAGTCACTCTTTCATCGTACTCGTTGAGAGTTTCTCCATTTATCATTTTGATATGCTCAAACTTCTGTAAAGCCACAGTAAGCTTGTTTTCTTTTGTTTGATCATTTCCTTCACAGAGTTGAGCAATCTTCTCCCAGATTTCTTTAGCGGTAGGGCACATTTTTATTTTGTTGAACATATTTTTCTCCAAAGTTTTGAACAGAATGTCCTTAGCAACGTTGTCTAGATTTGCTTTTTTCTTGTCTTCATTTGACCATTGAGATCTTTCCTTTTCTACCATTTGTGGATCACCACTTGTGATAGAAGCAGCTGTATTGATTTTCATGATCTTCAAAGGTCCTTCAGTGATTACATACCACATATCATCATCTTGAGCACTTAGATGTGCTTGCAAACGGATTCTCCAGTCATCATATTCGTCTTTCTTGAACATTGGAATCTTGCGGAATGAGGCCATCAGTTTTTGGTAAATGGTAATTTCTCAAGATTGAGAAGACCTAAGCTCTGATACCACTTGTTAGGATCGGGGTAGTGTTTAGAAGGGGGGGGGGGGGGATTGAATAAACACTAGATACAATTTCGATTTCTTTTTCTGGTTAACTGTAAACTGTTAAGTATTACAGTTGCTTCTCAATATCAGGCAAGTCAGTAGACACTTATTACAGTGCGGAAGACGTCTACAGAACTTGTGAGGAATAGAACTGAAGTAATAAAGCAATAAACAAATAACACGAGAGTTGTTTCTGGAAGGTCGAAGCACAACGCTTCTACGTCTCCCCTTCTTCCTTTGCAGGAAGGATTCACTAGAAGACTTGGTTTACACTTTACAGTATACAACCTTCTTAGGCACTAACACACTTGGCCTAAACTCCTAGCAATCACACTCTTCTTAACTTTTGGTTACAATGGATTCTATAACACTCTTTACAAAATAAACTTTCTGGCTTTGAGAGTTTTTGAGCAGCAGACTTCAATTGAAAATAATCTATCACAGATTCAGTTTTGCTGTTTGTCTGCTCTTTGCTGAACGTTTGGAATATCAGTAGTTTGGCTTTCTTGTTTGCTTTGAAGTATATCTCTTAGTTGAAAATCGCTCAGCTCCTCTTCATTTTCTGCTTGGATGTATTTATAGGTTTTGGATGTCCAACGGTAGCCTTTCTGTATATGGAAGAGATTAGCTTTCCAATTTCATATTGTCTTCTTTCCTATTTTGTAAAGCAACGACTCTTTTCACTCTGACTGTAATGGTGGCGGAGATATAGCAGGGTGCGCCGCTCTGTTGTACCTTTGTCAGAGAATGTTGTACTGATTTTGTCTCGTTGCTTAGTGCTCTAACTGGAAGCTTAGACTTCTGCTGGTTTTCTTTGTTCAACTGGTCGTTCATCCTCTTATGACCAGTTGATGTCCTTGTTCAGTGAGAGACTATTCAGTTGATAGTTGTCCAGTAGATGTCAATCCAGTTTAAGTTTATCCGGTTGATAGCTTGTACGGTTGCTGTCTTCACCCGGTTGATGTCTTGTCCGGTTGATGTCCATCCAGTTGATGTCTTCATCCGGTTGATGTCTTCATCCGGTTGATGTATTGTCCGGTTGATGTCCATCCAGTTGATGTCTTATCCAGTTGATGACTTCATCCGGTTGATGTCCATCCAGTTTATGTCTTATCCAGTTGATGACTTCATCCGGTTGATGTCCATCCAGTTTATGTCTTATCCAGTTGATGACTTCATCCGGTTTATGTCCATCCAGTTTATGTCTTCACCCGGTAGGAGTCTTTTCCAGTTGGTCTTTGTTATCCGGTAGGACTTCATCCAGTTGGTCTTTGTTATCCGGTAGGACTTCATCCAGTTGATCTTTGTTATCCGGTAGGACTTCATCCAGTTGATCTTTGTTATCCGGTAGGATTTCATCCAGTTGATCTTTAATATCCGGTTTGTAATTACCAAAACTTAGAAATCGTTTTCCCAACATTATGCTTTTTGATATGAATTTTGTATGTTTCAGGAATTTAGGTGAAAGCCCGATAAAATGAAGAAAATTAGTTAAATATTGATGAAAAGTGTAAGTGAATGGAGATGACCAATCTGAGGCTGAGAATGTGATAAATATCACATCCGGGGCAGAATATGCAGCGCTAGGGTGCTACCTTTAAAAGGGGCAGACATGGGATTCATTAGTCAAATTATTCAATACACAATATAAGGAAATTGGAAAATTCACGTGGAATACATGTCATCTTGAGGACCGAATATTTTATTGGGGATATAGAGGAGATCTGGAATGAATTTTATACAAACTATTGAGAAGGAAGGAGAATATTTTATTGCCAAAAATAAAAGAAAGCTTCCCACTCTTTCAAAAAACTCACGCCCATACAACTTTTCTCCACCGATCACCATGGAGCCTTTCTACCTCACCAAATCAGTACGCCTCTTTTACTACAAACACGCGCCTCTCACAATTTGCATGCCTTTTTCATCTAACCACACACCAACCCTCACACACGCCTCCTTCACACTCCCTCACGCCAATTCCTTCTTCCACCCTAACCAATTCTCCCTCACGCCTCAATCTTTTCTAACCACTATTCATGTCACTATTCATGCCACTATTCACTTGAGACCAAAACTTTCTCCATCATCTATCCAACCTTTAACCTTTTACCCTATGATTTTGGAACAACTCCAACAAGGCGATTAAAGAGACGATCGAGAAGGAAGCAAGAGAAGGAGCGAAGATCTACTATCGGAGTCGACGTTGTGAGTTTTTCTTTGTCTTTAATTCATAGTTTTGTTGTGTTTTTATTTATTATGAGGAACTAATTTTATTTATTGAGGCTAGGGGAATCCTTTGTCAAGAACCTATGATTTGATGATTTATTTGATTGAATTCCTTTAATTTTTTGTGTATAATTTATTGATCTTCATGCTTTTGAGGGATTGATCACCCTTGAATGATTGTTATATTGCGATTGAATTGACCATATGATATTGCAATACGATAGAGTAAATTATACCGTGGGTTTTAGGTTGAGACGGACCAAGTAAAATCTAGCACACGTGTGATAGTAATAGATTTACCAAAATCGAAGGCTAGTAGTTTTCATAGATCTTTATTCGATATTAATTGAGCAATAAGGACACGTGAGTGGTTAACTGCAACATTAATATTAGACTTGTTATAACTGGACCAAAGTGTAAGAATGCATTAGGAAAACTCGTCAACTTAGAAATATTTGGATATTCAATCGAGAATTGTAGGGTATTGCATTGGTGAGCCAAAGTCTCGATAATCTTCTCTAGTGGATTTTTCTCGTTTACTTTAATTGATTTGTTTGGATTAGTAGTCAATTTAATTAATTAGTAGTTTAATAGTTTAATTAAATTTATAGGTTAAATATAGTTAAAAACATCTTATTTGGTACTTGCTTGTTAGTCCCTGTGGGTTCGACAATCCATATTCTTCCTATCTATACTAAAACTTGACACCGTGCACTAGCGGTACATAAATCGCTACACTGGAAATAACTATTTAAAATAAAAGCGATCACCTTGCTGCATCAGAGTCCCTGTCCACGACAACAGAGATGACTCCCTGTTGCGAAAAATCCCTTACCGCAAGCGCACGGTAGTCAAGTTTTAGTATAGAAAGATGTGGAACCCACAGAGATTGATTAAATAGTTAAATCTAAGTACTGAATTAAAATAATCTTTGCTTTATTTAGAGAATCGAATAGTTGAGTGTTATGCGAATAATAAAAATTAATTAACTAACGATGATCAAATACTGAGTTGAAAAGAAATCAGTTGGAGACGAATCTAGGAGTACAATTTCACTTGTTCATCCACTACACTTATCATTCCTTGATTTCCATGTTATGGATTTCCTAGTTTACTAGCCGAGAATTCTTATTTGTTTCTACTCCCCCTCCCGGGTGTTAAGCAGAAGTAATTATCTAACATTAATCTTGATATCCCTATCTAAGATTAATTATCAAACAATTGTAAAAGCGCAGTAATTCCTTTGACGACTTCTATGGAGTTATAGGCCTTCCGAACAATATAACTACCACGATACGAATTCCTTCTTTCCTATTCACAACCCCCCTCTCCCGAGTGATAGATCACGAATATGGAATCATTCAATCCATGGCCAGTAGATTAAAAGCATTAGGAACAGGAAAACATAAATAAACCATACGAAAATCCAAATAAACTTCAATCAATTCATAATAAGCGTAGTTTCAAAACAAGCTACATCGTCTCCTAGAAAATAAAATTAGCTCATGCTAGAAGTATTTAAACACATAGACATGTTTAAATAACCCATAAAAATTGCTAAAAGTTTAGAGATACAAAACGAATTGGACGCTATTCTTCGATCTCCGATGAACGCCGCCGTCTCGTGATGAATTCTCTCCTTTTTGCTCCGAGCCATCGTCGTTATTCTTCTCCGTTCTTCAACCCTAGCCTCCTTCTCTCCAACAATATGTCTAAGTCTGAATATCTCGAAAATCCTCCTCTAAAACCTTTTAAAAGTCCCGTGCAAACTCCTAAGGAAAGTCTCCAAAATTCCATTGGCGTAATTACGCCTCCGAAGTGGCGTAATTACGCCTGTCGACGTGTCTAAAGAACTGGCTTCCCGCGTGACTGGCGTAATTACGCCTGAAAACAGGCGTAGTTACGCCTGAACAAAATCTCAAAGCCGTAGCTTAGGCGTAGTTACGCCTCCAAATAGGCGTAGTTACGCCTCAAGCATTCTCCAAAAAATGATTTGTCGTGGGTTAGGCGTAGTTACGCCTCAGAGTAGGCGTCTTTACGCATGTTGCCATGATTGAAAGTGTAGATTTTTGGCTTCAATTCATCCTTTCTTTCCGTCATTTGCACCCTTTTAGTCCACAAAACATGTAATTACCTGGATTCCTGCAAAACAACACATAACAAAACCAAAAGCGTAATTCTGATCGAAAACTAACACTAAACCATGCAAAATAAGAAGAAATATAAGTGTATAAAATACACTTATCACTCCCGACCAAATATGCAATGATGCAATGGCTCTTTTTGTCAAGAAGTTTGGAAAATTCATGAAGAAAATAAAAAGACTTATCAGTTCTATCCAAAGAAGCAGAATTTCAAAAACCGATCAGAAGAAGATGATCATGTCTGCTTCAACTGCCTCAAACCAGAGCACTTTATTGCTGATTGTCCTAAGCCAAAGAAGGATGATCAAAAGAGAGGATCAAAGATTTTAAAAATCCAAGGAAAAGAGAAGATCTTCCAGAAGAGACAAAGAACAGAAAGTACTTGTCACGAAGGAAAACAAAAGCAAATGGGCTGATTCAGGATCAGAATCAGAGGAATCTTCAAGCTCGTCTAGTGAGAGTGAAGATGAAGGAGTCCACTGTCTCATGGACAATGATGACAGTGAGGTAACTAATTCTAATCTTTCTGAATGTTCACACAATGAACTCACTAACGCATTACAGGATATGATCAATGAGTATCAAATGTTGTATGAGTCCTTCGAGAAGTATAGGACTGAACAATTAAACCAAATCGAACAACAGGACAGTAAATTTGATTGTGAACAATCAAGGGAGCTAGAATACTTAAGGGAGAAAGTAAGTCTGATCGAGAAAGAAAGGGACGAAGCTAAGTGTGCAAACCAGAAACTCATCAAGTTGATTCGCACATGGAACACATCAACTGCCAGAAAAGATGAAATGCTTGAGTCGATAAGGCTTGCTGGTGATCTTACCGGTATAAGCTATATCAACAGTGACAGTAACTCATCTGGTACTAAATCTCAGTTGTGTCTGGAAAAGAACAAGGTTCAAACAATGAACTTTGTTAGATCCAGCACAGTATATGAACCAAGTGAATTGGCTAAGGAACCTGTTAAGCCAATACTAACTAAGGAGCGGACATCACACAAAGGTATTGGTTACGTGAGCCAATAGAGAAAACCAGACCAGTACAAAAGTTCAAAAATGGACATAAACCTACTGGTCAAGCAACTCAAGAGGTGAAACCTAACTGGTACTATAATTATATGCCTGTCCAAAAGAGACATATGCTTCCCAACAGAACCAAAACCAAAACAACATGCATACACTCACTATTGCACACAGCATCCTAGAACACCATCACAATTAACTACACACACATTTCAGGACACACACTGGCCCAAACAATTAAGGGTTATCCAAGTGTGGGTCCCGAAAGGACTAATCTTGTCTAGACCCAAGTAGGATTGGTGCCAATAAATTCATCACTTTAATTGCAGAAATCTAGGATCCAGCAGGTTCGGAGCTCAAAGTGGTTTCTGGACAGTGGATGTTCTAGACACATGACAGGGAATGCTTGTCTATTGTCCGAACTGGTAGATACCACCGGACCAAAAATAACTTTTGGTGACAACGCGAAAGGTAGAACCGTGGGTAAGGGTAAGATTATCCACGGTAACATTGTTATTAAAGATATACTATTAGTGAAAAATCTATGCTATAACCTGATCAGTATTAGTCATTGCGACAATGGTTATTCTATAGAATTCAACCAGTACACGTGCACAATCAAGTCTATCGATGGTAATACACTGCTTGTAGGTAGAGGCATGACAACACTTATAAAATTGACTGGAACTTTGATCAGACTACCTCACCTACTTGCTTTGCTGCCTTGAATAGTTCCAAAAACTAGCTTTGGCATAAGCGGTTGAGTCACTTAAACTTTAAAACAATTGCCAGTCTACGTAAGCTTGATTTAGTTGATGTACTGCCTCATATAGAGTTCTCAAAAGATAAGATCTGTTCAGCATGCCAACTTGGTAAGCAAATCAGATCTACCTTTAAGAACAAAGGGAGTAAATCTTCTTCTTGGAGCCTTGAGTTGTTGTACATGGATATTTTCTGTCCTATACCAGTAACGAGTCTTGGGGGAATGAAGACACCCTGGTGCTAATATATGATTACTCTCGTTTTACATGGGTCTTGTTTCTAAGTGGCAAGAGTCATGCTACTCCAAAGCTGATCAAACTACTGAAAAGACTACAAAATGAGAAATCGTGTGGGGTAGATAGGATTCCCAGTGATAAGGGTACTGAGTTTACCAATCAAACACTCGAATCATATCTAGATGACCTTGGCATTAAACACGAATACTCTGCTGCTAGTTCTCTAGAGCAAAATGGAGATGTTGAGCGTAGGAACCGTATTTTGAAAGAAGCTGCACGAACTATGCTCGCAAAATCATAGATTTTGGACAGAAACAGTTAATACAGCTTGTTATACGCAGAACAAATCTATGATTAATAAGCGAGCAAATAAAACACCTTATGAGATCTGGAATGACAGTAAGCCAAATATTTCTTATTTTCATATGTTTGGTTGCAAATATTTTATTCACAACAATGGAAAGACTCATCTAATTGCGTTTGATGCTAAATCTGATGCTGTAATATTTCTTGGTTACTCTGCTGTTAGAAAGACGCTCAGAGAATTTAACAATAGAACACTTACAGTGAAGAATCTATTCATGTAAAATTCAATGAATCTGCTGATAGCACTGAATCTGAACTGCAAATAAATAATCTAAGTAATCGACTAGAAAATACTTTTGTTGATGACAATAATGATGATGAGTTGGATTACAGAAGTAGGGTCGACTGCATTTTAGAACCAATAGTCCCAAAAGCACAAGCAGAGGTACCTGCTGGTTCACAGACTCTGAACCTTGCTGATGAGGACACTACTATGCTCACTCCTGCTGCAGTTGACAAAGCAAACATCAATGGTGAATCAATTCAATCTACTGAGCTACCTACTCACACTCACACCAACGAAGAAACAAATCCTCTTTGATGTCCGCTCCGGTGGAAGAAGGATCATCGACCCGAGCAGATCATAGATAACCCTACTGCTCCTCTACGCATCAGAGAACAGATGATTAATGAATTTCTTCACTCTGCATTCATCTCTCATTTAGAACCAAAGAACATAGATGATGCTATATTAGACCAAAGCTGGGTAAAAGCTATGTAGGAAGAACTTAATCAATTTGAGAGGAACAAAGTATGGCTCTTAGTACCACGACCACCGCATAACATTGTTATAGGTACCAAATGGGTATTTAGACATAAATTGGATGATAATGGTACTGTTATCAGAAATAAAGCAAGACTAGTTGCACAGGGATACAGACAGGAAGAAGGCATCGACTTCGATGAAACTTTTGTGCCTGTAGCCCGATTAGAAGCTATTCACATATTTCTTGCATTTGCTGCCTTTAAGGACTTTAAAGTCTATCAGATGGACGTTAAGAGTGCTTTTATTAATGGCAACTCCATGATTTTATGTTGAACAACCTCCTGGATTTGAAAGTCATCAGCAACCTTTATCTGTTTATAAACTGAACAAAGCTTTGTATGGTTTAAAACAAGCTCCCCGAGAATGGTATGAAACTCCGTCAAAATATTTGACTGAGCATGACTTTACTATTGGCTCGGTGGACAAGACTCTTTTTAAAACTTTGCGAAAGATTTTCTAAAATCATGCAGGATCAGTTTGATATGAGCATGATGGGAGAGCTATCGTTCTTCTTAGGATTGCAAGTCTAGCAGTCCGGTGAGAGAATCCTGATAAATCAGTCAAAGTATACAAAAGAATTGCTCAAGAAATATGGGATGAGCACCAGTTCAGCAGCCACCACTTCTATGAGTTCATCTGCCAAATTAGATTCAGATGAAGCAGGCATACCAGTCGAAGTAACAATGTATCGCGGTATTATTGGATCTCTATTATATTTGATAGAAGCAGACCTGACATAATGCTTGTTGTATGTATGTGTGGTCGTTTCCAATCCAATCCAAAGCAGTCGCACTTCACTGCTACGAAAAGAATTCTCAAGTATCTAAAAGGCACTGAGAATGTTGGTCTCTGATATCCAAAGGATTCAACGTTTAATTTAGTTGGATATTCAGATGCTGATTATGCAGGATGCAAAATTGATAGGAAACCTACCAGTGGATATTGTCAATTCCTAGGGAATTTACTGATTTCATGGGGTTGCAAAAAGTAGACATCCATCGCAAAGTCTACTGCAGAGGCAGAATACCTTGCTGCAGGAAGCTGTTGTGCTCTACTGCTATGGATTCAACAGTATTAAGAGATTATGGAATTAAATCCACTGAGGCACCGATTCTTTGTGACAATACATCTGCCATAGCTATTACGTACAATCCAGTTCTTCATTCCCGGACCAAGCATATTGATATTCGTCATCACTTCATTCGAGATCACGTAATGAAAAAAGAGATTCGGCTGGAATACATATCCACCGAACAACAAGCAACATATATCTTTAGAAAACTCCTACCGGATCCTAAGTTCTCCTACTTTTGCAATATACTTGGTTTAATTGATATAAATAAATGATTGCTTATTTTTTCTGTATGATAAATTCAAGGGGAATTACGGTTTAGTTATTGCATGAATTAGGGGGAATCTTAATTCAAGGGGAACTTGTGTGTCTTTCGAAGGTTTACTATTGCTTAGTTGGTAAGACAATTGTCTGCTGCAGTAGATGCTACTTTACCAGTAGACTCTACATACCAATGAACATTACCATATATGCTTTGCCATAATACCCTTTGTTAATTAGTTACCAATTGGAATGTCGGAATTCAAATCTTTATTTTGTATTAATGATAAAATTTCGGTCCCGCTCAAAGCGTGCCCGTGTCCATTTTTATCTCAAAATTTTCATTGGTTAGATGAACGCCACGTGTCAATGTATCCGATCATCTACATTACGATGTTACATCTCCCTTCTTTAACCGCCATTACTATTTTTACTTCTCACTTTTACCATTTCAAAAGTTACTGCGCTAACACCTTGTCAAAGAAATTCTCTTTCAGATAACCAACTCCTCAGCACTTCTCCGCTCACGATGTCGAAGACCAGCCAACCTAGTTTTTTTACAAACATCGTTCATGTGGACTTCAACTTTGTCTACACCATCACCGATGGGGAGATAAATAGTGTATTCGAATACTTGGACAACTCCGGGCTACTGGTAATGCTGAGCCTTGCACCTACATTCTATCGAGAAACTCTTCAAGAGTTTTATGCCACTGCGAGGGTGGCATAACTCAGTGGTATCCTCCATTTCTGGCCAAAATGTCACAATTACTCAGAAGGATTTGCTACTCAACTGAGTCTTCCTACTACTGGACTCACTGAATTATCTACCATATCAGTCACTGTACGAGACAAAAAGTGTACAGTGCTCTCAGGATCTGACGCTCGTATGAAGCGACCACCATTCAAAAAGATTTTGATGAAGAACCACTTCCGACAGCTTGTCGAAATTATAACCAAGGGGCTCTAAGCAAAGCTGGATCATTTGACTTTATCACCCCCGAAAAGTTCGAGGTAATGTGTGCTATCATAAAAGGAATGGACATCAACTAGTCGGTTGTAATATTCCAAGTTTTGCTTGATTTAGTTACCGAGGCAAAGGGTCACTCTGGATTTGCTCTTCCACTGAGTCGGATCCTTGAAAGCAAGAATGTCCCAGTGGGAGCTCTTTACACTCTCCATCCAGCTCGGCTTATCAATGCCAAATACTTGCAAATTTGCCGAAAGCAACTCAGTGAATCAGGTGGAACGTCCAAAGTCGTACCACTAAGAGGAGGAATACTCAGGTGGTGAGTGATTCTGAGCAATCTATCTCAGAATCTACTGAGTCATCACCGCCTCCTCCCCAAAGAAGCCCGGGACCCAGAGGAAGAACCCGGCTATTTCCAAGAAGCAAGCACCTACTGCCACTGCTGCTGCTGCTGAAAGTCCAGCAGAGGTAGTCAAAGCCGATCAGCATATCAGTCCTGAAACTGTTTCAACTGTAGAATTAGTTGAAGTTGCAGCACTTTGGTCATTGTTCCTATCATGCCAGCATCTACCGATGTCAACCCCACCGACCTCTCATTGAGTTCTCGACGAGGGGCAGGTTCGCTTACCCTAAGCCTCAGACAGCCAAAGATAGGTTGTAGTTACTGCTACCCTCCATCTACTCCTGCCGGAAGAGGCAAAGCTACCATAGAACCTGTTTCCACGCCAGTGGTGACTGAAATAAATCTGGTCATTGCAGAAGTAGAAGCCCAGATGCAACCGCGAATGAAAATATTTGACAGATGGGTGAAAGCTCGTCTGAAGATTAGAT
This sequence comes from Haberlea rhodopensis, assembly GCA_907163345.1. Taxonomy (NCBI): domain Eukaryota; kingdom Viridiplantae; phylum Streptophyta; class Magnoliopsida; order Lamiales; family Gesneriaceae; genus Haberlea; species Haberlea rhodopensis. Next base: position 201,491 of record CAJQUN010000064.1, read on the forward strand.
TTATTGACTTTTTCCCGATTCTCAATCAAGCAAGGCATGATGAGAGTCTCGCTCTTGAATACCTTAAGATCCCAGAAGTGGAACAGGGTATGAAACTAAGGGAAGTCTTTAGGATGATGCACTATGTCAGTGGACTCCAAGCTCTCGTCCAGTCTCGTCTTAAGGAGTTCAAGTCTGATTCAGGTATAGCCAACCATGACATGGTCATGCTCAACTCCTTGGGACCCAAGCTTTCTATGGCTGAGTAGGCACTGCATGATCTCAAAGTCCTAATGGGATTGCACTCATGTTCTGTCCAACTGGCAGCCGTTCCAATCGCCTCCACTGATAGGAGCCTTGTTGCTATCACCCCAGCAGAGGTCTCCACGATAATCTCCACCTCTACCACCTTATTACCTGCACCCACTGCCACAACTGACCACACTACTGTATCTGATCAACATCCCCCATTAATGGATGTTGATCCCACTACTATAGATACAATAATACAAATAGTGGTTACTCAAGTCAACCTCACTTCAGAGGATGTTACCATCACTGAGTCCTCACTTCCATCCCCAACCACTCTATCCATGATACCTCCTTCTTACCAAGCCACAAGTCCCATTGAATCCACCCTTATTGTTCCCTTAATCGAACCATTAACCACTGTCATTTCTCCCCTCACAAACCTCCAAATCATCCCACATATCCAAACCCCACTGCCCTCTACTATAGAGATATTTGCTAGATCGATAGTACCATACTGTCCAAGTGCAGACATACCAGCTTCTGCTATGAATGACTGACTGGTGTCGCCTCCGTCGAAGTATCTACTGGAGTTGCTCCATCGGCTGATCCGACTGTAGTTGTTGTACCTGCTGATCTAACAATACTTACTGATGCTGGTACCAAAGCTGGTCTCTTCTCGCTTGTTCAACCTCTAGCCAGTGATCCCCCTGAGGACTTCTTTGATTTTTCTGATCATGGTAATGATGAGGAAGCACCTTTCAGTGTTGCTGATCAGCTAGCTCAGTTGTCCGGTGTTATTTCTACTCTGGCTGGTGAAGTCGCCGAAGTCAAACATGAAGAGCGAGACACTAGTCATGAAATTAGTAATCTACGGCGTCACACTGATTCTCAGTTCAGTGGTATCTACCGCGATGTCAATCACCTGTCCGACAAGGTTACAAGTCTTCAGAAGTTTGTCATCAGTGCCTTTTCCGACTCCTTCACCAAGCTGGGGCAAGCCCAACTTCAACTCAATCAGCAGAATGAGTCTCTTCATGCCGCCACCTCACTGGAGATCAGAGGGAAAATTGATGACAATCATCAGAAGTTCTCTGAGCAGTTGGCATCTATGCAAGCTGCTTTTGCATCTCAGTTGCAAGATTTGAGCAACAGTTTGCCCACGGTCATTCGCACTATCAGACGGCTACCGGAACCTAGCAGACATCATCAGTCACTAGGAAGGGAATCAGTCCCAGAAAGACGCCCCTCTGCTGGCACAAGCGAACTAAGTTAGGCGCGACATTCATCCCAGCAGAGGTCTCGCATTCCATGACAAACACCCTCTGACACTACTTCCTCACCCCGTGACTACTCCAAACATTGGTTGTGACGCCCTATGTAACGTTTTCTTTGTCTCCTTTTGTTACGTTATTTAGTTTTTCAATAAAATCACAATTTCCCGATATATCTTATCTGAATCACTATAAGATTGACATGACTCATCACACGGCCATTTGTTATTTTTGCTTATAAGTAGCATGCTTACTTTCTCACCACCATATCGTTGCAACATGCTTATCTTAAAACCTCACTTAATGTTCTTGCATCTTCTCTGCAATTCTCATTCATGGGTTCATTACTTATCTAAATCAACCCTACATGGGTTGATTACTTATCTAACCCATCCCTGCTAGCTCCAGCTTCTTCTCCCAGTTCTGGTGTTCACCACCAACCTGAAACTTGGAAAGCAGATGCATGAGTGCTGATGACAAAAATGGGGAAGACAGAGACTATGATGATGAACAGTAGATTACTTTGAAGATAACGTAGTTTATTTTCGAGGTTTTCTTTTGTAATAATTTATCTGTATGCACTTTTTCTCCCTCCTCCCTTTGTCAACAACTCTGAAACTTGCCAGCTCAGATCATTCCATACTGGCAATGTTTCTCAAGTTGTATTTACCCACTTGAATGAATTGTAGACATAGGCTTATTGTAAAAATTTGTAAAATGTATTCAGAATTCATTTGAAATAAAAATGATATTCTTTTTGTTAATGTTCAGCTTGATTACCACTCGTAATCTGCTTATTTATCTAACAATATTTGCTACTCTCCGCCGCCATGTTTCTAAGTCTTAACATGTATCTGCTGTTCTCTGATCAAGCAAGAGTCTCCACTGCTAAGTTTACATCACCAAAAAGGGAGAAATTGTTGGGTAAACATTTCTAAGTTTTGGTGATCACAAACATCTACCGGATAAAGAGATATCTACCGGGTGAAGAGATATCTACCGGATAAAGAGACATCTACCGCGTGAAAGAGATATCTACCGGATAAAGAGATATCTACTGGATAAAGAGACATCTACCGGGTGAAGAGACATCAATCGGATAAAAGAAATATCTACCGTATAAAGAATCATCTACCGGATACAGAAGAGTGAAAGTCTAATATAACAAGAGTACCAATAGATGATGACATAAACATTAGCCATCCATGCAACCGGCAGATGGACAGTAGAGGAGAAGACAGTAGACGTGTAAAGCAGCAAGACAAAACAAGTACAACTCATTCTGACAAACGTACAACAGAGCGCCACGCCTCTATGATAACAACACCACCATTAACGTCAGAGTGAAAGAGCCATTAATTAATAAAATTGGAAAGAAGACAAACAGGATTTGGAAGAAAATCAGGGAGATGATTTCAAGCAGAACTTTCCAATTGAAGAAAAGTTGTTAGATCAATGTGTCTATAAATACGTCGAAGTACATAAAGCGTGCTGCTAATCAATCCGCTACAAATCAAAGACATAAAACAACTTCATTTTCAAGTAAAACATACAACGCTCTCCCGAGATATTCTGAAGTTTTACAAGAGCAGCAAAATAACATTATTGTGATCTTGAAGATCAAAGCCTACTGAGTCTGCTACTCAAAGAACAGAAAAAGATTAATAGATTTGTAACTCTGTGTGGGTGTTGTAAACACACTGTAAACATTTATCAAAGTTGTGTCGCTAGGAGTTTAGGCCAAGCTGTGTGAGTGCCTAAGACGGTTGTATACTAAAAAATGTAAGCCAAAGTCTTCTAGTGTAACCTTCATGCAAAGGAAAAATGGGAGATGTAGAAGCGTTGTGCTTCGAACTTCCAGAACAAATTCTATGTCATTTACTTATTACTTTCTATTATTCAGTTATCTTAGCTCACAAGTCCAACAGACTTCTTCTGTACTATTACTGGTGTCTGCTGACTTGAAAATTGTTGAGAAGCTACAGCATTACCTAACAGTCTGCTGTAACAAAAAGAAATTGAGTCTAGTATTTATTCAACCCCCATTCTAAACACTACTCCGATCATAACAATTATGTAAAAATTAATGATACGAAATAAAATTCTTTCATCATAGTTTTTTAGAATTTGTTTTTGGCCCAGATCGAAAATCTGCAACATATCAAGGCGAAGGTAAAACCGCTCTGATACCAACTGTTAGAAATTCTAACGTGAATACTTAATAGATTTTCAATGTACCTAAATATATGGCATACCAAATCGAATATGCGGAAATATAGAAGTTCATGATCGGTGTTACCTCCAACCATCGATTTGCTTTTGATCCAGAAACATGAAAAACTGTAGTTGCAGGGGTGTTTCTAAACCTTTCTCAATATCATTCCATGAGGACTTAATAAATTGATTGGCTTAGGGACCCAACCATCTAGTATTTATAAGCTCAATACCATCAATAAGCATATGGAGATTGAACGTGAAATATTATGGGCCACTTAAATAAATACCTTAACTTACACCTTGAATTAACACTTATATGGTTGATGTACCCTCAAGAGCACTACTTTTGAGGGTAGCATCAACCTAACCACAAAGCATTGGCCTCTAATATAAATAATCCTAAATTAGCTTTGTGGAGTTTTTTATGATAATCTTTATGGGATGGGTTGTTGCTACATTAATAGGCACTTGCATATTTTTCATTAACTAAAAATATGTCGGAGAATGCCAAAAACAAGTTAGCCGTCATTTAGTACTCAGTTACGTACGGGAAACAAGTGCAAGCAATGATTCCCTGTATTATTTATTTTGTCCAGCAAAAAAGTACATACAAGAGCATCAGATATACAGTAATAATTCGAAAAAAACCCTTATATATGATGCATGCTACGCTTTAATTTTGATTTAGAAAATTTATTTATTTTAATGAAACTCAACCTTTTATGCTAAAATTTGTAGTTATTCTCATGTTATGTAAATAAGAAAAAATTATAGATGCTTCCCCTATAGATATTTATATTACGAATTCCTCATATTATTTCAATAATAATAGATAGACCCCAGTAAATAACTGTATTATGAATTTACCCTTCTAGTGTGGACGGATGAAGGAAAAATTACAGATGTCTCCTGTATGATTGGATATAAAAATATATAGCAGGAAGATAGACGTCATTTTTTCAACTATGAGAGCTAAAATAATAATTATGAAAAATAGGGCTATAAATATTACATGCGTAAAAAATACTAAGTTTTCGTTTTGAAAAATATTTATTTTTTTCAACATTTATCTCAATATCAGATTCCCGATGATTACAAAAGTAAAATTAAGAATCATGTGACACCAAGATGCAGGCTTGTCATCGTTCCTTTGGACAGCAGCCTCGGGATCGAGTCTTGTACATAATACTTTAAAAAATTCCCCTCCCCACTATAAAAAAATAATAATTCAGAATCATGTTGTAATATTAGTAAAAAAATCACAGGTACAAAATATGGTAAATTTAACTGTCACCGTCAACATTATATATCTAGTTATATTATTCATCAACGAAACGACCATTATAATAATTATTAGGCATTACAATTGAATCGCCTAAAATGCTTGGATTATTTACAAGTGGTATTCAAGCTCTTATTTTTGCAACTTTAGCCGCGGCTTCTTTCAGCATATTGGAAAGAATATGTTGGAAGATTTATAAGTTTTGGTGATAATAAGGTCTACCACATCAACCAGCGTCTATTGTATCAAAACGTTCACCGCTATCTCTGGAGGGGAAGCTTACTGACCCTGAAAGCCTACTGGAAGTAACCGAGCAAAAGTGTCTATCACTATTATTAAAGAAATCCTACTAGTAGAGGGTTTACTGGAGGTAGTCAGGTTAAACATCTACTGCTTCAAAGATGCCTACCGGTATAATCTTAATGGACAAGAAGAAAAGATGACTTACGTCCAGTAGACTAAGTCATTCTTGAAGATAGTAGATGATCAAGGTATAAGACAACGCCTTATATGACAAATAGTATAAGTAAAGGCACTACACTATTTGCACCAGTATTTATGTCAGAATTACTAGCCCTTGTTTACGGATATGAAAATAAGACACAAAGGATTTTGGACGATAATCAAAGGAAGATTTCAAACAATTATTTCCATATAGAGAATAGTTGTCGTTGGACTTTTGAGCCTATAAATACGACATCTTGGAGCTTGAAGAAACTCTCGTTTACATTCTGAATAAAAAGCTCCAACACTCTGTGATGCCCGAAATAATTTATTGTGATGCCCAAATAATTTATAAGTAGTTGACTATAATTGCGGTAATTATGAAATAATTACGAAATAAAGGTTTTGGAATCATATTTCGATTCGTAGTTGGAATAAATATCCGTGATGCCCGAAATATATCTACATTTAATTAATTAAATTTTTTGAGATAAACTTAAGTTAATTTAGGAAATTTAAATATTGGGAATCATGATCGGACTCGATAATGGAATAACCGAGTGGGAGTGAATTAGTGATGTAAATTTTGATTAATAATAAATCTTGCAAATAATGAGAACCTTTATTTTGAGTCTTGGATTTAAATGACCAAATTATTTGATTATTGAGAGGAGATGTAATTGAATGGTGTTGACTAAATCTAGGTGGAGTTTTTAAAGCTAGGGCTAGACTACTAAAACACATACACTCACACCTTCACCACACACACATAAGCATTGGCCCTTCTTTTCTTCTTCCCCATCCCCTGCGTCGTCTTTCCCATAGAGCAAGAGGCGATTTTCTCTCTATTTTAAATATCATTTATTCAGGTTTGTGTATTTAATCCCTATCTTGCCTATTATTCAGGTTTGTGTGCTCACCCTGTTTGGGGTTGTTTCTGTGGAAACAGGTGTCAGGTCTAGCTTTTGGGAAACATGTGGAAATAGAGTTGATGCGCCTAGAAGGGTAAAATATTTTATTGCGAACTAGACAATATAGTTAGAATGTTTTAAGTTATTGTTATTGTTATTATTATTTTGGGAATTGTACAAATTCTTTCGGGGGTGTAAAGTTATCTATTCTTTGAGGCTTGAGTACTAGCTAGATGCATTTGTTTTGGTGGATTATTGTTGTTGGTTATGGATGAAATTTGATGTTTATGGATAGTGGATATTATTTTGTATTGTGGTTTTTTTTGGATAGTGTATTTTATGGGAGAGTCTGCCAATTTTTTTTTATAAAATCCCACCATCTGATTGTGATTAGGTTCTTATTTAATTGATAATGCTTGACTATCATTGAGGGGTCTTTCACACTCTGACAATCAAGTATTCAAAGAGCTACTGAGCAGTAACCCTTCAAAGTGATTTTCAAGATCAAAGCATTAAGTCTACTGAGCAGTAACCCTTCAAAACGATCTTCAAGATCAAAGCATTAAGTCTACTACTCAAAGAATTTCAAAACTATACCAGATTTATTATTCTAAAGAGTGTTAGGATGTTCTCAGAAATTAGTTCTGAATCTTAGTGAACTGTGTGGTCTAGGAGTTTAGGCTATCTTTGTGATAGTAGTCTAAGTGGGTTGTATACTTGTGTCATAGTATAAACCAAATTCTTCTAGTGAAACCTTACCATACTACGCTTGCTTTACTGCCTCCTTTCTACTTTTCCCTATCAGTTCATAACTCACCAGTCCAGTAGACATCTTCCGCACTATCTTTTTAGTTGTCTACTGTCTTGGATATCAATTGAGATCTTACTGCAGTACTTAACAGTCTGTTTTATTTAAGAATTGAAATTGAGTCTAGTGTTTATTCAGCCCCCCTTCTAAACACTACCATGATCCTAACAAGTGGTATTAGAGCAGATCTTCTCAATTGAGAGAATGCCAGAACTGATGGCCTCATTCAGCAAGGTTCCAATGTTCAAAAAGGACGAATACGATGATTGTAGAATTCGGATGCAAGCACATTTAAGTGCTCATGATGATGATACGTGGTATGTCATCAGGGACATACCAATGACGATCATGAAAGTCAGCACAACAGTGGCTATCTCTAGTAGTGAACCTCAGATGGTTGAAAAGGAGAGAGCATCCTGGACAAATGATGAAAAGAAAAGGCAAACTTGGACAACGTGGCTAAAGATATCTTATTCAAAACATTGGACAATAACATGTTCAACAAAATCACAATGTGTTCTATAGCAAAAGACAACTGGGAAAAGGTCACACAAACTTTGTGAAGGAAATGACCAGACTAAATAAAACAAGCATATTGTTGCTCTACAAAAGTTTGAGAAAATCAAGATGATGTCTGGAGAAATTCTCAAAGAATATGATGAAAGACTGACATGATTTATCAACAAACTCAACAGCTTGGATAAAGAACTGTCGAACAGAGAAGTTACTCTAAAAGTCATGAGAGGTCTTTCAAAAGAATGGGATGTAAAGACCATAGCAATGAGAGAATCTGAAGATTTGAATAAGATAGATCAACACGTCTATTTGTTGATCTGAAAGCTTATGAATTTGAACTGGGGATGCGAGTCGAGGATGAACCCAGTATTAGTCAACAAACCAAGGCTCTTGCTACTGCAAAAATTCATCCTACTGCAGTAGACAAGACATTTGAACAAATTTGCACTGATGCAATGGCCATGTTCGTAAAGAAGTTTGGCAAGTTCATGAAGAAGAGCCACAAGAGTATCAATCATCTCCCAGAAAATTGAAAATCAAAGAGAAGTCAGATGAAAATGAACGTGTTTGTTTTAACTATCGGAAGCCTGGATACTTCACGCTGACTGCTCTAAGCCAAAGAGAGATGATCAGAGAAAGAACTCTAAGGATTATAAGAAATCTAAAGGAAAGATAAGATCATCCAGAAGAGATAAAGATCAAAAGGTACTTGCTGCTGAGGAAAACAAGGGAAAATGGACTGATTCGGACTCAGAGTCAGAAGAATCATCAAGCTCCTCAAGTGAAAGTGAAGATGAAGGAGTTCACTGTCTCATGGCCAATGATGACAATGAGGTAACTGATTATAATCATTCTGAATTCACTCATATTGAACTCACCGCTGCACTACAGGACATGAAATGAGTATCAACAGTTGTATGAGTCCTTCGAGAACAACAAGACTAAACATACTAGCCCAGTCGAACAACAGGACATTAAACTTGATTGTGAACAATCAAGGGAGCTGGAATATTTAAGGGCAAAAGTAAGTTTACTCGAAAAAGAAAAGGACAAAGTTAAATCCGCACACCAGAAACTTATCAATTTGGTTCGCACACGGAACACATCAACCCCTAGAAAAGACAAAATACTAGAGTTGATTAGGCTTGCTGGTGATCTTGATGGCATATGCTATATCAACCATGACAACAATGCTTCTAGCACACGATCTAAACTATGTCTGGTGAAAAACAAGTCTCAAACAATGAACTTTGTTAGATCCAGAATAGTATATGAACCAAGCGAGTTGTAGATAGAACCTGTCAAGCCAATACTCGTCAAGAAACACACATCACATAAATGCATTGGTTACGTCAAGCCAGTAGAGAAGACTAGACCAGTACATAAGTCCAATAATGGACATAAGCCTATTGGTCAGGCAACTAGAGAGGCAAAACCTAACTAGCATCATAATTGTATGCCTGTCCAGAAGAGATATATGCTTCCAAACAGGAATCAAAAACCAAAAAAGCATACATACACTCAATATCACACACAACACCACCATCACCATTTTCTGCACACACATTTCAGGATGCAGACAGACCCAAAAGGTTTAGGGTTATCCAAGTGTGGGTCCCGAAATGGCTAATCCGGACCCAAGTACGATTTGGTACCAATGATTTCTTTGCTTTAATTCTAGAGATCTAAAATCCAGCTAGTTTGGAGCTCAGAGTGGTTTCTGGAAGTGGATGTTCTAGGCATATGACATGAAGTGCATGTCTACTGTCTGAGCTAGTAGACACTATCGGACCAAGAATAACGGTCACTGATAATGCGAAAGGTAGAACCGTGGGTAAGGGTAAAATTATCCATGATAACATTACTATTAAAGATGCACTGTAAGTTGAAAATCAATCTGATTAGCATTAGTCAACTATGTGATAATGGACATTCAGAAGAGTTCAATCAGCACTCTTGCACAATAAGATCTATTGATGGTAATATACTGCTTGTAGGAAAAATGCATGATAACACACATAAGATTGATTGGAATATTGGAATTTTGATCAGCCATCCCCACCTACTTGCTTAGCTGCCTTTAATATTTCCAAAACTAGCTTTGGCACAAGCATTTTAGTCGATGGATTGCCCTAGATAGAGTTCTCAAAAGACAAGATTTGTTCAACATGCCAACTTGGTAAGCAAATCAAATCTACCTTTAAGAACAGATGTAGTAAATCTTCTTCCCGGTGCCTAGAGTTTCTGCACATGTATCTTTTTGGTCATATACCAGTAACAAGTCTAGGGGGAATGAAGTATACCCTAGTGTTAATTAAAGATTTCTCTCGTTTTACGTGTGTATTGTTTCTAAGTTGCAAAGATCAGGCTACTCCAAAGTTGATCAAACTACTGAAGAGACTACAAAACGAGAAGTCGTGTGTGATAGATGGAATTCCTAGTGACAAAGGTACTAAGTTTACCAATCATATCTTGATGATCTTGGTATTAAACACGAATACTCTGCTGCTAGAACCCCGCAACAAAATGGAGTACTGAGCGTAGGAACCGTACTTTGAAAGAAGCTGCGCGAACTATGATTGCAGAGTCAGAAATCTCTCAGAGATTTTGGGCAGAAGCAGTAAATACAGCTTGCTATATGCAGAACAAATCAATGATTGATAAACGAGCTAATAAAACATCGTATGAGATCTAGAATTACAGTAAGCCAAATATTTCTTATTTCCATGTGTTTGGTTGAAAATATTTTATTCATAACAACGAAAATACTCATCTCACCGCTTTTGATGCTAAATCAGATGCATGAATATTTCTTGGCTACCATGATGTTAGTAAGTCGTTTAGAGTATTTAATAATAGAACACTTACAGTAGAAGAATCTATTCATGTCAAATTTAATGAATCTCATGATAATTCTATTTCTGAATTACAAATCAATACTATGAGTAATCATTAGAAAGTACACACATTGATGATGTTTGTGATGATGAGTTTGATACAGTTGAAGGGTTGACTGCATATTAGAACCAGAAGTCCCGGAAGAATAAACAGAGGAGCCTACTGCTCCACAAGCGCTAAACCCTACTGCCGATGACACTACTGAATCTACCCCTATTGCAGTAGATGTAGAAAATGCCAACGATGAACCAATTCAGTCTACTGAACTACCAACAACCACGCTACCTCACAACCCTCCCACTAAACCTTTGGAGACCTCTGATGAGGATCCCATTACTGATGTTCAAATTCCCCTCTACTGATGTGTTTATTGTTGTTGTTGTTGCGGTTGAGCAACACTCTACTGAATCCATGCAGATAGAATCCATTTCAGTTCCTGATGATACTCAGATGAAATATATCTCAGTAAAATCACCGCATGCTGCTGAAACAACCTTATCATCTTCTGATAATGTCATGTCTGCTTCTCATGCTCTTGAGGCCCCTGCTGCTGATCGCTATTATTTTAAACAGTAATTTCCAGTGTAACGTTGTGTACCGCAAGTACACGGTGTCAAGTTTTAGTATAATGATATTAGAAGTACGAGTGTCGAACCCACGAGGACTAGGAAATAATTACCAAACTCAATTAACTATATTTAGTCTACGATAACTGATTGTGATTTATTAAGTAAATTGACTAATTAACTCAATAATCAACCCAACAAACAAGAACTAATAAGATTAGAATCAATAGAGACAATTATAAAGACTTTAGGTTCACCTATGTAATCCCCAATAATTCGCCTATTAGTTAAGAATTGAATTCAAACGTTCTAAGGTGACGAGTTTTTCTAATGCACTTGTTATACCATGGTCCGGCTATAACATCTACTACTAACGTTACAATAAGCCACTCTCATATCCTAATTGATCAATTAATATCGTATGTCGATCTATGAAAACTATTAGCCTTGATTACTAGATATATGTAGCTATCACACGTGTATTTGACTTCTTCTCTCGATCTCAGTCTGAAATCCACGGTATTAATTACTATATCGTATTTCAATTTTATCTCTCGATCTCAATTACAATTAATTATCATTCAAGGATGGCCAAACCCTCAAAAGAATGAAGAACAACAATCTATGCACTTAGAAATATTAAAATTGAATTATGGGTTCATACAAAAGATCCCATTAGTCTTGGCAACAAACCTAGCCAACAATCTCCATCAAATAACAATGCATAAACTTGTTTTGCAACATTCTAAACATCAAATCAAATGAAAATACAGAACTAGAGTTAGAAATAAAGAAATAACAAGAGGCGTTGACTCCTTGCGTTGCTCCGTCGTCCCATCTCTTCCGATGCGTCTCATCTTCAATGGAATTGTGGTGTATGGATGGTGGAGTTGAATAGGAGTGATGGTGGCTGAGTGTTGTTAGGAATCCATCAAGCAATACGCAGCGGAAAATAAAATTGGATTCCTACCAAGGACCTACACAAAGTTAATCATACCGAGATTGATAAGAATCATACCCTTGTATCGTGTTTGTAGCAGAATCCTTGTTGCAAGACCACGAGTCACGAACAAAGATTTGCACCTTCATCTCTACGGTATCCACACGATCAAATCGAAAAATGTGCTCAAGAATAAGTTGCTAGACTCGTTCTTAAACCAAAACTAAACTCACGGTTCAAAACCGATCAACGACGGCCATTCACCACCCACTATTGCATGGCGGTAGCGTGAAGAATGGTGAGAGTGAGGCGGCGGCCGAGAGCAAGCTTATGGACGCTATTAGGTTTTGCTTAATCAAATTAACAATTAATCTTAGCCTTGTTAGCATATTATATTTTATATTAGATTTAATTAAAGGGCTTTCAAAAAGCCTTATTGGCCCATACCCAATATCTTAATTAAATCCATATATCTAATATTTATAATTAAGACTCTTCTTAATTAATTAATTCATCCAATGAATTTTATCTCCCCTTTTGATTTAATCTTTTGTGCTACCCGATAGGATCTATGTTGACAGTGACATAAAATCTAATTTTATGTTACAAGCAATGACCGGTATCTAGCAACGCATCAAGGCTACCCAAATTGAAAGAATGACATTGACTCGACATAACCTACGGACTGTTATAATATTAACCATGTAGCTTAATCCCTTTGTCCAATGTGTTTAGATTGAACACGAGTCATGGAATAGTTATACTCGTATATTCAATCTTTTATTTCTTGATCCCTAAGTAGAACTAGAATAAACGAATAAGCTCGATATCACATATCGACTCATTCGAGCATGGCCATGCATTTTAGTCTTACTTGATCAAGGGCCCAAACACTTCTCCTGTTATATAGGAGGGACAAATCCTTTCTTGATCACTCAACATCCCTCTACATAATTCGTGGTGTATCCAATGATTGTCTTTATAGTTTACCCTGTTACAGGTAACGTTTGACAATATCAAGATACATGACTCCCTATGTTGGGATCTTTGGTGATCTCAAGTTGTAAGGATTGCATACATTATTATCACTATGAGAATTGCTTATGACGTTCATATAACTATCCATGTAGCATTCTCATGGAGGGTCTGTCCAGTACATCGTTCTCTAACATGTATCCATGTGTTGATTTGATATCTCATATCTATGAACAATTCATCAATCAAAACATACTAGTCTCAATGCATTATCATTATCCCGATTCATGATAACACTTGACTAGGGACAATCTTTAAGAACAATACAATATTATTCTAAGGACATTAACTTATATATTAATTCATATTACACGGATACTCGAATAATATATATAATGAATTGCCATTAACAAAATCATAATACATTGTATGTCATAAACAATCATCTAATGAGTTGTCTTATGGCATATCCCAAAAAATCTCCCACTTGCACTAAGACCATTCAGACATATACTTAATGCCTAGAGATCTAGTATAACGATCATGCTTCTGCTGTGATAGTGGCTTCGTCAGTGGGTCAGATACATTATTATCAGTTGGTACTTTGCATATTCTTACATCTCCACTTTCAACGATTTGTCGAATGAAATGAAAGCGCCGAAGTATGTGCTTGGATCTTTGGTGAGATCTAGGTTCCTTAGCCAATGCGATGGCTCCATTATTGTCACAATAGAGTTCAATCGGATCTAGTATGCTAGGCATCACCCCAAGTTCAGAAATGAACTTCTTGATCCAAACAGCTACCTTTGCTGCATCTGAGGCAGCAATGTATTCAGCTTCAGTTGTAGAATCGGCAATTGTCTCTTGCTTTGAACTCTTCCAGCTCACAGCACCTCCATTTAGGCAAAAACATATATCCTGATTGCGATCGGAAATCATCTTTGTCGGTTTGGAAGCTTGCATCAGTGTAACCTATTACATTTAGCTCTTCCTCACCTCCATAAATCAAGAATGTATCCTTAATTCTTCTCAAGTACTTCAGGATATTCTTGACAGCAATCCAGTGACATTCACCTGGATCAACCTGATATCTGCTCATCATGCTCAGAGCATTCGAGACATCGGGACAAGTACATATCATGGAATACATGATAGATTCAATAGCTGACACATATGGAATCTTACTCACGCGTTGTCTCTCATCTGGTGTTGAAGGACCCTGATCCTTCGAGAGATGTATCACATGTGTCATAAGCACGAATCCTTTCTTTGATTCTTGCATGCTAAACCGTTTTAGCACTTTCTCTATATATGTACTTTGACTTAGGTCAAGCAATCTTCTTGATCTATCTCTATAGATCTTGATACCTAATACATAGGTGGCTTCACCCAAGTCTTTCATAGAAAAGCAATTCCCTAGCCAAATCTTTACAGATTGTAAGGCAGAGATATCATTCCCAATTAGAAGATGTCATCTACATACAATATTAGGAAGATAATTATGCTCCCACAGACCTTCTTGTAGACACAAGGTTCATCTAGGTTTTTGATGAAACCAAACTCTTTGACTGCATCATCAAAACGAAGATTCCAACTCCGAGAAGCTTGCTTCAATCCATAAATGGATCGTTGTAGCTTGCATATCTTTCCAGCATCCTTTGGGTCGACAAAACCCTAAGGTTGTGTCATGTACACATCCTCAAGTAAATTTCCATTAAGGAAAGCTGTTTTGACATCCATCTGCCAGATTTCATAATCATGAAATGCAGCTATTGCAAGGAAGATCCTAATGGATTTAACCATGGCAACTGGTGAAAAAGTTTCATCATAGTCAATACCATGAATTTGTTTGAAACTTTTAGTAACCCGTCGACCTTTAAAGGTTTGTACATTAAATCCATGTTGGTCTTTTTCTCAAAAATCCATTTGCACCCTATGAGTCTTACCCCTTCAGGCGGGTCAACCACAGTCCATACTTGGTTTGCATACATGGAGTCCATCTCAGATTTCATGGCCTCTTGCCATTTCTCAGAATCAGGGCCCATTATAGCTTCTTGATAAGATGACGGCTCATCCTCATCAATAAGTAGTAGGTCACCATGTTGAGTCACAAGAAATCCATATCTTTGTGGCTCACGGTGTTCTCTTACAGACCTACGCTGGGCTTGTGTCTCTTGAGCAGGCATTTCATCCACAACAGCTTGTGGTGTCTGCTCTGTTTCCATCTCAATATCATGTTCAATGTTTTCTTGTGGTTGAACTTCACTAAGTTCTATCTGTCTTCTACTGGTTCTTCTCGAAATAAATTCTCTTTCAAGAAAGGCACCAGTCCGAGCAACAACTACTTTGTTCTCGATGGGATAATAGAATATTATCATTTCGTTTCCTTAGGATACCCCACAAATAAACAATTATCAGATTTGGGTCCAAGTTTATTGGAGGCGTGACGTCTCACGTAAGCCTCACAACCCCAAATCTTCATAAAAGACATACTAGGACGCTTCTTAGTCAATATCTCATATGGTGTCTTTTCTATTGATTTAGATGGAACACGGTTCAGTATAAATATTGTTGTTTCTAAAGCATGTCCCCAAAAGGAAGTCGGAAGATCTGTATGACTCATCATTGATCGAACCATGTCCAACAAAGTTCGATTCCTCCTTTCGGATACACCATTCCATTGTGGAGTATACGTAGGTGTGAGTTGTGGGACTATCCCACACTCCTTTAGATAGTCATGAAACTCTTGGCTTAGGTATTCTCCTCCTCGACCTGATCGGAGGATTTTGATACTTTTGCCAAGTTGGTTTTGTACTTCATTCTTGAAATCTTTGAACTTTTCAAAGGTTTCAGTTTATGTTTCATTAGGTACACATACCCATATCTACCGAAGTCATCAGTAAACGTAACGAAGTATTGAAAAACACCTCTAGCATGTGTGCTTATTGGTCCACATACATCACTATGTATGAGACTCAATAAATCATTCTCCTTTCAACATGTCCCTTGAAAGGGGCTTTAGTCATCTTGCCCATTAAACAAGATTCACATGTTTCATATGATTCAAAATCAAATGAATCTAATACTCCATCCTTATGAAGTTTTGATATGCGATTCTCGTTTATATGGCCCAAGCGACAATGCCAGAGATAAGTTGGATTTAAATCATTATTCTTAATCATTTTAGTATTTATGTTATAGACAGGCATATCTAGATTTAAAACATAAGAACCATTAATCAATTGTGCACTAGCATAAAACATCTCATTCAAATAAATGGAGCAACATTTGTCCTTTATAATAAATGAAAAATCAATCTTGTCCAAACAAGAAATTGAAATTATGTTTCTAGTAATAGATGGCACAAAATAACAGTCTTGTAAATCTAATAATAAACCAGAAGGCAAAGTTAAAGAGTAATCTCCTATAGCTAATGCGTCAACTCTTGCTCCATTTCCCACTCGGAGATCAACCTCACTTTTCGCCAACATCCTACTCCTTTTGAGATCCTGCACATTAACACAAATGTGAGAACCACACCCAGTATCTAATACCCATGATGATGAAATAGATAAATTGACTTCTATAACAAAATACATGAAGTGGAAGTCACACTTCCCTTTGTCCTCTTAAGATCTTCCAGATATAATTTGCAGTTCCTCTTCCAATGACCGGTCTCACCGCAATGGAAGCAGTTCCCTTCCTTAGCCACTCCTCCCTTTGGCTTGAGTGCAGAAGCATGAGGCTTAGATTTAACAAAGACTTTCTTGTTCTTCTTAAAGCCTTTTGCTTTAGCCTTTCCCTTGCTCTTATTCACAATAAGAACATTAATGGGCTTAGATTTCTTTGAGTTTGCTTCATATGTTCTCAACATACCAAGCAATTGCGGTTGAGTCTTTTCGATTTCAATCATATTGTAATTCAAGACAAATTGACTGTAGCTATCAGGCAACGATTGCAAGATTAAGTCAGTGGCCAACTCTTGGTCCAATGGAAAACCCAGCTTCTCAAGATTCTCAATATACCCAATCATCTTTAGTACATGAGTTCCAAAAAGGCTTCCTTCTACCATTCTGCACTGGAATAATGCTCTAGAGACGTCATACCTCTCTTGTCTAGCTTGTTGTTGGTAGAGTTGCTTTAAGTGCTCGATCATATCGAACGCCTCCATTTCCTCATGTTGCTTCTGAAGCTCAGAGTTCATGGTGGCAAGCATAAGGCAACCAACATCAAGTGCGTCATTTTGATGCTTCTTGTAAGCATCCTTATCGATTTTAGCGGCCGTTACGGGAGGTTCCTCAGCAGGTAAGGGTTCCTCTAGGACATATTGCTTTTTCTCTTGTTTGAGGACAATCCTCAAATTCCTATATCAGTCTAGGAAATTAGTCCCATTTAGTTTGTCCTTCTCAAGGACCGACAATGATAGTGTGCTAGTTACGTTGTTTGATGCCATGGATATCTACAATATAAATATGCAAAATAAGTTTATGATTTTAATCATTTAATAAGGTCTTATATTAAATGACACTCCCACTATTTTGTTTAAAATATCAACCCTCGAAAACTTAGTTGGCCAAGATCCATATTTCACCTAATCCTGAGTTAGCTTTGGCTAATCACCCAAGACTCGGTTATTTAGGTACACAAAACTTTGTCAATTACATCACATGTAATTCTTGGATGGTTGGACGAACAACACTTTGTTCAAATTCATCTAATGAATTATTATCCAACCCCATGCCTCTAGGTTCCCAATCCTATTGAGATAACATAGTTAAGTCGAACCCAATTTTAAAATAACACGGATATCACTTTTATCCTTTCGCGCCTTACTAAATTGTCACGGTGCTTTGCTTCGGCAAACCCACACATGTTCAATCGAAGTTTTGACGAGTATTTTTAATTGGAAGGCATCTTGATTGACTTAATATTATAAGAGGGATTTTTGATCTCATGATTTTATTAATATTGAAAATATGTCTGGTACATATATGAATATATACATATCTACATATATGTATATCAAGCATCAATATTAAATAAAACGATAAACATGCATCTCATACATCAATATAAAATAAACGTGACATGGTTATAGCCCCAACTAATGATTTTCTCAAGCCAATGAGAAAATCCTAAAAGGTCAACCTAAGGTAACTTCTCCAAGCACCTCTTTGGCTCCCTTTTGTGAATGGCCTCCTCATCCCTGCACCTTGGTCCATCTTCATTGATCTCCATCAACAAAATAAACTATACTATATAACAATTACATGATATAGAGAATTCCTCGAGTTACATTCGAGTGGAACATAGGGGAGGGACAACATTTAGGAAAAAAATAGAGAAGGCACGACACGCAGGCCGTATTAAATTACAAACATTCACAAAATCCTATCTAATAGGTCATAGGGCTATAACCAAGCACCATGCTCAAACAACACATAAAACATGCTATAATAATTAATGAATTAAATTCTAAATATTTTAAAATTTAATTCTAATTAAAACTGTAAAATAAAATTTTATGAAATTATCGTATGCTCGGGACATCACATGCCACGGATACTTGGCGCGCCTCAAGCCATGGACTTGCTAACCCTAGCAAGCCCACGATTGCAGCCATGTCTCGGTCTAAGGTTCGAAAACCTAGCCTAACCCACGGCCCAACCATGCACGAGACTAGGGTTCGAAACCCTAGCCATGTCGGCGGCGGCTTGGAGCTCATCGAGCCAAAAGGGTTCGAAACCCTAATTAATTGGCGGCGGTGGCCGAGAGCCATGGAGCCAAGAGTTCGAAACCCTAGCCCTTTGACGGCGGCTCGGCCCATGCTCGAGCCAAGGGTCCGAGACCCTAGCTCCATGCCGCGGCCGTGAGATTTCGTGAGCCAATGGCTCGGTTTTGAGCACGAATTATCATATACTTCGATCCGTCAATTATATCACATATAATATTGCGATAATTCCCACAAAATCGATTAACACATATCATATATGAATTAAACAGTTTTAAAGCATGCAAAAGATTCAAAACATGATTAAACAGTCAATCACATAAATCCGATATGAGCTTTGAACCTGGCTCTGATACCACTGTTAGGAATCCATCAGCAATACGCAGCGGAAAATAAAATTGGACTCCTACCAAGGACCTATACAAAGTTAATCATACCGAGATTGATAAGAATCATACCCTTGTACCGTGTTTGTAGTAGAATACTCGTTGCAAGACCACGAGTCACGAACAAAGATTTGCACCTTCGTCTCTACGGTATCCACACGATCAAATCGAAAAAGGTGCTCAAGAACAAGTTGCTAGACTCGTTCTTAAACCAAAACTAAACTCACGGTTCAAAACCGATCAACGACGACCGTTCACAACCCACTATTGCACGGCGGCGGCGTGAAGAATGGTGAGAGTGAGGCGGCGGCCGAGAGCAAGCTTATGGAGGCTATTAGGTTTTGCTTAATCAAATTAACAATTAATCTTAGGGTTTTTAGCATATTATATTTTATATTAGATTTAATTAAAGGGCTTTCAAAAAGCTTTATTGGCCCATACCCAATATCTTAATTAAATCCATATATCTAATGTATGTAATTAATTCATCCAATGAATTTTATCTCCCCTTTTGATTTAACTTTTGTGCGACTCGGTAGGATCTTGCAATGTTGGCAGTGACATAAAATCTAATTTTATGTTACAAGCAATGAGCGGTATCTAGCAACACATCAAGGCTACCCAAATTGCAAGAATGTCATTGACTCGACATAACCTACGGACTGTGATAATATTAACCATGTAGCTTAATCCCTTTGTCCAATGTGTTTAGATTAAACACGAGTCATGGAATAGTCATACTCGTATATTCAATCTTTTATTTCTTGATCCCCAAGTAGAACTAGAATAAACGAATAAGCTCGATATCACATATCGACTCATTCGAGCACGACCATGTATTTATTCTTACTTGATCAAGGGCCCAAACACTTCTCCTGTTATATAGGAGGGACAAATCCTTTCTTGATCACTCAACATCCCTCTACATAATTTGTGGTGTATCCAATGATTGTCTTTATAGTTTACCCTGTTACAGGTAACGTTTGACAATATCAAGATACATGACTCCTTATGTTGGGATCTCTGGTGATCTCAAGTCGTAAGGATTACATACATTATTATCACTATGAGAATTGCTTATGACGTTCATATAACTATCCATGTAGCATTCTCATGGAGGGTCTGTCCAGTACATCGTTCTCTAACATGTACCCATGTGTTGATTTGATATCTCATATTTATGAACAATTCATCAATAAAAACATACTAGTCTCAACGCATTATCATTATCCCGATTCATGATAACACTTGACTAGGGACAATATTTAAGAACAATACAATATTATTCTAAGGACATTAACTTATATATTAATTCATATTACACGGATACTCGAATAATATATAATAATGAATTGCCATTAACAAAATCATAATACATTGTATGTCATAAACAATCATCTAATGAGTTATCTTAGGGCATATCCCAACAAGTGTTACGTCCAAGGTAAGTCTGATAAATAGGTGAAAGAGTTTCACCAAACATGGACACAAAATAACCAATTTGGAAATAAAATCCCGAAATTTTCGAGTCTTGGTGATCGACCGCTTCGTGAGTGGCGATCGATCTCTTCACTATTCTAGACAAAGGCGATCGATCTCCTAAACAATGCGATCAATCTCGAAAAGCTATTTGCTCGAGACGATCGATCGCTTCAAATATGTGAACAATCGCTTCCACTGAATTTCACCAAATTGCGATTTCGACCCTTCTTTTCCGTGTTTGCTCGTTTTGGTCCCTTTTCATCATTTTAAGCTTAACTCCTCCTCTTTTATGCATTTGGACCTGGATTCCTGAAATATACAATATTAACAAAACGCGTAATATTTCCAGTAGTCACTACAAAAACACCCCTAATCTTATATCAAATTAAGTTTAAAAATCACTTATCAACTCCCCCAAACTTAAACTGATCGCCTCGAGCAAGAAATAATATCACAAAGTAGAGTTCAATATTGAAGATTCAAATAAACCAGTTCGTAGTCAATCATGTAGCTCAGACATCTCACTTGCATACAAACAATAGTCAATCAGAAAGTTCAACATGTTGTGTTTTCTTCTAGATCAAGCAACATGTCTCTGAATCAGAACATGCGTGTGTGCTATTGTCACTTTCAAGTTCATGCAATTTCCATAGATCGAATCATGCTAGGCAATGAAAGTTAAGATTATCATTGAGCACCCCATAGTCCTATTTTCAAACACTTCTCCACTAATATAGTCACTCCTTAGACTTGGATCAATAGGTCTTTTAAAGCTAGTAATGTTAGGCCTAGGTGTTTGGCGTTCAAAAAAAAGATAGGATAGCACAAAGAAGATAATATAAGCATGTAATGTTCATATTTTTAGCACAAAATTGAGCTTCTCTTCTTTTTCTTCTAGCCTTGGCCACTTTGGGTCTTATTTAGTCACTTTTTTTTCAAAAGGCTTTATCTGTCTTTTTCTTTTGACTATTCTGCAAATTTTTTTTTCAACAATAAGCTCATCCAAATGTAGCAATTCATGTGCATCTATTGAGAATCATTATATTCCCTTAGGGTAAGGAAATTTTTTTTCAAGTTAAGCTCAAATAGGTAGGTATAATGAGTTGCAAAAAAATGTTGAATGGGGCTAATAATATGTTAAACATACTCCATTCTTTTTCAATTAGGCTCAAATAGTGGACACTATGGATTGATGTATACATGGTAAGCTTGAAAGGCTCAAACGGTCCAAAGATCGCCTAGATCATCTCCTAATCAAGTTCATGACTATAAAATTTTGCCTTGAAGTGTCATCATCAAATTAGTTCTAAGGTACTCTAAGATGCTCAAAAATAATTCATCATGTTCACAAATATTTTCACTACTATAAGTGCAATTCACCAGATTATGACTCAAAAAGTGCTCAATATATTCCTCATCTTTGGCATGCTAACTCAAAATAAGATATTCACAAACAAGTCTTACAATCACCAAAACTCAAGTTGACATGCATAGTGAGATTAATATCGTCATGGAATAGAGACCACTACTATGATTCACTCTTGTCTTACTAATTGAACTCATTTTCAAGAAAAAATTTGTTGGTGCTCAAACAACGATATAATCCCAAAGAAAAAGCATGACACAGTAATGCACACCCCCAAACTTAATTTATACATTGTCCTCAATGTAATAAGCATGGAAATAAGACAAAACAGTTACCGTTGACAACGACCGTCAGTGATCGTTGTCCAATTCCTCGTCAGCTCGTGGGATATATTGTTGGAACGCATGACAACATTCATGGTGTCTCGCCAAAATCAAAAAACAAAAGAAAAAGCAAACCAAAACAAAGTAAAGGGATAAGAAAAAGTTCTTGATTTATAGTTCCAAGCTGGACTTTTTACCATATAAGCTCAAGTGTCGCAAGGGCCAGTGGGGGATGATTGTCCATCATCCATGTGGTAATGTCGTAACCACGTCTCTTTCATTGTGAACAGCACCCCGTGGTCATCTCGCAGATTGATGGTATCGAATGGTAGAACATTGTCACGCCCTGAGACCGGAGGGCGTGACACCGGCGTTGAATCCAAATATGAAATTTGAATACAACAAGCCTCGTGTACAGATCTATGATAAAACAATCTATTTATTCCAAAATCAATAAAATATCATTACAATTGATATTACAAAATACAATTGTCTCGGATTAAATCAAAGATTCGGAAGCGTAAAAAAACTAATAAATTTTCTTGAAGGTTCTTCGTGGATCATCATCTCCAAAATTGTTCTTGTTCTTCTTCCTCGATCTCTTCTTGTCGTCTTTGTCTAGGAGGGGAGGTAAGGGGGTGAGTGTTTAGGAAAAACACCCAGCAAGTAGGGTCGATTGAACATATTAAAAATATGCATATATTCATAGCAAAAATCCTTTAAATATTTATTTATCAAATCACATAGATCTTGGCATATAAACATATTTCTTACTCATAAACACATATCTTCCACATATTCTCATAACGACTTATTGGATTCAAGAGGTGGCTCCCGTGTGCATAGCACTTTGCTCCGTCGATTCAAGAGGTGGCTCACATATACGTGGCACTTTGCCCCAAAGGTTCAAGAGGTGGCCCCCGTACACGTAACACTTTGCTCATTGGATTCAAGAGTTGACTCCTACTCACGAAGTACTTTGCTCCCCAAAGTCCTTTCGTTCATAATCATGTCACATACTTGTTAGATCTAAAACATAATCTTCATATTTGATGTTCAATTGAAAGTTTAAACATATATATAGTTTTTAAAACGAAATGATAATTGTAGCAAAAACCCAAATACAATTATTGAAGATTCGAAGTACGTTTGTATGGATCCGGGCTGTGAAAAATAGCACAAAAGCTCTTTTCCTTAGTCTTGAGATTTTCGAAATATGTGTGTAGTGTGACATTTTCGAACCACCAAGCTAGTGTAGGATGAAGTTTTTGGTTATGGTATAATGTGGGATTTTTAATGTAGGAGGGTGGTCAACCTAGATCCATCAATTACGCTCCTTTATGGCTTGCTCTTTGGTGGATTGATTTATAATGGTTTTAATGGTGAATGGATGGGGTTGTACAATTAAGTTGATGTGTATGAGTTGTCAATGGACTTAATTTGGAAGACAAGAATTGTGGCACTTAATTTGGAGGGCAATGATTAGGGACACATAATTGTGGAGGTGAGTGGGATCACTTGTCATGAAATGGTTTGTCATGGAATTATGTATGTAAAGGTGGGGCTTACCATTTTGGTCAAGAAAAATCACAAAATGTTGTCTTGTGATTGAGTAGTGGCTTAATGATGGTTGATGAGTAATTAAGTTGATAGTCAAGGCTTTGAATGGTTTAATTATGCACTTTCAAAATGGAGCCTCATTGGGTGCCTTTATATGTAGGATTAGTGTAGGAATTATAGTCTATAACTTTTATCTATTCATTGCAGATTTAAATTGGTTATTATTATTAATATTATTTTCAGTAATTTCTTAATTATCTACGACTTTTAAATTATTTAAAAGTTTACAAGCTAAAATCATATAACCTAGGTATTAACTCCTACACAAACTCCACAAGATTGAATAATATAATTAAATCCATCCATAATGCAAATATATTATTTTTAAATTTTCAATATTATCTTGGTATCACGTAATTTGTTTGACCAAAATTTTGGGTCTTCACATCCCTCCCTCCTTATTGGAAGTTTCGTCCTCGAAACTTGGGTCGGCTTCAGAAACACATCACATAAACACTTATCACATATAATGGCTTCTTTGAGTTCAAGAGTCCCATGTGCATAGCACTTTGCTCATTGAATTCAAGAGGTGACCCCCGTTATGTGTAGCACTTTGTCCCGTCGGTTCAAGAGGTTGCTCCCACATAACGTGGCACTTTGCTCCTATGAATCAAGTGGTGACTCCTACACATGTATCACATTGCCTCGCAAAGCCTTACTTTCACATAAACATATCTTACATTTAATCGCATGGCAACTTATTGGATTCAAGAGGTGGCTCCCTTTTGCATAGCACTTTGCTCTTAAGGATCAAGAGGTGGCTCTCATGCATGTGGCACGCCCACATCATATATCACTTTGCCCCGCCGAATCAAGTGGTGGCTCCTACACACGTAGCACTTTGCTCCGCTAAGTCCTTACTTTCACATAAACATATTTTACACATAATACATGACAACTTATTGGATCAAGCGGTGGCTCCCGTGTGCATAGCACTTTGGTCTTAAGGATCAAGAGGTGGATCCCATGCATGTGGAACGCCCACATCATGTAGCACTTTGCCCCGCCGAATCAAATGGTGGCTCCTACACACGTAGCACTTTGCTCCTCCAAGTCCTTACTTTCACATAAAGATATTTTACACTTAATCGCATGACAACTTATTGGCTTCAAGAGGTGGCTCCCGTATGCATAGCTCTTTGATCTTAAGATCAAGAGGTGGTTCCCATGCACGTGGCACGCCTACATCATGTAGCATTTGCCCCACCGAATCAAGTGGTGGCTCCTACACACGTAGCACTTTTGTTGAGCCTTAAACGCATGGTTGCGTTTAATGCGTTAAATTATCCCCGGTTAATCTTTGAGTTTTGATGATCAACAAAACTTGTGTTTGATATACTAATATATCTACTTAGTGTGCAGATTAAGTGATGAAAAGTGGATTGGAATGAAGAAAATCGATTGTGCATGTTGTGGGCTGGATCGCCCCAGGCGACGGCAGCCAGGTGCGACATCGCCAGGCACTTCGACTGAAGCGACGTCGAGGCATGCGCGGGCATGCGAGCAGGGGGAGATCGTTTGAGGCGATGGGTTGATCGCCCGAGGCGATGCGATGAACGCCTGAGGCGATTGCTGGTTCGTTTGAGGCGATGAAGATTTTGGACATGCTGAGGCTACGGCCTTGATTTTTGCTATTGATCGCCTGAGGCAATCCGTGTAATATGCTGACCGTTGGGGCGCGGCGATGGAGATCGCCTGAGGCGATGGCTGAGGCGATGCTGGAGTGATTTCAGCCTTTTGTGTAGCAACGGCTAGTAGGAGCCTATGGGGCTTCCTACACTATAAATATTGATGCTTTGGAGCATTTTGAAGCTAAGGAACAAGCCTACAAACTTCTACAAAGTCTTGATTATTATTATTTCAAATTGTATTGCAATCTCCATACATTGTTGTTGTATTGTAGTTTGTAATTCTGTTTTTGTTAGAGTCTTGTTTTCTTCATGTGAGTACACCGTGAAGGTGTTTTTGGTTTGATTTATTGTAAAGGTCCTCCAACACCAAAGCAAGTTGAAAAATTGTAAAGTCGCCAACAAGTGAAGTTGGTGCATGTGTTGTGGCTATCCTTGGAGCCCTTAAGGCCAAGAAGACTCGTGAAGAGTGTTGGTAGCTCGGGAAGAGCTTTGTGTACTCGGGAAGAGTATTGTGCTCGGGAAGAGCGTTGTGTACTCGGGAAGAGTAGTTGATCGCTATTATTTTAAACAGTTATTTTCAGTGTAGCGATTTATGTACCGCAAGTGCACGGTGTCAAGTTTTAATATAATGGTTTAAGAGTAAGGAGTGTCGTACCCACAGGGACTAGTAGCAATTACCACGTTCGATTAGAATTACTATATTTAACCTACGATTATGGAATGATTATTAAACTAAATTGACTTAAGCACAAAAATCAACCTAAACAGCAGTGATGAATAATTGAAGAGAATTTATAAACGAATTATCAAGACGTCGGTTCACCCATGTAATCCCCCAAAAGTTGTCTATTAATTAAGATTCAATGTTCTATGTTCTAGGGTGACGAGTTTTCCTATTTCATTTGTTATACCTTGGTCCGGTTATAACAAGTCTAGCATTGACCTACAATAAATCACTCCCGTGTCTTTATTGAATGATTAATACCGAAAAACGCTTTGTGAAAACTACTAGCCTTCGATTTTGGTAAATCTATTGCTATCACACGTGTGCTAGATTTTACTTGGTCCGTCTCAACCTAAAACCCACGGCCTAATTTACTACGTCGTATCGTAATCTCCTATGGTCAATTCAATTACGATTACCAATATCATGCAAAAAAAGTAGCCAATCTTTTACAAGCATTAACAACATAAATTATGCGCAAAGATCATAGAAATTAAATCGAAACCGTTAATTAACTCAAGGGTTCAAACATGGGATCCCCTATGTCTTGACAAAGAATTTAGCCAACAACCATAATCAAATTATAATGCATAAACATGTCTTTAAACAAATTCAACATCAAAATCTGATATAAAAATTAATAAGTTCAGAAATACTAAGACAACGATGATGTCGCTCCGTGCGTCGCTCCGTTCTTCCGTTCCTTGCGTTGCTCTTGCTCTTCAATGAATTGTGGTGGTGCTTTGGATGGAGGAGAGGCTGCTAGGTTTGTGTAAAAGTGGGCAAAAGTCCTCTCAAAATCGTTCCTTAGTCTCATATATAGGGTTAACATGTGTGGGAAGGAGTTCCCTTTGAACCAAACATGGAAAGTCTTAATTTTTCCAAAAACTCTTATGCCGCGATCGATCTTTGCTCCCTCGCGATCAATCTTCATTCTCCACTGGACGTGTTAGCCAAAATAAACCAATCCGCGATCGATCTTTGTTCCCTCGCGATCGATCGCGAGTCCTTACTGTATAGTGGCGATCGATCGCGAGTTCTTGCCGATCGATCGCCAATGTCTTCTGTTCAGCATCATTTTCTAAAGCTCGGCGATCGATCGCGATGTCATTGCCGATCGATCGCGAGCTGTACAAAATTCAAACTTCGATATTTCGTCCATTTTCTCACGTCTTCGCTCGGTTTGGTCCTTCTTCAACATTATTAGCTTATTTCCTCCACTTTTATCCCATTGGACCAAGATTCCTGAAATACAAAAAAATATACCAAAAAGCGTAAAATCATCCCGGAATCAATACGAAAATCAATACAAAAACATAGCAAAATAAGTGTAAAATTCACACTTATCAGTAGTGTGCTCGGGAAGAGCTTTGTAACTCGGGAAGAGTTGTGTTGTGGCTAACTTGGAGCCCTCAAGGCCAAGATCAGTTATTCTAGTGGAACCTCGGTTGGAGGTTATCTAACCGGGAAGAGGAGACGTAGGCGATTCATCGCCGAACTTCTATAACAAATCTCTTGTCTTTTATTGCTTTATTTTTCAATAACGCATATATATTTATTTTTGTTCTTTTCATTTATCGATTGACTAAAGGCTTCCGCAAGCGCAAAACTCTTTTATTTTTCAAACTCATTTTAAAACGCTAAAGTAGCCAAGGAATCTCATTCACCCCCCCTCTTCGATTCCAACAAGTGGTATCAGAGCCATTTGATTTTTTGTTTTTAAATCAAAATTTTTTATGGCTAATCTAGCAAATGAGTTTGCTCAAGGTCAATCGACAAATAGACCTCCGCTCTTCACGGGTGATAATTACGGATATTGGAAAAATAGAATTTCTCTATATATCCAATCCGTAGATTATGATCTATGGAAGATTATTGTGAAAGGTCCACATATTCCTTTAAAGAAGTTGGGGGAATAAGTATCCCTAAAGAAATGGACGATTTCACTAGAGCGGATATTATTTTAATTTCACAAAATGCTAAAGCTATTAATATTTTGCATTGTGCTTTAGATATGAAGGAGTACAACCGGATCTCGATGTGCTAAACCGCTAAGGAGATATGGGACAAATTGCAAATTTGTCATGAAGGAACAAATCAAGTGAAGGAGACCAAGATTGATCTTCTTCAACTCAAATATGAGACATTTGAGATGGAGTCTGGTGAAGAGGTGGATTCAATGTTTAGGAGGCTCATCCTAATCATAAATGAGCTTGTCCAACTTGGAGAGAAGTATCCTCCAAAGCAAATATGGAGGAGAGCACTAATGGCCTTGCCTGAGGAATGGGGCGCAAAGAGGACGGCTATCATCGAGTCAAACAAAGGAGAAAATGCTTCCTATGATCTTGATGAGCTTCATGGCACATTGGTGACCCATGAGCTTGAAGTGTCAACAAGGAGAGAAGTAAAGGAGGAGGATAGATCCAAAAGAAATGGGATAGCCTTGGTTGGAAGAAAAGATCATTCCGAAGATGAAGAAGATGATGATGATGATGAGATGATCTTGTTCACCAAGAAGTTCAAGAAGCTCTTCAACAAACATAGCAAGTCAAAGACCTCTAATGCAACCAAACATGAATCCAAAAATGAGGTAACTTGTTATAATTGGCAAGAAAAATGCCATTATGCTAACAAATGTCCTAGGAAGAAGAATGAGGACAAAGGGAAGAAGAAGGCGTTTATAGCCACATGGAGTGATAGCGACTCCGATGAAGAAGAAGCCACAAATCTTTGTTTAATGGCGCTTGGAGATGAAGCATGAAAGCGACAATGAGGTACCTTCATTTAATGAATTATTAGATTCCTACCATGAACTTATTGATGCTCTTGGCAAAACCAAGATGAGTAACAAATTACTCAAACTTGAGATTGCTAAGAAAGATGAAGAAAATAATTCATTGAAAAATGAATTAAATTCTTTAAAGATATCTTTTTGCAAATATAGTGAAAGTAGTCAAAAGATGAGTGAATTGCTTAGCTTACAACGTTGTAGCTTTGACAAAGCCGGGTTAGGCTACTCAAGCAAATCAAAAACTTTTTCTAGCTTGTTGGCCAAAACAAAGCATGATTCTCTTACTTGTAACTATTGTTGTAAAAATGGTCATACCAAGAACAAATGTAGATTTGCTAGAATCCAATACCAACCTAACAAAAGGTGGAAATGGATTCCAAAGGTGCCAAATGAAGCTAACCATCAAGGACCCAAAAATCAAATGGGTACCAAAGATTCTCCTATTGTAAATTTATTTTGTAGGAACAACAATGGGATGGAGGATGAAGGACCAAGCAACTCAAAGGAGGAGTTTATTCTATTCACCACTATAGAAGAGGCGCGAGGCATTGGACCAATGACAAGAACGAACTCTTGTCATCGAGGGTAAAATTTACTTTATACATATTAAAAGAGCAATTCAAAATTCATTGGCACAAATTAATTGTGATCAATAAATATTGAAGCTCAATATTCATTGTAGTAAAATGGAATACCCCTTAGCATATGCACATATAAATTATATTGATGTATGATGTATGCTTATCTTTTTATAGTAAGAATCTTGATATGTCTTTGATTCAAATTTGAATATGTTATGTGGAATTGTGCAACTATGTGATTTAGCATGCTATAAGTGTTAGATGCTTAATCTTTGATATAATGCTATCATGACCTTAATAATCTTATTAAATGTTGGTTTAAGTTTTAATTTTTTTTTGGGCATAGGTGCATGAACTCTTGGTAGAACATATGCACACTTTGCAATGTTTAGAATTCATGGTTGAGTGCCTTAAACGCATGTGTATTTCACTAATTGATTTGATCTAATCGCTATTACATGCTTGGTGAGGACCATGTGTAAAATTGTTAAAATATGGCTATGTGTCAACATATTTGAGCTATGTTTATTTAAATTTTATGCTTTTTGATTATCACAAAAAGGGGGAGAATTTTGTGATAAACTTGAACCTTAATACATGCATAGTTTAAGGGGGAGAGCTTGTGTATGCATGGTTTGAGGGGGAGAGTTATTTGTTTAATGCTTTACTTGTTTAACTTGTATGTGTTATGCAATTGTTAAGGGGGAGTCATTTTTACTCACATTTCATGCATATTACTTATTCAAGTTTATCAAGTTTTGTGATCATCAAAAAGGGGGAGATTGTTGAGCCTTAAACGCATGGTTGCGTTTAATGCGTTAAATTATCCCCGGTTAATCTTTGAGTTTTGATGATCAACAAAACTTGTGTTTATTATACTAATATATACTTAGTGTGCAGATTAAGTGATGAAAAGTGGATTGGAATGAAGAAAATCGATTGTGCATGTTGTGGGCTGGATCGCCCTAGGCGATGGTGACCATCGCCCCAGGCGATGGCAGCCAGGTGCGACATCGCCAGGCACTTCGACTGAAGCGGCGTCGAGGCATGCGCGGGCATGCGCGCAGGGGGAGATCGTTTGAGGCTATGGGTTGACCGCCCGAGGCGATGCGATGACCGCCTGAGGCGATTGCTGGTTCGTTTGAGGCGATGAAGATTTTGGACATGCTGAGGCTACGGCCTTGATTTTTGCTATTGATAGCCTGAGGCGATCCACCGATCGCCTGAGGCGATCCGTGTAATATGCTGACCGTTGGGGCGCGGCGATGGAGATCGCCTGAGGCGATGGCTGAGGCGATGCTGGAGTGATTTCAGCCTTTTGTGTAGCAACGGCTAGTAGGAGCCTAGGGGGCTTCCTACACTATAAATATTGATGCTTTGGAGCATTTTGAAGCTAAGGAACAAGCCTACAAACTTCTACAAAGTCTTGATTATTATTATTTCAAATTGTATTGCAATCTCCATACATTGTTGTTGTATTGGAGTTTGTAATTCTCTTTTTGTTAGAGTCTTGTTTTCTCCATGTGAGTACACCGTGAAGGTGTTTTTGGTTTGATTTATTGTAAAGGTCCTCCAACACCAAAGCAAGTTGGAAAATTGTAAAGTCGCCAACAAGTGAAGTTGGTGCATGTGTTGTGGCTATCCTTGGAGCCCTTAAGGCCAAGAAGACTCGTGAAGAGTGTTGGTAGCTCGGGAAGAGCTTTGTGTACTCGGGAAGAGTATTGTGCTCGGGAAGAGCGTTGTGTACTCGGAAAGAGTAGTGTGCTCGGGAAGAGCTTTGTAACTCGGGAAGAGTTGTGTTGTGGCTAACTTGGAGCCCTCAGGGCCAAGATCATTTATTATAGTGGAACCTCGGTTGGAGGTTATCTAACCAGGAATAGGAGACGTAGACGATTCATCGCCGAACTTCTATAACAAATCTCTTGTCTTTTATTGCTTTATTTTTCATTACGCATTTATTTATTTTTGTTCTTTTCATTTATCGATTGACTAAAGGCTTCCGCAAGCGCAAAACTCTTTTATTTTTCAAACTCATTTTAAAACGCTAAAGTAGCCAAGGAATCTCATTCACCTCCTCTTCGATTCCAACAACTTTGCTCCACCAAGTCCTTACTTTCACATAAACATATTTTACACTTAAGCACATGACAACTTATTGGATTCAAGAGGTGGCTCCCGTGTGCATATCACTTTGCTCCTTGGATTCAAGAGGTGACCCCCGTTTTGTGAAGCACTTTACCCCGTCGGTTCAAGAGGTGGCTCCACACAGCGTTGCACTTTTCTCCTCCGATTCAAGTGGTGGCTCCTACACACGTAGCACTTTGTTCCTCCAAGTTCGTACTTTCACATACACAAATCTCTTAATTTTTCAGTTTAAATCATACTAATTTTTTTAGATTTCAAACCACACACATACTTTCCATATTCGTGTGAACCTTTAAAACATACTCAATGATTTCGAAAACAAAGAATGATCTTAACTTTAGAAAAGTGAGCAAATAGAGTTCCGAGTTTCCACTTGGAATGAAGTTTCTTGGAATTGGATGAAAAATTTAAAAAAAATTCCATCAATAATTTTAATAAAATATGAACTCGAATTTATTGAGTGATTTGAGAATTGAAACTCTCAAAGTTAGCCCAAGAATAAAAACTCAAGGAAGTAGGTGTTATATATTGAAAACATGTGGATTGAGTTCATCAAGACTTAACAAAAATTAGTAGCAAGGTTTTAAAGTTGTTGCGTAGGAGCGTAACCATGGAATAACACAATTATATATACACTCGGAGAGTAAATTAAAATTTTATTAATTAAACTGAAGGTTCACAACGAAATCTTACAAATATTCTCCATTTAATGCATTTGGACTGGGATTCCTGAAATATACAAATATATACCAATACGAGTAATATTTTCCAGGAATCACTACAAAAACACCCATAATCTTATATCAAATTATGTGTAAAAATCACATATATCAGCTGCTACAGGCACTACCAGCCCCCAAGTCTCCTAAGTTTGAAGAAGAAGAATCACCACTGAATGTTGATAATCAGCTAGTCACTTTGACAAACGCTGTAGTTTCTTTGCCAGTGAAGTAACAAAGCTCAAACATGAAGAACGTGATGCTTACTCTGCAATTGGCAATTATCGAGCACATGCTGAATGGCCAATTTGTTCTAGTCAATCGAAATACAGGGCATCTCTATATTTCCTCTGATTACTTCTCGAAGCTGAGACAGACTAGGTTGGAGCTTGGACAACAAATTGAGACAATGCATGTGGCTTTCTCAGAACAACTCTCGAATATGAAGACAACTCATGCATCTCAATTAACTGGTATTCATGAGATTTTGCAAAGAGCCAGGGATACAAGGCCGTAGCGCAGACTCCCTGCTATACCTCGACGAGATCCACCTCCTACTGGACAAGCATCTACTGCGAGAAATCAATCTTCCAGCAGAGTTCCTTATGACAGTAGAGGTCATGACACCCAGCAAAGGACACAGACTCCAAGGCCTCTGTCCACTTATGCAGACCCAAACCTTTTGACCGACGACAACCTTGGTTTGTGCGCGAACAGTGAAGTTGCAGTACTTATCTTTTATGTCTTTTTGCACTTTTTAAGTTACTACAACTTGTGTCTGTTCTTATCTTCTGCAATATTCAGAGCTGAGTAACACATCTCATGTGTTACATCAATTCACATTAGATAAACATGCATTTACTTGACTATATATACCCCTGATATGTTCTTAAACTCTTATCATTTTCTGAATTGCTCAAAATGATTAATCGCATGATGTATATCGTATTTACAAATTCAAAATTTTGCAAATTAATTTATCCTAACAATCTCTTACTGCTTTCTGAAGTTGATTCATGGGTGTATTACTTATCTAGTTCAATCTACCATGGGTTGATTACTTATCTAACACTTCTCTGCCTAGTTCTTGCACGAATGTTCAGGACTTGGTGTCACTTGTCTCACTAGCCTGGAATCTCGTAGGCAGGTGAACGGAGTGTGATGACAAACTGGGGGGTTTTTACTTAGGTTTTCTTTGTAAGAAATTTTTGAATTGTATTTTCATCTCCCCTTGTAATTACCCATGAAACTAGCCAGACCCAGATATTAAGAATATATCTATATCCGGAATTTGCTCTACTGGCTATGTTTCTCAAGTTGGCTTACTTTGGATGGATTGTTGTAAAGAAATGGTAACAAAATTCATTTTATATAAAAATGAAGTTCTTTTGTAAATAACATCTAGCTTGATTAGTTCTCGTGATCTGCTTATCATCTAACATATATATAATGTTGTCTATTATTGTTTAAAGGTCTTAGCAAGTTACTTCATATTGGCTTCTATTCAAAGTTAAAGTATTCCAAATCAAGTTTTGTCATCACCAAAAAGGGAGAAATTGTTGGAAGATCTCTAAGTTTTGGTGATAACAAGGTCTATCTCATCAACAACGTCTACGGTATCAAAATGTTTATCGCTATCTCTGGAGGAAACTTGCTGACCCGGAAGGCCTATTGGAAGTAACCGAGCAAAAACGTATACCGCTATTATTAAAGAAAGCCTACTAGTAGAAGGTTTACTGGAAGTAGTCAGGTTAAATGTTTACTGCTTCAAAGATGCCTATCGGTAGAAGCTTACTGGACAAGAAGAAAAGATGACTTACGTCCAGTAGACTAAGTCATTCTTGAAGACAGTAGATGATAAAGGAATAAGACAAAGCCTTATCTAACAAATAGTACAAGTTTATACACTACACTGTTAGCGCCACCATTTGCGTCAGAATTACTAGCGATTATTTACGGATATGAAAAGAAGACAAAAAGAATTTTGGACGATAATCAAAAAGGAGATTTCAAGCAATTATTTCCATATAGAGAATAGTTGACGTTGGACTTTCGAGTCTATAAATACGACAACTTGGAGCTTGAAGAAACTCTCGCTTACATTCTGAATAAAAAGCTCCAATACTCTGACAATCTAGTATTCAAATAGCTACTGAGCAATAATCCTTCAAAGTGATCTTCAAGATCAAAGCATCAAGTCTAATGCTCAAAGAATTTCAAAACTATACCATATTTATTATTCTAAAGAGTATTAGGATATTCATTGTATTTTCAGAAGTTAGTTCTGAATCATAGTGAACTGTGTGGGCTAGGAGTTTAGGCTATCTTTGTGATATTAGCCTAAGTGGGTTGTATACTGGTGTAATAGTATAAACCAAATTCTTCTAGTGAAACCTTCCTGCAAATGAAGAAGGGGATACGTAGAAACGGTTTATGCTTCGAACTTACATAAACAATTACTAGCTTCTCTTACTGCACTTACTTTACTGCCTCCTTTCTACTTTTGCTTATCAGTTCATAACTCATCAGTCAAGTAGACATCTTCCGCACTATCTTTTTAGTTGTGTACTGTCTTGGATCTCAATTGAGATCTTACTGCAGTACTTAACAGTCGGCAGTATTTTAAGAGTTGAAATTGAGCCTAGTGTTTATTCAACACCCCCTTCTAAACACTATCCCGATCCTAACATAATATCTTTTTCTGTAATTACGCATGGAGAATAATAATAATTTTTTTAAATTTATACGTTCACCACTAAAAAATATTCTACGAATTATATATTCTCACTTTATTTTTTATTTTGTCAATTATGTTGACATTATATTACAGAAGTAGTTGGCTAATATTAAAATAGTGCACTTCGGGGGGTTAAAATAAAAATTTTTGAGGTAAAAATAATATTTTTAAAAAAAAATTTAGGGTGATAAATTTTTTTTTTTTTGAGAAAACAACCACCCTACCCCTACACATATGTTTGCCCCTAGTGGGATCCATCCTAAAATTGAGATATTAGTGTTACTTCGTGTATATCATACTCAATCCCAAGTGATTTCGATAATATATATTTAATAGATAAAATAAGTAGGAAATAATAGCAATAAATTATGTTGAATTGTGCTATAGTTACTCCTTTGATTCTATTTGCATTATCTTAAATCCATATGGTTTATTTATATCAATTATGTCGACATTATATTACAAGAAGTAGTTGGCTGATATTAAAATAGTACACTTCATTAGAATGAAATCTGATGTTAATTAAAATAAGAAAATACATTGGGATTCTCGCTTATGATGCAAGAATCAACTTGTGTTACGAAACGTAACCCTCTATTAATGGGACAAAATTATTTCAAACTAATAGATTAAAATTAAGGAAACTTGAAGGAATTAGGTCATTAATTAAGCTTATGTTTTTAATATTTTTTAAAAATATTACCTCTTCGTGTATATATTTTTGGCTTGAGTAAGATCTAAATATTAAAAATATATAGTTTGGAAATGGATATATTTTAGCAAGGAAATCGAAAAGGATTTTACAACCTTTGGAAATTGACTTTATATCAGTTGCGATTTGATTAATGCAATATATTAACATGGTAGCATTAGACCAAGGTCATAAAATTACTAAGATAATTATTATGGGTAATTAAATATTAATATATATGGCGGTTGATATTATTAAAAAACGTTTATTATCTGTTAATGCATACTGTTCTGTAGACAATAGAGCTAAGAGAAGGAAGCAATGGGTACATTATGTGCATACAAAACAACCATTTTGTGGTGGGTTCTTGCGCGGAAAATACTCGTATAGATGATTTGGGTCTTATTTATGGATCAACTCAATATGATTGTTCTAAAATGATTGATATGTTAGTTTATGTATTTTTTATTTAACATATGTTTTGTTATAATATTAAGTTTGTGTATTAGTGAGGCCCGAACTGGATGTATACATGTATTTCTGGTTCTATGTGAAAGTGATTACTGGCACCCTCGCCAAATTTTTAGTACTACCACCAAAATGAAGATTCACAGAATTGATATTGCTATCACTTGTGAAAATAGGCTTTCATATCACAAGCATGAGAAGAATTTGCATTGAGAGGAGATTATCTGTAACCAAATATTTAAATGTTCTTGGATACAAGTCTCTCCAATATTTATTAGCTAGCCCAAATAAACACTCCCTTGTGGAACTAAGACATGGGATAGGAATAGCATGTACCCAAAATATTCTTTAAAAAGTAAACAATATTAAGTCACATACAAAGATAGATATAAAATTTAGGTTGGGAGGGGCAAAAACTAATAAAATGCATGGAGGAAATATCAATGGACAAAATACAATTTGGGAGGGTAATCTGCAAATTTGAAGAAAAAATACAATTTTAGGGGTAATACGGAAAAAAATTTATACTTATCTTCATTGTCTTCACGTGCTTCGCCCCTGCATATATATATCAGCAGAACAATATTTCTCAAAGAAAAAATTATAATTAACTTTAAAACTTTGGAGGAAAATATGACAATTTCTTGAGTTTGAAATTTCTACAGCTAATTATCTTGAGCCCTAAGTAGCTTTCAACTTGAACTTTTCTGCAACTTGCAGCATTCTTCCCAACGCATCACAACATATTAAAAATTAAACCAGAAAAGTGCAAAACAAAAATTACACAATCTGAAAATTAATTAATTAAAACTAAATAATTAATTGCTACAAAGCATCAATAACCTTTTGTTTCTTCCTACAATCTAACCCGACAAGCTCCATTTCTCTCGTCCTTCTACAATCAATGGCCGCTGAGGCGGCATTAGTCTTACCTGGTGTTTCAAATATATTCACTCCAAACAACCTAATTATCTGAACGGGCTGATCGCGGCCTGATACTTCGACATTTGAATTTAATCCGTTTCTTTGAGATGTCCAATCTATATAAAGCTGCTTATCCGGGCCGGTGGATCGTTGAAAGCTAACAATGTCACCTGCCCGAAGATCCTTCTCTTTCACAAATCTGCTCCAACCCTTCGTCAATACGTAGCTTTGGCTGCTATTCCAGTAGGAATAGCGAAACCTCCACACTTTCCCTCCCATGTCTTCGAAATTCAGCAGAACGCCTTTTGAAGTGTTGCCACTTTGTAAAGGGAAGTGTTTTTCGGCGTGTTGTTTAGGTATTACAACCCTGTTAAGTTTACCTACATCGCTAGGTGTCACCGCCTTTTCGAACAGCTGGTCGCGGGTCTTCGCCACCCTCTCGCCGCCACAGGTGAAGCTGAAGAGCCCATTTGTCACAGCCCTCTTCCTGCTACAGCTCTTCCTGTCTTGTTCCAGTTCATCATTGTAGGTATGTTTTCTGAGCATGTCCACAATCTCATCTTTCGAATGACAGTGCAAGAAAGCTGTTTCCACCTCGTCTTCTTCACTTTCCGACAATGTCTTGAAATTCGTCACAGCATCGCGGCCACGGAACCGCTGCGCGGCTGTGTCGTAAGCTCTGGCGGCTTCTTCCTCTTCATTGAAAGTGCCTAACCAAACCCTCTGATGCTTCTCGTAGATTTGCGCACCCCACCTTCCATTAGGTTGAGGGACAACGCCTTTGAATCTTGATGAAGGGAGCTTCCTCGACTCCGCTTCGATGCCGTTTTCCGGGTCGATAACAACACTGGCCCCGCTGCCGACACGGCAGAGACTCACCCGAGACTTAGTCAAAGTCTCCTGTGAGGCGGAGAAGGGCGGTGGCAACGGCGTTGATGTGGAGTCACTTGTTACGCTTTGATCATCATTAAAGCTTCCATCCATTTTATATAGTGTGAAAAGGGGCAAGGAAAAGTGAGATTACTATATTTTTGGGTCGAAAGATAAAAGAAAGAGAGAGAAGTGAATCATCTTTTGTTGGGAAGAGGTGTGAATATATAGAAATAGAAGGCGCCCTCAATTTGTATATAACATGATATTATCATAATGTAATCGCATACTATATATTATACATATTAATTTATTTTGAATTTTTTATATTTTAGTATTTTGGAGATATGAAATAAGATGTGGGGGAGATAGGTCAACCCAAGGAAGGAACTTGGAAGATATAGTGATCCTGAAAATTCATAGAGAGAGGATGGATGGATGGGTGATCATCCAAATTCATTATTTTTTAAGAAAAATATGAAAAATTCTTTAATGGATCGGGTGTCGATCTATGCACCAACATAAACAGGTATATATATACATATTTGTGTGTTTGTATATGAACGGGGCTCACATCCCAATCCATCCAATAATTTCCCAAAAATATTTGTGGTACGGAGGTGAATAATAATAATTATTATTATATAATAGTTAGTACTTAGTAGAAGATGTGTGGGGTAGAGTATAAAGAAGACGAAGATAGCAAGTTGGTGATGGATTCGCATGAGCTGTGTGGACCTTTTGTTTAAGCAAGTTCGTCCCCCCTGAAATTTGCTGCTACTTTATATATATATATATACTAGTTAATTTGGCACCACGCTTATACATTAAGGGAATATTTGAACAAAGGTAATACCATATATCAACAATAGATTGTAGGTAAGCAAAAAATCAAAATGTACATAAACAAGCAAAATCGACGACCTGCAATCTATCAGAATTTATCATGCCGAATATTTAAAAAAAATACAAAAATAAATGAAAAACTAAAAGAAAAAGGAAATAAAATAATTTTTAAAAATAAAAAAGCGACGGCCTAATATTACAGGAACAATAACCTATTGAACAAATAATAAATAACAAAAAAAGGGAAGGGCAATAACCTATTGAACAAATCATAAATAACAAAAAAAAAATAATAAGAACAAAAAAGAAAAAGAAAAAAAAGGGCAAAAAGGGAAGAGGTTACTGTTCATGGGAACAGTAACCTCTTCCCCACTTATATATATGGTATAATATATATATATATATATATATATATATATATATATATTGTGTGGGTGTGGGCGTGTGTTGATATACTTTGTTTTATACAAAGACCAGGTGAAGAAGGATTTTGGTTGTATGATGATTAACTAATAAAAGATTGAAAATTAATTGTCTTCAATAACTGTTACCCAAGTATGGACTCTGCAAGACCTGACTTGGGCAAGACCTTTACCATGGCCAACCCCAGGTCGGCCTCGAGGATGACCTCCACCTCGGCCACCCCCAGGTCGGCCTCGGGAAGATCTCCACCTCGGCCACCCCAGCTCGGCCTCAAGAAGATCTCCACATCGGCCACCCCATCTCGGCCTCGTGGATGACCTCCACCTTGGCAACCCCAGCTCAGCCTCGAGGATGACCTCCACCTCGGCCACCCCCAGGTCGGCCTCCAAGAAGATCTACACTTGATGAGTGATCTCATAAATCAGAGGCACAAAACATATCTCTGTACACGAATAATATCTTAAAAGCTGCAGAAATCGTACAAATGGTGCAATAGTTGTCTGTGGTCCCCATCACTGGGACTCTGACCCCTACCTTCAGCATCAGACAATGTCACCTAGACCTTGGGTACAAGTTGTCTCCTCCATTCTCATATAAATACCAGATAACTCTCACAAAGCAAGAGACAGATTTTCCGTGAGAGAGCAGGCAGGAGGGTTGAGAGGGCATGGGGAAGGCCAACACCTCTTTCTAGGGGGGGGAAAGAGAGCATGTCTCCTTCCTCCTCAAGAACAAGCAGTAGCCGAGGTCTTCCCCCTTCACCATTTTCATTTCTGAGCTCATTTCTTGTAAAGAAGACACTGTAAATCACACACTTGTTTATAATGAAATTTATACCGGACTAGGTCCCGTGGTTTTTCCCCATCTTTTGGGGTTTCCACGTAAAAAATCTGGTCTCATTTACTTTTTGTATATTGTTTCGTGCTTGGATGAAATACACGTCTACCCTACCAAAATCCGAGCTAACATTTGGCACCGTCCGTGGGAACGTGAGCTCAAGACGTTGAGATATGGGGAGGAGAAGGATGGTTTGAGGGTTGCATCTCTGTTGGGAGATGGGTTTCTAAGTTCTGGAGAAGAAAAACCTTTGGTAAGCGGCGGCGACGGGTTTGATAAAAGGGGGAAAGGTTTTGGTTATTCGGGTGCAGCCTTGTATGAAAGTTGCTATGCTTTTGGGTTGCACTCGAACGCCAGTGTAATGATTCTCGAGATGCTACATCAGGCCTCAGATCTCTGGGGATACCTCTTCCCCCTAGCTGACCACAATTTTTGGAGAATGGAGCTGCTTTAGCATTTTGTTTTTGGGGTGTTAAGAGCTGTTGTTGCAGGATTGGAGCTTATTAACAGTGACAGATCAAATCAATACCTAACGTCAAGCCATCTCAGCTCGGCCACCGAGGCCTCACCTTGGCCCAAGCTCGGCCACCTAGGCCCCAGTTCGGCCTCAGCTCGGCCTCAACAGTGAGATCGGCCTCATCCATGCCAGCTCGGCCTCATCCACATCAGCTCGGCCTCAGCTCGGAAACCTCGTCCAGCTCGGCCTCAACAGTGAGCTCGGCCTCATCCATGCCAGCTCTGCCTCATCCACATCAGCTCGGCCTCTACAATGAGCTCTTCTCATCCACCCTCGCTCGGCCACCTCAGCCATCAGCTAGACCTCAGCAATC
Organism: Haberlea rhodopensis; assembly: GCA_907163345.1. Lineage (NCBI taxonomy): Eukaryota > Viridiplantae > Streptophyta > Magnoliopsida > Lamiales > Gesneriaceae > Haberlea > Haberlea rhodopensis. The sequence continues at coordinate 242,675 of CAJQUN010000064.1, forward strand.
AAACTCAACTTAGGCGCTTAATCGTTATGCCTTAATTATGGTTTTTCCTGTCCAACTGATATTTGATTTTCGTACATATATATTTATGTAGTGCTATTTTATTATTATTTCAGGACAGAATCACCAGCTCGGGCATGCAATCTTGCAGTAAGCCCCTATTATGATAGCTCGGGCATGCAATCTCGCAGTAAGACCCTACTCAGGAGTTCAGCTCGGGCATGCAATCTCGCAGTAAGCCCCACATCAGCTCGGATTGAGGACCAACTCGGGCATGCAATCTCGCTGTAAGCCCCTATTCAGGAGTTCAGCTCGGGCATGCAATCTTGCAGTAAGCCCCTATTATGACAGCTCGGGCATGCAATCTCGCAGTAAGCCCCTATTCAGGAGTTCAGCTCGGGCATGCAATCTTGCAGTAAGCCCCTATTATGACAGCTCGGGATCTTTATTTGTTCTGAATTTGGATGAACTTATTCGGACGATGAAATGATGGGGAGTTCGGATGGGATATTCAGAGTAAGCCCAAGTGTATGAGGCCCTGGCAAAATATCAGTGCAGATCTGCCATGTCTCTAAAGCCCAGGTGTATGAGGCCCTGGCATATATTAGCACAGGTCCGCCCTGATTGCTTAAGCCCAGGTGTATGAGGCCCTATCAAATATTTAGCACATGTCCGCCCTGATTGCTCAAGCCCAAGTGTATGAGGCCTTGGCAAAATATCAGCACAGGTCCGCCCTGATTGCTTAAGCCCAGGTGTATGAGGCCCTGGCAAAATATCAGCACATGTTCGCCCTGATTGCTTAAGCCCAGGTGTATGAGGCCCTGGCAAATATTTAGCACAGGTCCGCCCTGATTGCTTAAGCCCAGGTGTATGAGGCCCTGGCAAATATTTAGCACAGATCCGTCCTGATTGCTCAAGCCCAAGTGTATGAGGCCTTGGCAAAATATCAGCACAGGTCCGCCCTGATTGCTTAAACCCCGGTGTATGAGGCCCTGGCAAATATATAGCATAGGTCCGCCATGATTGCTTAAGCCCAGGTGTATGAGGCCCTGACAAATATTTGGCACAGGTCCGCCCTGATTGCTCAAGTCCAAGTGTATGAGGCCTTGGCAAAATAATCAGCACATGCCCGCCCTGATTGCTCAAGCCCAAGTGTATGAGGCCTTGGCAAAATTTCAGCACAGGTCCGCCCTGATTGCTTAATCCCAGATGTATGAGGCCCTGGCAAATATTTAGCACAGGTCCGCCCCGATTGCTTAAGCCCAGGTGTATGAGGCCCTGGCAAATATTTGGCACAGGTCCGCCCTGACTGCTCAAGCCCAAGTGTATGAGGCCTTGGCAAAAATCAGTGCAGGTACACCCTGTCACTAAAACCCAGGTGAATAAGGCCCTAGCACCAACTTACTGTTATGATCCGCTCAGGTACATTATTATCGCCATGGTCTGCCCAAGCACAGTTTTATCGCATAGTCCTCCCCATAGTTCAGACCAGACGAGAATCATTCGCTCATATTTATTATATTTGGAGCTCAGTTCGGGAGAGCATTATCGGCTCATTTTTATTATATTTGCTCAGGTCGGGAGACCTTATGTCCTCAGTTTATTATTTCTGGAGCTCAGGTCCGAAGAGAATTATCTGCTCATATTTGTTATTTCTGGAGCTCAGATCGGGAGAGCATTATCCGCTCATATTTATAATATTTGGCGCTCAGGTCGGGAGACCTTATGTCCTCGGTTCACTATTTCTGGAGCTCAGGTCGGGAGAGCATTATCCGCTCATATTTATTATTTCTGGAGCTCAGGTCGGAGAGCATTATCCGTTCATATTTATTATATATGGAGCTCAGGTCGGGAGACCTTATGTCCTCAGTTTATTATTTCTGGAGTTCAGGACAGACGAGCTGTATGTGTCCGGTTCATTATTTATGGAGCTCAGGTCGCGAGGGCATTATCTGCTCATATTGATTATTTCAGGAGCGCAGGTCGGGCAAGAATTAAATGCTCGGTTTATTATCTTTGGAGTACAGACATGTCAACCCAGTTTTGTATTTAATTCTATACGTAGAATTATTTCTAGTTGTCATTGTAGGTCAGCCCTGCTCAGATAACAGGTCAGCCCTGCCTAAGATTTAATTCTATACTTAGAATTATCTCTAGTTGTCATTACAGGTCAGCCCTGCCCAGAAAACAGGTCAGCCCTGCCTAGAAAATAGGCCAGCCCTGTTGTTATTGAATTTTATACGTAGAATTATTTCAAGTTGTCATTGCAGGTCAGTCCTGCTAAGATAACATGTCAGCCCTATTTTGTATTGAACTCTCTATTTAGAATTATTTTAGGACTCTTTTAGAGTTAATTGCAGGTCAGCCCTGCCTAGAAAACAGGCCAGCCCTGTTGTTATTTAATTCTATACGTAGAATTATTTCAAATTGTCATTGCAGGTCAGTCATGCTAAGATAACAGGTCAGCCTTATTTTGTATTGAACTCTCTATTTAGAATTATTTTAGGATTCTTTTAGAGTTAATATTGCAGGTCAGCCCTGCCCGGATAACATGTCAGCCCTTTTTAAGATTTAATTATATACTTATAATTATCTTTAGTTGTCATTACAGGTCAGCCATGCCTAGAAAACAGGCCATCCTTGTTGTTATTCATCTATATTTAGAATTATTTCTAATTGTTATTGCAGGTCAGCCCTGCACAAGTAACAAATCAGGTCTTGCCAAAATACCCGAACAATCGAGACAGCGTTACACTAGCTTGACTAGAGGGGGGATACTGGTGTTAACCTGGTAAAAGTATGGACTCTGCAAGACCTGACTTGGGCAAGACCTTTACCATGGCCACCCCCAGGTCGGCCTCGAGGATGACCTTCACCTCGGCCACCCCCAGGTCGGCCTCGGGAAGATCTCCACCTCGACCACCCCAGCTCGGCCTCGAGGATGACCTCCACCTCGGCCACCCCCAGCTCGGCCTCGGGAAGATCTCCACCTCGGCCACCCCAGCTCGGCCTCAGGAAGATCTCCACCTCGGCCACCCCAGCTCGGCAGCATGGATGACCTCCACCTTGGCCACCCCAGCTCGGCCTCGAGGATGACCTCCACCTCGGCCACCCCCAGGTCGGCCTCCAAGAAGATCTACACCTGAGGAGTGATTTCATAAATCAGAGGCACAGAACATATCTCCGTACACGATTAATATCTTAAAAGCTGCAGAAATCGTACAAATAGTGCAATAGTTGTCTGTGGTCCCCATCACTGGGACTCTGACTCCTACCTTCAGCATCAGACAATGTCCCCTAGACCTTGGGTATGTAGTTACAGGTTGTCTCCTCCATTCTCATATAAATACCAGATAACTCTCACAAAGCAAGATAAAGATTTTCCATGAGAGAGCAGGCAGGAGGGTTGAGAGGGCATGGGGAAGGCCAACACCTCTTTCTTGGGGGGGAAAAGAGAGCATGTCTCCTTCCTCCTCAAGAACAAGCAGCAGCCGAGGTCTTCCCCCTTCACCATTTTCATTTCTTAGCTCATTTCTTGTAAAGAAGACACTGTAAATCACACACTTGTTTATAGTGATTTATACCGGACTAGGTCCCGTGGTTTTTCCCTATCTTTTTGGGGTTTTCCACGTAAAAAATATGGTCTCATTTACTTTTTATATATTGTTTCGTGCTTGGATGAAATACACGTCTACCCTACCAAAATCCGAGCTAACAATAACGAATTCAAGAAAAATGGGAGTTGATAATGGTGGATATTTTGATGAAAGATCAACAGATAACATTTCAGTGACACTAATTATTTAATGGTGGAGCGACGATGATAGAGTTTGGTGAAAAATAATTTTATGGATCGGATGTTTGTAAAGACCAAGATATATAAACATGTATATAAATATATATATATTTGTATGTGTATTAGCGTTTGTAAAATCGGGTGTATAGAAGTGAGACCGAGCGTTTGGTTGATGCTACTGTCTTTATGAGCAGTTAGATGAAAATATTCGCATATAAGGATATATCCCTCTAAGGCACTTTTGGTGAAGATAACAACTACTCAATCAATAATAATAGACTATGTTGTACAGATACTACAAAAAGATTCACGGTCAAGTATCGGATACTTCTGGGATACGGATACGCAAGGATACATCACCGATACGTATCGGATACGACACGTGGTGTATCTGGGGATAAAAATTAAGTTTTTATTTTGGATAGGTTTCGGATACGGTCATAATACGCCGGTGACCGTATCCGACACGGATTAGATACGGGAACTTTCAATATTTTTTTAAAAATAGGGTTGAAACTGTAATTAAAATTAAATTATTTAACTTAATCCATATTTCATAACCACCCTAATGTGTTTAATGTCGATTATATTCTTGAAATTTTTATATGTCCTGGATTAATATTCTACCATTTGTCGTGAATTTGGTGAGTTTGCAACTTTATTCTGATTTCTAATGTGTTTAATGTTGATTATATGCTTGAAACTTGATTTCTTACAAGTATTATTAATTATATATATATATAAATAAATAAAATTTACCGTATCCAGACATATCGTATCCTATAAATTTCAAAAATCCCATGAAATCGTACCCGTATCTGCGTATCCACGTATCTATATATTCATGTATCTGTATCCGTACAACATAGATAATAGATGTACATAAATAAATAATAATAATAATAAATTTAACATCTTATTGAGCTGATTTTAGCTGCAGTTCAGGTCTTTACATTCTCATTTAACGATATATCCCTATAGTGAAGATATCAACTATTCAATCGATGGATAGTAGATATACATGAATAATAATAATAATAATAATAATAATTTTTATTAATTTGTTTGGGACTATATCTATCTAACGAATACTTCTTGGCTACCCCCATGGGCACTACCCCATGGGGGTCCAACACCCTTGGATGAGCATCATTTCCCCAAATGATGCTCATCCAAGGGTTGTGCTACCCCCATGGGGTAGTGCCCATGGGGGTAGCCAAGAAGTATTCCTATCTAACATCAATTTCATTTACCTGCTGGCATGATTTGATTGGTATTCTCCATGTTTATTTTGTGTCAGTGGCCAGGTGTAATATGGTATATCTGGAAATATATGCACACATATTATATTTTGTAACAAACATATTGACAAATTTCAACTGGCTTGTCATCAACAATTACATTATTGCCATTTTAGTTTACTAATTGAGTGAACGTTTTCATTATCACAACCTTATTATTGTGAAATGAATCAACAAACTATTTCATAAGAGAATACTCATTCAATATAACAAAATATGCTCCCAAATTATAACAAAATATTTGATATAATATTGTTGATAATTGGAAATTGAATAAAGAAACAAAGTGCAGTTGTACGGTGCGTGGGCTACCGCCTACCGCATCCTATAAATATAAATATATACCATAATTATAGTTATTGGTAAAATAATAAACGTTCAATCAAACAATTGGTATTAGACTCAATGTTTCATGTTCGATTCCTATGAGTTGCAGAGAGTGCAAATATTGGGGGATGGATTGTTCGGGTTCAACAATATAAAGAATTACCGTCTCATCTAAAAGCCCGAGCTTGTAGAGAGAGTAAACAATTTATTATTTATTCTCTAGCATTCACCTTCACTTGTGGACCGATTTGTTCCTTTTTTTGGGAGGTCCATCAAGTGAATAGTTAATGTGGATATAATTGTTGTTTTTGAGTTTTGAATTCATGACCTTAGCGTTAGTCAGATGCTCTGAGCCATAAATTATCACCGTCATCTAAAAGCCTGAGCTTGTAGAGAGAATGCACAATTTATTATATTTTCTCTAACATAAATATATATGTATATATTAATTTGAGAGGGATATGAATACAGGGTTTCTGTACGGAGAGTCATATCTCCGTATTAGGAAATTCTTGCATCGACCGACGTGGACTTCGGCCCATACACCAATATACAAAAATTATTGTCAATCATGGTTTGATTAATCATGATTGAATATTTTTATATATGCTTGTACATGGATCAAAACCTCCATACCCAGTCCATTCAACAATTTCCCTCTCCTTATCTTTGGACAAGAAACCATCAAAGCTTTTGTTTGTCATTAAAATTTAATTTGTGGAGTCAGATGCGGTAATGGTGGTTACGCGGTAATTTTGAGGATATGATGTCAACTAGACCAAAGGTCATTGACGCTTTTTTTTTTTTTTTTTACTTTTCACTGTTGTTTTTGTTTATGTTTTTTCTTAACTGGATGATATTCGATAATCTATATTTCTATAAAAGCTTCATTATAATATGATTTTTAAGCATGTATTTAATTTATTTTTGAATTTTATAAGAAATATGAAAAAGATTGTACGGCATTATTGAGGTGCATTATTATTCACACAGGTTGTGTCATTGACTCCTTTCAGGTAGCAACGCGTCTGTGATCACACAATATTACACCACACACTATTATAAATAAATTATATATACGATTGGGAATTGCAATTCTGAAAAAGAGATCTTGGTTTTATAATATCAAATTTTATTCTTATTTTTTCTTATATGGTAATGGTAATGATACGACTAGGGATGATAATGAGGTAGGTTTGAGATGAGTTTGATTAATCTCAGAACTCGCCCCACTACATATAAAACCCGGACTCGTCACGCCCAGCCTCGCTTAGAACCGCGAACCCGACCGGTTTACCCACCCCACTCGGGACCAATATTTATATATATTTTTAAATTTTTTAGCTAGAAATCAATTTTGAAACATAAAAATTGAGTTTTGTGATTGAATTTCATATTTTTCTCTAGTAAATATTTATAATAAGCATTGTAAAACTATCTTTAAGCTACCAAATATTTATTAATTTGCTCTAATTTCCTTCAAAATATCCAACTTTTTTAACATGAACACATTAGTTTTGATATAAAATTAAATAATGACACTTTATTGTTCAATCAAAGAAGTGAAACGTATATTCAATATTAATTTTTTTAAAAAAATATTTAAAATGTATAGCATGGTGGGTTCGGGTCGGGTTTGGCCAATCCTAGGACCCACCCGCCCGCCCCGCTTTCAAACCAGGTTGAAGCGGGTCCAGACATGCCCCGGTAGGATGGGTTCAATGCTGGTTCAAGTCTGTACCCGTCCCATTGACATCCCTAGATACGACGCCAATGAGGCTATTGCGTATGTGGTATCACGTTAGCATTAGAGGTGTCTCAAATTTTCCAGAGGCCTTAGACAAATTACGAAACTGAGGCTTTACCAAGCATGCGTTATCTCATAAGCTAATATTGATCCACTCAATAAATACATATATAAGACCTTAACAGACAGTATAAAATGATAATTATACTAATTTCACAATGTCATCTTCCTTTATAGGGCTCTATCCTCATGCCAAACACTTGGTTTTCAGCATCAAATCTTGGTAATTTGTATGATATGTAGAGAAATAGATAAATGTATTGTGTGGTTGTGGATTTTGGAATTAAATTTAATTGGAAAGAGTTGAAATTTGAGGATGAATCGTTCAGATTTGGGAAGAGAAGACATGGAGTAGCAAGCGTTTTAAATTTAATTGGAAAGAGATGAAATTTGAGGATGAAACCGGCCGGTTCCGGATCGGGCCGGACCGGTCCGATCCGTTGAGCACCCCTACCCGCGGGGCAAAGTGCTACATGACGGAGCCACCTCTTGAACCTATAGGAGCCACCTCTAGATCCCCAGTGCCGGTGGATCAATGAGTTATGTCGCGACGATGACGTCGCGTTCTAAAGAAGTGGTGATTGTAATGCCCTTGTCCCACACAATTGATATTTAAAGGAAAACGGAACTGAAATATTGTATTACTCTCAACAAAGACCCAATTGTTTGCTCACTTAGAGCCTGCCAGATTTTCTCACCCAGAGCCGGAACATAATTGCTCACCTAGAGTTTGCATAGAACCGATAACACATCAGTACATATTTCACAACAGAACAGATTTAAGCTTAAACAAGCACAATAAATAATCTAATTTTCTCATGTTACTAATATCAGTTCTCTAGACTTAACCATCCTAGAGATGAAGTCAGAATATCGGTTCACCATATGAATAAAAGGTCTGGCTATCCAGGACAATGGTTAACCATCATATCATGTCATTATAACAGTTATAGCCCCCACCACATCAGGGTTAGAGTTTGGAATCCCTACCAATTTGATTTCGAAATTTGCAGTGCTTCAAAATCATATTTTTCCACATAAAATCTCACAACCATAATTTCAAAGTATTGTTCATGTTCAATAGCTATTAGACTATTAATCTTGGATTGAATCGGTAAAGACAGATTGAATAGGTGGGGGCATCAAACAATTATCGTTTGGTGGGCGAATTACTCTACTCAACTCGGTTTTGACTCCCCTACCAACTTTTTTTTCTCTCTTTTTATCGTGTCCCTAAAGAAGTTTCCAAAGCTTTAATTAAAATCTAGAAGTCTTTTATGTGGGGTGGGGTGGATGTAGGGAAATCAATTGCATGTGTTAAATGGTCCAAGGTTTGTAATCGTCATGAAAAAGGAGAATTGATGGTGAGAGATATCCATGTCTTTAACTTGACATTGCTAGGAAAATGGGCTTGGAAATTATTTCACGAAAAAGATAGGCTTTGGGTTAGAACTTTGAAAGTTCGATATGGGGTTGGGGTGAGGGGGTGGCGAGAGAATGTTGTTGGGAGAGGGTGAGAGGTAAATTCAATTTGGTGGAGAGACTTGAAAAATAACGTCCTGCTAGATTGCAATATTTGGTTCAAGGATGGGATTGTTAGGAGGGTGGGCTTGGGGAATGAGACTAGGTTTTGAGAAGACACTCGGGTTGATGGGGAATGCTTAGCAATGAAGTTTAATAGACTCCATAAACTTGACAGTAGGGTGGTTGTCTCATTTCTAAAAGGAGTATGTGGGTTGGTTGTCTTGGGTGTGTGTTTGGGCACAAAGGAGAACATTTTTCTGTCGGGAAGAATCTTTGCTATGTAACCTTGATGATGTCATTAACAGGTGCAATCGGAACCCAGAAGTGACAGACTCTTGGCAATGGAATTACGAGAATAATGGGCTGTATTATGCGAAATCAGCATACTTTGTAGCGAAAAACAGAATTTGTGGAGATTTCATACGAGATTATGGTCTCAAGACTGTTTGGAACTCGATTGGTCCAAAAGTGACTTTTCGTTTGGAAACTGCTTCAAAATAGAATTTCAACCAAAACAAATCTGGTGAGAAGAGGTATATACTTGGATCAAAGCTCTATGCTTTGTTCTTTTTGTGGTGAAGTGGAGGAGGATATCAATCATCTTTTTTTCTCATGCAATTTTGCTCATTGTGTTTGGATGTATTGTTATAAGTGGTTTAACTTAGAAAATGTGATGCATAATGATCCTGTTATGAATTATTGGCGACATTTGGATTGTGTGCTCGATTCTAAAGGAAAAGGAGAATGACCTGTCATCTGAGAATGTATTGTTTGGATCATTTGGCAAATCCGTAACAAGAAAGTGTTCAGTGATTTGGTAACTTCAAAAGGATCGACGGTTGAGTTGATATTGGCACTGGATACGGCTAAGAAACTTGGAATTCATCCTTATTCGGCTCTAGATTGGTATGGTGAACCGACGGTGTGTTTGAGATTTAAGAGGCTTTGCATCACCGCTTTCTGAGGCTAGTGTTTTCTTTGTTGTGGAATGGGTAACGTGAAGTAATCCGGTAACACAAAATCTCCCTTTCTTCCTCGCTGGAATCGAGAGAGTTGATGAGTTTTCAGAGTTTGATATCTCGTGTGATTAGTTTCAGAATATTTTGTAACCCTCGCATCGAAATGAATCAGATATTTTTATAGGGTTGTAAATCGGGAGTTACAGCCTCCATTATCTCCAAGAAATTAGTCATTAACTTCCTCATGTCCTCCCATGATGATAGTCATTTTCACCAATTTTCTCTAGTGAATGTAGCAGCTACAATTAATGGGGAGTAATGTTGTTTGACCAAGTCTTCATAAGACTGATTTATATTGATGCTAAGTTGAGTTGGTGGAATTTCTTCCATAAGTTGAGTTGATGGGTTTCCGGCCTTTCCACTAAGAAAGTTCTTTGATCGGTTGAGTTGGCGGAGTTGCATTGACAAATTGAGCTGATTTGGTTACACCAGTTTTGCTCATAGAACAGGTTTGGTTTTTGTTGGAATGATGAAGGACCGACCTTCACAAAAGGTACTTAAAATAATAATAAAATATAATTATCATAGATATTAATTTTTCTTCCAACTGGTTTACTCATCAGAATTCAACTCATATCAATCTCATCTTACTATATTATAATGCATAAGCCCCCTATACAACTACCTTGGTATGACAAATTTGAATTTACCAAACTACCCCCCTCCAATGGTTTGTTGTGGTTCTTTGTTGCATCTTTTGAATTATAATAATAACCAATGTATATGTTTCATTTATTTCATTACACGCATCAATTCATATGCATTATATATTACGTTATACACGCGTTATAAATCTGTCTTTCAGGGAAAACAAAAAAAAATTAACGCTACTATGAGAACATCTTTGACTATTGCTTGATTTTTTTTACACCGACGTGAATAATACCCAGATTTACGGGTCAAACCATGTTATTTACTTAAAGTTTATATTTTTATATCACCTTAAATAATTCAATTGTTTAGCGTTTATTCACGATATAGTATAAATTATTGATCAATAATTTAGGATTATAGTTAAATGAAATATCACTAGCATTTCGATCATATATATTGTACATGTTTATTTTAGTCATACACATGCTTAGAAATATAAGTAACCACTCGATCTTTGGAGACTGTATAACAATTTTGATTTATGCTCGTGGGTTTACGTCGTTTAAAACCTTATATATTAAGCGTAATTTTAATAAAGTCGTTCACGTTCTTGCAAAAGCATCAAATTGTATATGTGATTGTAGTGATGAAGTTCCTAGTCGTACTGCTAACATTGTATCTACTGAATATTGTTGATCATATAATGTTATGAATCACTTTTCATAAAAGAAAAAAAAACAATTTCGATTTATCATTAGTGGAGACTAAATATTCTAATTAAAAGATCGTTGAATTTTGTTCGGAATTTAACCCGAAAATTAAGTAAAAGGCTTTCCCATTAAATCTTTTCATGAATATACTTAATCTATACTAGTTCCCTTCTGTACGCATTGCGTGCATATACATTTTTTTTAAACTGGTGTGATAATTATAACGTACGTTTTTTTATTTATTTTGGTTTTAGTTTTTTTCTTTAATTTAAATTATGAAATGATTATAAGTATTTGTATATTTAAATTTTTTTGGTACTTAATATAGTTTTTAGGATAATATGGTAATTTGTATGATATGTGTGTTGATAATGATAATTTGTATGATTGGAAGGGCATACCGTAAATTGATGGACATATAGATGACATGTGTGATGATAATATTTTGGATTTGCAGGGCATAATTGTAATTAGACATTTGTTTAAAATTATCGGACCACTAAAGTCCTTACAAATTATATATAGTATAGATAAGTTTGATGCAAAAGCTGAACCAATAATTCAAATGCTGGAATGTCGCTTTCTTGAAGAATTTTTTGCCATAATTTCTTGTCTTATATAAAAGACTTGGCTAGAGAGACATTGCAACTGATTTAATCGTCCGAAATCTAGAAAAAAATTGAAAACATTTGATAATACTCTTGGAAAGTTTTTACTAATAAAATTAAAAAACCAAATAAATTACCCATAATATATTTCTCGAGAATGAAATATTCAAATTATACCTAAAATTTCAATAGAAGTACCCCTAATATAATTTATTTAACCAATAATAAATAACCTAAATTGTTGAAGGAGTATTGAAACATCAATTTCAAGATATATTAATTTGTCAAAGAAACAATTGAAATCATGGAATTCACAATGGTGACCAAAGAGAGTCAATCCAAGTTGCTTTTGTTGACTCATTCATACCCTATATATAATACCCCTGTGAGCCACATAACCTTCCTACTGGTTAAAAAGTTGTGTTAGATATTCACTAACTTTTTATTTAGAAAAGTAACCGATTAATATCGTACTTATATATCAATTTAATATTAAAACATAATATTATTTAAATAAATAATAATAAACTAACCTATTAACTATTTTAGACTAATCATATTGAATTGATATATAAATAACATCTAAACCAGATTCCTACAAGTTAATCTATGTGTCCCCTCATTCAACGCTTTAAAGGATCTTGACAACCACTTTGAAATTTCAAACATATATGCTCTACTTATTATGTAATACTATGTTTTCCACATTAAAAAAAGTAAGTTTAGATATTTTATATTTTTCATTATTGTTGTTCTTATTATAATCTCAAACTTAAGTGTTCAACAATTTCGTAACGAATAATCCCCATATTAAATTACATTGTGAGCTTGTTAATAATTGCGAAACAATCACAGAGTGTATAATTTATTTATTTATTTTATCAGAAAGAACTAATATTAATGAGCACATTGTTTCTTGTTGCGGGAAGGCTCCGGGAGGTGCAACAATAAGGATTACACACCATTTCTTTATCATCTTGATACACGAACCAATACAGTCTTCCTTCACAAATCACAAACTGTACTGTGATGTTTAGTTATTTTAATACTAACGAGAACTAAACATACAGTCAGTGAATTATGTGTAGATTCTTTAATAAAAACAATTAGAAATTATTTAATTTCAAATAGAATAAAGAAAGAAAAACCATACTACATAATTACAGATAAAGTGCATAGTGTTAATTTGTTTGGTAACATGCAAAAAATATGTCCCATAAATAATGGGACGTACCAATTCTAACACAGACTTTTCCAAATATTTAATGGTCCCAAAGCTAATATGTAAAAATTAAAGGGTTTTTGGCAAATTAATCTCCTAGGGTTTGCCAAACAGGCGAACTACCCCTTTGTGGTTTTAAAATAGACATTTTATCTCATATGAGTTACAAAATAAGTAGTTTACCCCATGTGATTTGAAAATAGGCATTTTACCCAATGTGTTTTGTGAAAACAGGCATTATACCCCACTGTGGTTTATAGAATTGGCAGTTTACCCCATATATGTAGGGTGTATTTCACACATATTCACAAACTATAAGGGAATAAAATACATATATTCACTAACCACATAGGGGTAAAATGCATATTTTCAAACCATATGAGGATAAATTGTCTATTTTATAAATCAAATGGGATAAATATCTATTTTCAAAACACATAAAGTAATTTATTTATTTGACAAACTATTATTTGCCACTAGCTCAAAAATTAAATAATGAAGTATATAGTACGTAGAAGAAAGCTGGCTATATCGCCGACATGGCAAGCATGAACTTAGGGTTACAAAGTCAGCATCTACTGTTTGCAACTTGCATGCAGGCGCTACGCAAGATTTTCAAGAAAGGGCAAAAAAATATAAACATTACAATGGAGTTCAAAAAAGTTTTAGGGTTAAAATATAATTTAAGAGCGACAAAAGTGTTTTTTGAGAGACTAATATAATTTTTATTGGGTAAAATTTAAAAATAATTTTTTTAGGTAATACAATATTTTTTACTATCCGTTGGTATACTATATGCATGTGAAGTTCCCCCTTGCCCACACACACATATATATATATATATATATTTATATATATATAACTGTTTTCATCGAATTTTTTTTGTTGTTTTTATTATTTTGAAAGATAGATATTCATGCATCTTACTCTCATGTCAATCTCGATCCATTCTACGCCTTACGGATACACGTCAAGTAGACGCAAATTGTAGCGGCTTGGCGTACAACTTTATCTCACCACGGGTTCGCATATTAAATTATTTTTATTAATTAATTACTTTCAAATTTTTTGTAATTTATTTGCAAGTTGGTACCATAAATTTATTGGCTCATCATGTGTGGCTCCACTTTGCATGCAACATAGTGGTCCACTAGCTGGAAAAGCTGACTTGTTTTGAATAAATTACATCATATCAATAAATTGTTCATGCGATAAGATTGATATTACCCTGATACCAATTTGGAGAAAGACATTAGCCTATCGTATTATATTTGGTCGATCTCCTGATCTCAGGAGTCAGAACATTCACCTCATTTTTAAGTATATGGTCGACATCCCCACCTAATGAGGCTAAAACACCCGCTCCAACTTCAAGTATGCGACCAATTTCCAGATCTCCCAAGTTCTGAGTAACCTCATTTTTAATTGGACCACCTGACCTGGGATGTGAGAAACACTGTCGTGGTTGTGGTATCATTCGAAATTTGTTCTCAGATCGGGGTAACTTTAAAACCTCCCAGCTCTGGTAATGTATTGACCAGGTCTAAGCCTTTTGACCAAGTCCAGGTTAAACCGACGTGTTCCGAGATTTCAGAAAATGATGTGGATCGTGGCTTTACTGGTCACCCGATGTGTTCCGAGATTTCAGGGGCCGTGTAGATCATGGCCTTACTGGTCCAAACTTGCACACTTGCGAGATAACACATATATATCAAGCTAATTCACGATTTCAGGTGCATTTTTCTATATATATGTACATAAAACAGTTATTCCTTACAGATTTTCTCCATATCTCATATCACCTGACTTGAGCGTCGGAGGGGACCCACTGGAAAACTCTTCCGGCACCCTTATAACACTTGTTTCTTATCATAGCAGGTCATCACAATATTCAACTTTTCTTATTTGGTTCGTGGAAGAAGATAAAAAGAGGGGTATATCGACCTCTTATTGATACTGAGAGTCCACCACTCTTTTTGGGATCATCAATTGGCGCAGTCTGTGGGAACGTTTGAGCTAAGGTGTTGATATGGCCAGAGCACGACGTGGAGGAAAGAGAGCGATTGGAAGAGGAAGACCAGCGGATGAAGAAATAATTCCAGAAATAAGGATCCTAAGGCTTCTATGGAGCAGGGAGATCAATTACCTCATATTGTAGAAAATGTTGGAAGTTTGACTTTGGAGAAGTTAGCACAATTTATTATTCAAATCGTAGATATAATAGTAAGGTGTAGCCAAGCACCACCACCTCAAAACAATCTACCCCGTCATCCTCCTGAGGTGGGCTTGGGACGCCAGCCTCCTGAGGTGGGCTTGGGACGCCAGCCCGCTGAACTTGAGCTAGTAATGACCGATCAACTAGCTACTGACCCTAAAATACTGAATCAGATGGAGATGGTGTGGGAGGAGACACGAAGAATAGAGTTCTGATATCAAGAAGAGAAAGTCCTTTTTCCCTCTCAATCTTGAGAAAAGATCTTCCCCCGAACTTTCGACAGCACATGGTCGGAGAATATGATGGGAGCACCGACCCTGAGCAGCACCTTGGGAGGTTTGAGAATGCATCATTATTGCACCGATACTCGGATGGAGTCAAGTGTCGACTCTTCCTCACAACACTCATGAGGTCGGCTCATCAATGGTCTAACCTTCTAAAGCCGAACACCATCCACCAACTTTGAGGACTTCAGTTCCATATTCTTGAACCAGTTTCCCGGTAGCAAGAGGTATCAGAAGACCTCTCTGAGTTAATTTATTACTAAACAAAATGAGCATTAATCTCTGAGGGAATGGTCCAATGCTTTGCATTAGAGGTGCCCACTACCATGATCGACGTTCTTATCAATGCTTGCACTCAAGGTTTAAGGGGTGGGAAGTTTTGCAAATCATTGGTGAAAAAATCTCCTCGGAGTTATGATGAGCTCCTGGGCCGAGCCGAAAAATGTGAATCCGGAGGATGCATAGAAACAGAGGAAGATGGAGATGAAGCCAGAAGAAAGAAAAGAAAAAATTGAAGCAGGAAGAAAGAGGCTCTTGGAGAAAGGTGAGAAGCATGGCAGAAAAAGGGGACAATTTTTAACTCGCACCCCCTTGACTAAGAGCTTGGAGAATGCAATTAAAATTTGTGATTAGAAGGAGACTAGAAAGACCGAAGAAGGCAAAGAAGGGACCTCGCTTACCCCCATCCGACAAATATTGCAGGTTCCACATGAAGTATGGACATTCTACTAATGAATGTCATAGGTTCGAGGAGGAGGTCGAGAGGATCATTCAAGGAGATCCTCAAATCAAAGCAGTGCTGAGGAGGAAACCAGAGCCTTATCTCCCCAACAGAACAGGAAGAGATTGGTGTTGGGGGAATAACAGAGAAGAGGCATGGCGAGATAACCGACCTGATTACCGAGGTCGGGAAGCCTCACCAAAGGGAGACAATACGAGGCGAGGAGAACAAGTGGACAAAAATCCGATCCGAGGAATCATACACATGATTGCGGGAGGAGCTACTGCTGGAGATTATGGACGAGCTCGTAAATCTCAAGGGCGTATGAGGCTTGAGTGTTCGGAAATAACAGATGTGGCAGATCATAAATCTGATCCCATAGACCAAATGATTTGAAATGAGTTATTGTGCCACACACCGATGCTTTGGTGGTTACTGTCACTATTGCAAATTATGACATAGCTTGGATCTTCGTTGATACTGGGAGCTTGGTCAATATATTGTTCAAAGAGACTTTGGACCAGATGTAGATAGAAGGGTTCCACTTTGAACCACGTCACTCTATGGTTTTATAGGACATGCTATCAAACATATGGATCAAGTTACTCACCCTTTGTCAATGGGAAGTGGTTCCAGACGAGTTACTAAAATGACTGATTTCACATTCGTTGATGCCCCTTCTTCGTACAATGGCATTATCGGCCAACCTGCCATGAAGGATTTCCAAGCTATCTCTTCTACATATCATCATAAATTAAAGTTCCTTGTTGGCACTAAGGTCAGAGTATTGCATGGATATCAGAAGGCCGCACACAATTGTTATATGAGTGAGGTGAAAGAAGAAAACAAGAGATCAAAGCTTTAGGTTAGCATTGTTGCAGGAGGTAAGTGATAAGGGCTTTTTTCACTTTATATTTCTTTGAATTTCTTTGGATTGATGGTAGTTTTTCGATCAAATTATGTGGTTTGTGTCTGTTTTTATGTTTACCGGAATCCAGGTAAAGATAAGCGCTATCAGGATGAAAAGAGCATGAAATAGCAAGAAAAGAGTGGACAAAAGTCAAGGCGAGGCAAAGGAAAGAGGGAGTGAACGGGCAAACAACAATGTTTAAACATAGATGTATCTTTGATTTACAGAAATTGATCTCCAGATGCAGAGATCGATCTCCACAAAGCCAGGGACTGATTCTAAGGGATGTAGCTTGGGAACAATTTATACGATGCAGCGATCGATCATTACAAAAATGGCGATCGATCGCCAAATGAAAACTTTGGAAAATTAAAACACGACGACCGATCTCTAACTCATAGAAACCGATCGTTGCAAAAGTCTTGGCCCATTAAAATTGGCGGATGCATGGGTTTAAAAGGCGACCTACTCTTTTTTAGAGGACTTTTGACACTCTTTCAAGGGGAGAACATATTGAGAAGACTGCTACTCTTCCAAGGGCAATGATTTCATCACAAAACAAAGGTGGCTTTCATCTGGGATGGAGAACTGCTTCCATATCTTTTTGTATCTCTTACTTTTGTTCTTTTATGAATTTTTCAGACATGTCTATGTGTTTTTATCAATTCTAGGATGAGCTAATCCCTTCTTTCTAGGGGGAAGACATAGTTTGATTGGATATTATATTTTGGATTGATTGATTTATATATTAGGATTTATCACGTGGTTTATTTGAGTTTCTAGATTTGAATGCAATTTAATTGATTGGCCGTTGATTGAATCATCGTATTTGTTTGCGATCTATCAATCGAGAGAGGGGATTGTGAACAGGAAATAGGAAAACATATCGTGAATGTTTATATCGTCGACATGCGTATAACTCCATTGAAGCCTTTGAAAGAATTATTGTGCAATCAATATTGTTCGATATTTAATCTTAGATAGGGATTTCAAGGTTGATATTGAATGATAACTTCCACTATCACTTGGGAAAGGGAGTATGAAACAATTAAGAATTATTGGCTAATAAACTAGATAAATCAATAATATTGTAATTGATCATAAGAAATAATCAAGTGAAATCGGAACTTTAGAATCCTTCTCATAATTAATTCTCTTGAATTGTGCAACTGCTAGTTAGTGATTTACGTTATTTGACAAACAACAACACTACACATTTTCTAAATAGGATTAAGACCATCTAGCACAATATTTAATTAATACTATAGACCAATCATCGTGGGTTCAACATCCGTATTCATATACATATACTAAAACTTGATATCGTGCGGTTGTGACACGTTTACATGAAACACGTTTCTGGCACCGTTGCCTGGGGATTGAATAATATAATTTAATTCTAATATTGTGCCAAGTAATCTTAGTTTTGATTCAGAACTAGTACTTGAGATATATCTTGTTTCTTGATTTTTGCAGAGTATATGACAATATACAAGACTTGAATTGCTTTTATTTGATTCCGAAATCGAAAGAACTGCTCGACAACTACATAAAGCAAGAACGGGCGAGTTGAATCAAATGGCTTCTGAAAATCACGATGCTGAAGCTGTTCTAGTAGCCATCAGAGATCACTTTAAGCTGGCTATAAAGAATAACCACTCCAGTATTGCTCGCTAGACCATCAGTGCAAACAATTGCTTTTATTTTATTTTAGACGTTGTGCAGACTAAATCGTTAGGCGGTGTGTTTCAGAGGAAGAAGCTAAGGAGATTTTAGAGAAGTGTCATTCAACACCTTATGGAGGACACTTCGGTGCATCGAGAACTGCTTAAGGTACTTCAATCAGGTTTTTATTGGCCAACATTACATCGTGATAGCTACACTTTGGTGAAAACTTGTGACGCTGTCAACATCTTGGAAGTATATCCAAGCGGCATGATCTACCACTGACAAGCATTTTAGAGGTAGAATTTTTTCATGTTTGGGGTATTGATTTCATGGGTCTATTCCCACCTTCATGTAGACAGTCATAGCCGTGGACTATGTCTCTAAGTGGGTAGAAGCGATTGCCACACCAACTAATGATGCTCATGTTGTGGTCAAGTTTGTGGAAAAGAACATATTCACGAGGTGTGGCACTCCTATGCAATTCTAAGTGATTAGGGGACTCACTTCTGCAACAAGATCTCAATTCACTCTTGGCAAAATATGATATGAGGCATAAGGTAGCATTAGGATATCATCCATAGACAAATGGGCGGGCCGTGGTATCCAACCAGGAGATTAAACAAATCTTGGACAAGACAGTCAACATCAACCGAAAGGATTGGGCTGTAAGATTAAATGATGCACTATGGGCATACAGAACTGCTTTCAAGACACCCATTGATATGTCTCCATTTCGTCTGGTTTTTGGAAATGCATGTCACTTGACTGTGGAGTTGGAACATCTAGCTTGGGCAATCAAGAGACTGAATTTTGATCTCAAGGCTTCAGGCGAACAACGACTCTTACAGTTAAACGAGATTTACGAATTTCGTAATGACGCGCTATGAGAATGCAAAGTTCTATAAGGAGCGCACCAAGAAATGGCATGATAGCTAGATTTTGAGAAGAGAGTTTGTACCTTGGCAACAAGTGCTTTTATTTAATTCAAGCCTCAAGCGGTTCCCAGGAAAACTGAACTCTAGGTGGTCGGGACCATTCACCATTGAGAAAGTATTTTCATATGGAGCAATTGAGTTGAAAAGGATGGCCGAACTTTTCAAGTCAATGGCCAACGATTGAAACATTATTATGGACATGAACTGAGGAATGTTGATAGTGTCCGCCTCGGCGAGCCAAATTGAGATCATGAGGAGGAAAGTATGGTTGACGACGATAAACCAAGCGCTAATTGGGAGGCAACCCAATACGTACCCTTCAGTTTTTTTATCATAAAAAATAAAATATATTATTTTCTATCTCAAACATTGATCCCTATTTGTCAGGGATCAATCCCTGAAAATTTTGGGTCTTAGAGATCGATCTCTGGCTTGTTAGCGACCGATCGATATATATACGATTTTGTTGTCTAACTACGGCCCTCAAAGATCTGTCCCTGATTTATCAGAGATCGGTCGCTGAATTTTTTTTAAAATACATATGTTGAATCATCTAGCGATCGATCTCTGAGTTATAGCGACCGATCGCAGCGATAAAATTTTTGTGTTTTGAAAGCATATAGGTGACCACATTAAACCTACAACACCTTTCTCTTCCCCAACTATACTAAATCCTCTAACACCCTAACCCCCCAAAATCATCACCTTAAGTCGAATCTTGCCCCAATCTTCACTATTATTGACGATTCTTGCACTCTCTTCGATTCCTCAAAATTTGGACGAGATTTCAACTTAGGGCTAACAAATTGGGGTTTTTCGACTTGGTTTCACCTCAATCGATTTGGCCTCCAAACGTGCGACTGCTGAGGTAATACTGTGCACTCACTGTTACATTTCAAGTGGGGGAGCTTTATACTTGAATGTTCAAGAGAGTTTGAGTTGTATGCCAATATTCATGATAAAAGGGGGGATGAATTTAAGAATTTTTGGTCTTGTGATTGCATAATGTGTTGATAAATTTGGAAGTTGGGGTGTGTTGTTGAGATTTATTTGCATCATCGAAACCGAGTTTAGGGGAATTTGGGAAGATCTTGAAATACTTTAGCCGCCATTTTTCACCTTCAATGGCACCTCCTTCAATAACTTCGATATCAACAAATTTGTTAATGAAGACGCTTCCAATTTTTATCAGCTATTCCTACACAAGCCCCTAGTTAAAGAGAGAGGTTAAGAATTTATTGAAGTCTGCCCGGTCCTCCAGGAGGCCGAAAGAAGGGGATGGTCAAAGTTCTTGAAACAACACTCTGATGCTGTAGTTCCCATGGTTCAGGAGTTTTATGCGAATCTAAAAAAATAGACTCGAAGGGTCTACCAGCCATGTCAGGAACAAGTACATCAACTTTCATGGCAACCGCATCAACGCCGTTTATAATATGTCCACCATCGAAATGATGAATACCCGGCCTTCATTGCACAACCACAAGACTATGATGCATTTATCACAACTTATACCGAGAGGGGGCTACTTGGACGAGAACTGCGAAGGGTGAGCTGCAAACATTCAAGATATCAGATTTACTTGATGACGCCAAGGGCTGATATTCATTTATAGCTACAAGAGTGATGCCCTCCAGTCACACTTCCGAAGTGACTAATGATCGAGCTACATTGGTGTATGCTATTATCACCAACAAATCTATCTATTTGGGCAAACTCATTCAGCGCTTCATTCATTAGGGCGCTAGGGGTAGCACAACTAGACGATTGCCACATCCCTCACTCATCACTGAACTCTGTCAATTGGGAGGAGTTACTTGGACAAATGATGAGGAACTACTGAATCCTCAACGTGCGATAGTTATGCCATTTGAGCAAACACCACCACAACCTACAATACCTTCATCCTCCACTCGACCAAGACGAACATCCATCACCCTCCGATGATCGATTTAACACCCTTGGAGCAGCAATTGGATTCCCAGCATAGGACGCTGAAAGCACAACAGCGGATGTTGGAGGCACAACATCAACTTTTGTCTGCTACCCATCAAGAAGCCAGAGCATCCCATCAGCGACATGACGCCTTCATGGATTACATGTTTCAGTACAATACCTCACTATCACAACACTTTCCTGACTATGTTCCACCACAGCTGCCGACTCTTCCATCCTACCCAAGTCTGATGATGAGATGGACAACGATCACTGACGGTCGTTGTCAGAGGTATGTGCATTATTTTTCACGGTTCAGTACATTGAGGACATGCACAGGCTTACGTTTAGGGGGTCACATGAATTGCAGATCATCATACCTTGCATGATACCTGAATTCCTAATTAGTTGGATTTGACTTTTAAATTCTTGTGTGTGATGTTTAGTTTTCGAGTCATAAGTTGCGTATGATTGAATTATTGGGCCAATGATGAGAATTATTGCTTAGTTTTGAAAATTCTAAGAATCTAGTTCGCTATGCTTGGTGAATCTTATGATGTTAGTACTCAATTGATTGTCACTCAAAGTTGAATGTGATCTAAGTGAGCATATAAATGATATATGCAATCTTTGGAATTGAGTTCGACCTTTATTCATTGATATGAATTGCCATTGGAACGCGTCTGAGCCTAAAGAAAAGAGTGGACTTGAATGAATTCCATATCTATTGTAAAACCCCAATTTTTTTTGTGTATTACCTTTGCTTATATCTTGGTTCTGAGACGATAATCAAGCACGATAGTCACATCATACAATTTGAATATGAATTGAGAATAATCTAGAACTTGCTTGAATACTTTTCGAGGTGAAATACCAACGTTATATGGCTTAAGAATGATTTAGGCGATTTTTGAATAGCTTGAGCCTTTCGAGCCACATAATAACATCATTTATACCTTAGTAACCCTTATGAGCTTAATGAAAAATCAAATGGCATGTGCTTAGGCACATGATTGACCCCCATTCGGCATCATTTCAAATCATACATCAACCACCATATTTCTAGCTTATACACTATTTCCTATCCTTGATTGAGTAAGCCCTGCTGCGCTTTAATATTTTGAAAATCTCTCAATGTGCATGATTTAAAATAAACCAAAAGGAGAATATAAGAAAAATGGATGAATTGAATGTGAAAGAAAATGAGGTGTTGGATAAGAGATAAAATTATGCAGGGGTGAAAGTTAAGAAAAATGAATGATGAATAAGCAAAAAGGAGAATGAATAGTGAAAGGGGGGTGCACAAAAACGTATATCTGACTTACTCTATCATTTGAGATCCTTATCCCTTTTTGTTGAAGCCTTGAGCCGATGCCATATATTATGAACCAATTAAGACCTATTGACCGAGCCATGTTCGTCCAATATACTAGTGGAGAATGATACAAAAGTCAAGCCTATGGACTCTCAAGAAACATGTTTGATGAGTATGCTTTGACATTCACACACACTCGTCTCATTACCTTGACTGATATTGTCCATTCTTCTTATAAACATATTCTTCTATTGGACAATAAGCTTGAAGCCAAAATGATACCGTGAAAAGTCCTATTGATATATGTGAATGTAAATCTCTTTTGATTGAAGGTGGCATAAAAATTGAGTTGAATGTTAGACCACGAATCTCTGAGGCCAATCATGTTTGATCACTACACAACTTGAGTATTTTGATTTTGTTGTTTTCAATTTTGTTTTCTTTTTCTCTTTTGTTCTGAATTTTACTCGGGACTAGCAAAAGTCTAAGTTTAGGGGGTTTGATTTATTTATTTGAATTTCTTTGGATTTATGTTAGTTTTTCGATTAGAATCATGTGGTTTGTGTCTATTTTTGTGTCTACAGAAATCCAGGTTAAGATAAGCGCTACCAGGATGAAAAGAGCATGAAATAGCAAGAAGAGAGTGGAACAAAGTCAAGGCAAGGCAAATAAAAGAGGGAATGAACGAGCAAACATCAATGTTGAAATAGACATTGATCTCTGATTTACAAAAACTGATCGCCAGATGCAGAGATCGATCTCCACAAAGCCAGTGACCGATCTCTAAGGTCGTAGCTTGGGAATATTTATGCAATGCAACGATCGATCGCTACAAAAATGGTGATGGATCGCCAAATGAAAATTTCTGAAAATTAAAACGCGGTGACCAATCGCTAATTCACAGAAACGGATCGTTGCACGAGTCCAGCCCATTGAAAGGCGGCCTAACCTACTTTTTAGAGAACTTTTGATAATTCTTCCAAGGGCAATGATTTCATCACAAAAAAAATGCGGGTTTCATCTGGGGACGAAGAGTTGCTTCCATACCTTTTCCTATCTTTTACTTTTGTTCCTTTATGAATTTTTCAGACATGCCTATGCTTTTTATCAATTCTAGGATGAACTAATCCATTCTTTCTAGGGGTGTGACATAAATTGATTGGATATTATGTTTTGGATTGATTGATTTATATATTAGGATTTATCACATTATGTATTTGTGTTTTCTTGATTTGAATGCAATTTAATTGACTGGCCATTGATTTAATTGTCATATTTGTTTGTGA
Source organism: Haberlea rhodopensis (assembly GCA_907163345.1). NCBI lineage: Eukaryota > Viridiplantae > Streptophyta > Magnoliopsida > Lamiales > Gesneriaceae > Haberlea > Haberlea rhodopensis. The sequence continues at coordinate 266,846 of CAJQUN010000064.1, forward strand.
TCTATCAGTCTGGATAGGGGATTGTGAACAAAGACATAGGAAAACACATCGTGGATGTTTATATCATCGATATGGGTATAACTGCATTGAAGCCCTTGAAAGAATTATTATGCAATAAATATTGTTTAATATTTAATCTTAGATAGGGATATCAAGGTTATTGAATGATAACTTCTACTATCACTTGGGAAAGGGAGTAGGAAACAATTAAGAATTATTGGTTAATAAACGAGATAAATATATAATATTGTAATTGATCATAAGAAACATAGTTGATAATCAAGTGAAATCGGATCTCTAGAATCGTTCTCATAATTAATTCTCTTGAATTGTGCAACTGCTAGTTAGTGATTTACGTTATTTGACAAACAATAACACTACTCATTTTTCTAAATAGGATTAAGACAATCTAGCACACTATTTATTAATACTATTGATCAGTGCTCGTGGGTTGGACATCTGTATTCATATCCATATAATAAAAGTTGAAATTGTACTCTTGCGATACGTTTTACACGCAACAATAAGCCATCAGAACAAACTCTGGAAGGGCCAACTTTGAATTGTGCCGATGAGAAGCCCAAATTACTAGAACTCAACTCTACCCAAAAGATGGTCAAAGTAGCTAAAGATTTGGACCATGAGGTCTGTACTATGATGATTGCATTTCTAAAGAATCATGAGAAAATATTTACATGGTCAGCTAGGGAGCTCGGAGATGTCCATCCCACTGTTGTGCAACCCCGCCTCAATATACTTACAGGTGTTAGACATGTCAAACAGAAAAAGAGGCACTTCAGCCCAGAAAATGAAAAAATGATCAGAAAAGAGGTGGAAGAGCTACTCCGAACTGGTCACATCCATGAGGTACAATTCCCAACTTGGTTATCAAACTTTGCCCAAGAGCTCGGCAAAGTGGAGAATCTATGTCGATTTCAGGGACCTTAACAAGATTTGTCCCAAGGATTGTTACACTTTACCATGTATTTATCAATTGGTGGACTCTTCAACTGGACATCAATATCTATGTTTCATGGATGCCTACCAGGGGTATCATCAGATCCCGTTGGCTGGGGGGTCAATACAAAGTGTGTTTTATCACCTCCGATGGGACATTTTACTATGCAGTAATGCCCATTGCATTAAAAAATACAGGAGCTACATATCGAGGCTCATTGACAAGTTGTTCGCAGCACATATTGGAAAAACATAGATTTATGTGGATGACATTCTGGTAAAATCAAGGTCGGGAGATGAACTTATCCCCGACCTTACAGAAAAATTCTTGGCTATGCGAATGCATAATCTGATGCTGAACCCTCAAAAGTGTCTCTTCGGAGTCAAGAGCGGAAAATTTATGGATACATTGTAAAAGAAAGGGGAATTAAAGCCGATCCAGAGAAGGTCTAAGCTGTACAGTCAATTTCATATCCTCAAAGCATAGAGGAGGTGCAATGGTTCACAAGTCGGATTGTGGCCCTGCCACGTTTCATATCAAGATCGGCACATCAGAGTCTGCCATTTTTCAGGTCCTTCGTAGAACAAAATAGTTTGAGTGGATGAAAAATGCGAGCTGCATTCGAGGACCTCAAGAAGTATTTGGCCGAGCTTCCAATCTTTAGCTCAGACAAAAAATAGAAGAACTATCTATCTGCAACAGAAGAAGTAGTGAGTTCGGTGCTTGTTAGGAAGGAAGGTTTCGTTCAGCAGCATATCTATTACATATCTCATGCGCTGAAAGGACCAAAGCTTCGCTATACAGAGATTGAGAGGTTAGCGTTGATTCTAGTAATGACATCCGGACGTCTGAGGTCATATTCTCTCACATCCAATATCACTGCTCACAAATAGCCCGTTGAGAAGAATAATGAGCCGATCAGAAGTCTCAAGACGACTGGTGAAATGGACGACCGAGCTGGGTGAAAATGACAGTAGCTATAAACTTCGGGTAGCTATCAAAGCTCAAGCCTTGGTCGATTTCATCGTTGAAACATTAAAGCTCGAGCAAGAGGAGATTGGGAAGGCCTTTGTGGATGGATCCTCCTCTAGCGAGGGCAGTGTGGTAGCAGCGGTGTTGCTATCACCCAAGGGAGATAACATAGATTGCAGTCAGGTTGGATTTTCGAGCTTCTAACAACGAAGTAGAGTATAAAGCTATGTTGGGAGGTTTAAGAGCTGCTCGGAACATCGGAGCGTCCAGAGTTCATATATTTTCTGATTCTCATCTGGTTTCCAACAAATGAATGGTGTATATGATATAAAGAATGAAAAGCTCATTGAATATGCTCAAACAATGGAAAAAGCTAGAGAGTCATTTGTTGAAGTTGTTTTCGAACAGATCCCCACATCGAAAAATGAGAAGGCTGATGGTTTGGCAAAAATGGCTAGCTCATTACATAGTTGGAAAGATCGGGAGGTGATATCTCAGGTTTAGCCCAGTCCCTTTTCAACCTTCTCACCTCCCGACCTGGAAGAAAATGATTGGAGAGCTGACATCTTGAATTATCTATAGAAGGGTATGATAGCGATCCTAAAAAAACACCGATTGAAGAGTCAAAGCCTTCGTTTCGTACTCCTGGAGGGGATATTATACAAGAGGTCTTTCTCCCGACCTCTTCTTAGATGCTTGGGTCCTAGATATTCAGATTATGTGCTTAAAGAGATTCATGGGGATGTTGCGGTAACCACCTCGGAGCTCTGTCGTTAGCCAGGAATGTTATCCTTGATGGATACTTTTGGGCTACTTTTCAAAGAGATGCCACAACTCTTGTCAAAACATGTGATAGTTGGGTTTCAGCTCCAACCTGCTGCCATGATGAAAGCAATTTTAGTCGCATGCCCTTTTGATCAATGTGGACTTGACATTGTTGATCCTTTTCCAGTAGCGCCAGCCCAAAAGAAGTTACTAATTGTGGCCATCGACTATTTCTCCAAGTTGGTGGAACCTGAAGCCGTGGCTAACATTACAGAGCAAAATGTATTAGAGTTCTTGTGGCAGAATGTTTGTTGCAGGCTCGGAATTCCAAGAAAATTAGTGTCAAATAATGGAAGGCAATTCCAATGTGCTCAGATAAAAGCATGGTGTGAGGAGATGAAGATACAAAAGCTTTCACCTCAAATAATTGGACCGTCTGGTTCAATTGAGTGAGGCGTTTTGATCGTCTGGGTGGACGAAGGTCTTCCATAACAGCATCAACAAAAACGTCGTCGGAATCAGAGCAGATATGGGTGTTGTCGAATGAGGAGATCGCGGATGGAAATTCAGGCATGCAATCGGAAGAACAAATGGCGCCACCATTAGCTGTGCTCTCGTCTGCGACCGGCTGTTATGAAGAAGATTGTGTGTTTTTTTTTTTTTTCCGGAATCTGAAGAAAAAGATTGTGTTGAACATGAAGAAGATGATGTTGGACAGAGGAGGCACATTGTGATGAAGAATATGGTGTTGAATATGTGATGAGTATTTTAGGAAAACAAATAGAGTTGTTAGATTAGGGTTTCGAAAAATATACTTATTTGATTAAATTTTTTTGAATGTGGATTTAGTTGTAAAAAAGATTTTATGCCTGATTTAGCTGAAAAAAGTTCTTCGAAGTGGTACATATCCACAATTTCGTCAATTAATTATCGAAGAACCCAAAACTTTCTCGATTGTTTCTCATTTCAATAAATGGATCTATGCGATTACAGCATTGTAGAAAATCACATGATCAAGAAGATATCAATATGTAAATGCTCATTTATTGCCCATCGTAAATCTTTTCTGACAAGTACAAGAAACAAGGAACTTAGAAGACTTCCAAAATCAATATAAATAGACTCATTGTTTTTATCTTCAAGCCACTTCACAAGCGATTATGGAGTTCCGTAATTAGAAGCAAGGCCCAAAAAACAAAATCCAACAACATCAACGTTGGATCCCCAATCTGCAGCCAGGTAAAAAATCTGAGGTATCATTAACCTTGTGTGAGAGTCCACTTCACAAGCGATTATGGAGTTCCATTGAATGGTGGCAAATCGATTCACCAATTTAAGCTATCAAAAGAAGACCAAATATAAATAATTGTTATAAGAAATACTGAAGAATATTAATTCAGCGAACAAAGAGGCACACAAGAACATCATCTTCCAGCTAACCTTCTTCTTCGGAGGGATATTTTCATTGAAAAACTTTCTTGGCAACACACCATGAGAGTGATCTATTTTGTTCCTCTCACCCATGGTAAGCTGGCTGGGGGTAGGATCCCACCGATTTTCTGGTGGCTGCTCCATAAATTTGGAATCCTCTCCAGGCAGGTTTTTGTCAACAGATCCTAAGAAGTGCGGATCAGACTTAATGCAGCATAAAACACCGCTATATAGTTGATATCCCGAAAAAGAAAAAGATGTTTTCTCTAACAAAAATTGAAAGGATGTCTTAAAAAACCTTCAGAGGCTGCCAAAAATCCCAGTGCCATATTTTCTACAAATTTAGGCGATAATTGATCGAGAGTAAGGAAAGTATAGGTTGATTGTAAACTTCCCTTTATGCTTACAGTCTTTATCACTATCTAACATTATTAATAAGCTACTGAAAAATCCTAAGCATGTGTTAGATATAGGTTTTGTAAATCAACAGCAATTAAGATAGTATGGAACTTTTTTCTAGTCATTTAAAAGGTATGGACTATTTATTAGTCATCGATATTCTTGATCAAAACAGAGATTTGAACCTTTTAAGTTTGATTAAACGCATTGTCAAGGTGGCATTATGCAGTTTAACAGCATAAAGACACTAATGTCTATTTGTTTGATGAGCACTTATCAAATCTACCGATATGAATATTACTGTACTCGGACTCTTTTAGCATCTAATGCTCATACAAAATTTCCTCTGAGCATAAAAACAGCCAGAGATCTCATGCTTTGGTGCAACGATACATCGACCTCTAGCTACATTCCTATCTCACAACCATATTATCCCAAATGCAGACAAAGCACCCAAACTTCACAGCATAAATCTAAAAAAAATGTTTACGAAAGTTGATGTAAAAGCTTAAACATACCAACAAAGAAAAGCGGAACAAACATCCACCTCAAAGATGGACCAGCAGACCTCAAAGAACACAAGTCCAAAAGGAAACCAGTCGTCCTCGTGGGGATGAAGAAGGGAAAAAATGTGTCTCTGCCCTCTCCAAAAGACTTGAACTTTATGGATTGTTATTGAACAATTCAACTTTCGTCTCTGCCCTCTCCAAAGAGGTCCAAAGCACAAGATCGTACAATTACAGCGGACTGGTGGATGAAAACCCATAGAACTGCAGCGGACCAGCGGATCAAAGACAGGGACATCATGCAAGGCGGCGTGGCGGACAGGCGGGTGAAAGACGCGTACAACTGCAGCGAACCGGCGGATCAAAGACAGGGACATAAAGCGACGCAACGTGGGGAAATGGAATGGAGAGGCGTGGGGAAATGGAGATATGAAAAGAACAAATGTTAATCCTAAAAACAATTAAATGAGTCGGCCAACAAAAGAAAAGGGATTTTTTTAAAAAATACTTTGGAATTTTTTTTTTCACAAATACATCAAATTTGATTGGATTTCAAATATACCTTAAACTGAGGTTGGAAAGCGCGGCATAATATTGAAGAGAAGCCGCTTCTATAGAAAGCGGCTCCTCAACAAGAAGTAGCCACCCACCTTGTGAGCGGCTACTACTTGAAGAGTAGGCGCCCACACGATGGGCGCCTACTCACTAAGCAGTAGCCGCTTACACAGTAAGCGAGTACTGCTTAATGAGTAGCCGCTCCCACCGTAGGCGGTTACTCAATACGGTGGGCGGAAAATGGTTTTCCGTGTGCTACTAAATATGATGGGCGATTCTCTGTGTGCCATCCGCAACCACCTACTCCATTAAATTACACCTCTAACTCAAAATTCATCTATAAATTAGATCCGTAGCTCGAAATAATTTATAAGATAAAATTTTTGTTTTTGCTCTGCAATTGGTGTAGCTTTTGTCTTCGTCTCTTCAATTCATTTTGTCTCCTCTCGTCAGAAATATATTAGTCCATCTACATTATTCAAGGTTAGTTGATTATTAGAAATATTATAATTTTTTCATATGTTTTTTTTATTACATAATTTTTTTAAAATCAATTAAACAATTCATTATGTTTTTAAATATGTACGTATAATATATTTTTATTAATATTATAAATGATAATATTAATGATTGATATGTGTGTTAATTTTTTTTATTACTTTTAGGATGACATTAAATCGAGGTCCCGAAGATTCAACTATATTATATCTACAATCTACGCATATCTCCAGTGCTGTTTGTTCTGAGAATATTGATAATATTCTAAAAGTCAAGCGTGCAGATAACCTTATCTGGGGATTGTATAATGAGAACGTGATACACGATCGCTTTTGGAGGCATATCATTGATATGGGATTTTACTGTGTTTTATAATCTGGTTACTGTATGTACGATAATCATTTGATTATCGCTCTTGTTGAGCGATGGTGGCCTGAGACCCATACATTTCATTTTAGATTTGGTGAGGCTACCATTACGTTACAAGATATTTCTATAATTTGGGGTCTGAAAGTTGATGGTCAACCAGTAACTGGGTAGATGATTCACAACGTGTGAAAGAATGCAAGAAACATGTCTTGAGTTACTGGGATTTGAGCCTCCCGAAGCAAAATTTAAAGGCGGTCACCTAAGAATACCTGCTGTAAACGATCATTGCCGAGCTAATCGTATCTATGATATGAGCTCAGAGATGGATGTAATAAAGTACACTCGGTGTATATCTTTGATGATTATAGGTGGAATTTTGCTTCCAGATTATAATAGCAGCGCTGTAAAACTCATGTATTTGCAGCTACTTGAAGATTTGGAAGAGGTGAACACATATAGTTGGGGCAGTGCAGTATTGGCTTTCTTATACCGTGAAATGTGCAATGCATCAACGATAGGAAAATGCACTATCACTAGCCCTTTGTATATTTTTTGCAGGTATATGTAATATTTTTCTCTTACTAATAATATCTTATCCCTTTGTAACACTAATGATTCCGCGACAGTGTTGAAACCCATCTATGCATAGCTTGAATGCGCAAAATACATAATTCAATGTATTCACCGCTCGATTGTTAGATCTTAAATGCCTACACTCCACAATTGTTCCAGTATTATACTTTGACAATGCACCCATGTATTTCCGAAGTAGACGTACAGAGCTCTCCCATGTACCGTAAACATTTTCCACCGCACGTTGCAAACTTCTCCATGCCCTTGTATACGAGATATCATAGCCATATTTATCTTTAACATTCTCCCGTACATACTTAATCTCGTACGAAGGATCACATCGTACAATCCCCAACAGTGTTTTGCCACCATATTACTGTCCAAGTTGTGGTGGTCTATACCAACATTACTCGAGATACATGTGTGAGGACCACCATACTTCGTTAATTTCCAAAAATCCATTTTGGGCTTCAAAGACGCTCGAAGACCCCATTTACACCTTACGGTAGGAGAAGTCTTTTTGCACCGTAATTTCCACAGAGTACGTGTGCTGTCAACAACACAATACTCACGCCTGACAACTCTAACAGAGTAATCTTTCACAGATGCAATCAGATCTTTCTTATCCTTGAAAATCATGTTCACGGACAGCTCTCCGACCTCCGGGTTGTAATATCGATTCGCGATCCAGAAGGTACATCAATCAAATCAGGAACCTGCTCTTCGTTGACCGCATTAAAAAATGGTGGCATTTCAATCGTGCTTGACAAAAATGGTGCGTCTTGCATATGTCTCGGACCATAAGGTGGTTCGCGGGATGTTGTCTCTTCACCGGGACATGCATGGACATTAACATCGTCTTCATCATGCATCTCATCAGCCTCAGTACCGTGTTCTCCAGAATCACTCGATAAATTATCAGGTTCACTATCACTCATGTAAACATCTCGATGACTATCTCCGTGTACGTCATGTGTGGCTGGCGCATCAGTTGCTGCCAACATAATTGTATGCTGCGAACCACCAACATCAGGATCAAATACATTATCAGGTGGTGTAATTTCTTGTAAGACCCCGTTATCTAATCAGATACTAAGGTGCAATTTAGAGAACTAAACATTCATGTGAATATATCAGAGTAACGTGCCGTGTTGATTAACCTGAGCTTTAGAGATTACAGTACCAAAATGTTTCAAAAGGAATAACACAATTTCCTACAAAGGTACTACATTATAGTCTTACTCTACTCAGTAGAAGCTATACAAAATTTTTCTCTAACATGCTAATCCTGTAGCACTCCTTACAGCTCAGCATATCAACCCCGACCCTGGTTCTCGTCAACAAAAGCACCTACAAAGACAACCCCCAACACATGAGCATATCATAATTCATATACAACATAATATGAATGTAAAGTGTAAATGCACAAATCATAAATACAAAGCACTTCCTGTATTTCCAAGCATTTACAACGCCCATTGGTTGTCCCTGTACCATAACTCATAATAAAACACATTATATGAAATTATGGATCCCTTTAATAATGTCATGACATATCACCTCTTTCTTTACATATCTTTTGAGTCATATATCAACAGTTATGTTAATGCTTCATGCTTCACAACTCATAATGAGCGGTACAATCCTCCCCGCTTCATTACTACATAAACTCATAATGAGCGGTACAATCTTCCCCGCTTCATTACTACAGAAACTCATAATGAGCGGTACAATCTTCCCCGCTTCATTACTACAGAAACTCATAATGAGCGGTACAATCGTCCCCGCATCATTACTACAGAACCAGCATAAGCATTAAACATACACTGTGATCTCTCTTGACTCGTGGAATACACCTCTTTATTCCACCTCACAATATGCAACAACAATGCATAATATGCAACAACAATGCATAATAACATGTATCAAACTCTTAATGCATCACATTGCATTCATCATGTGTAAAAAAGACAAACATAAAGTACATGTTACCGTTGGGATGCCCGTACGTCGCTTACGTACCTTTTCAAAATGTAGTGTGTTGTGGGACTCTATCCCCTGCGCTGTGTAGCTGTCTGTGAAGGCTCTACACCAGTGTACAACACAATATTAGATGTCTCATTACAATCCAATATCAAAATTTAAACAAATTCTACATTTTAAAAAAAAAAACACTACCGATCGATCGGACCTCATCACCGATCGATCGGTGAACTGTTTGAATTAAACAAAAAAGCTACGGCTTTTGCCGATCGATCGATGTTCTTCACCGATCGATCGGTCGATCATATTCAACCCAGATTTTCCAGAATTCTCTAACACCATTTTTATACCCTTCAATCTAACATGTAAGATATACAACATGCCAAGACCAACATGCTAGCAGTTATAACACACTATCCTGAGTGTATCCATATCAAATTTAGACCCCAAACATAAGCCCACATGCATAATCGTCGACCATTCACACAAGTACTCGATCAACTTTTCTGGAAACAGGGCAACATATTCATTTCCAGATTTCTTGAGCACCTCATTTCATGCTATTAAAACTACAACATATAACATAAAGCATGCTCGAACAAACATGCCAAGGGCTTCACAAAACTTCCATGCATATTTTCACATCAAAGGTTTACCAAAACCTAAGCTAACGTGCATGATAACGCCTTCATAAAAACACTCCCAACTCATATTTTTTCAGAAAACAGGGCACAATCTTACCCAGATTTTCGAACACCCTACTTTACATGCTTATTTCCTCTACAAAAAACATGTAATATACATAAGGAAAAATACTGTGAGTTACATAATAACACCATGTAAGCATTTAAATCGAAGGTTTCAAGAAACCTAAGCTAACATGCCATTTTTACCACACTTAAAAGCAAGAACTTAACAAGCTTAAAAAACAAAAACAGAGCATGTTTTCTCACCCTATTTTGCTCCGATTTTTCAAAGGCTTCCAGGCGATGAAAAAGGGAAAGCTCCTCAGAAGTTTGCTTAGCAAGTGCTGGTGAAGAAATGGGAGAGAAGGGCCGAGATTTGGGATGGCTGAGAGTGGTGAAATGATTGAGCCAAGTGGGGTGTAAAGTCATCATGTGTACAAGTTGATTGGCATGGGTTGGGGGGTGGTTGGGTGTTGGGTGGTTTGATGTGTTATGTTTTGGTCCCGGTATTTAGCACGATGTATTAAAATATCCTCACATGATATTTATAGTATTTTCTCAATAAAATACTTCGATTCCCATTTAAACATGCTTTACCAAAACAAATAACACACACCCTAAATAAACATGCCACTACCCCAAAAACCCAACATATACCACATGCACCCTGAAATGAATCTCCCCAATAATATTAATTCAATCCCATGAATTAACACCCAAATCATCATAATTTAAATTAAATGATTAAAATCACATAATCATTTCGGGGATATCACATTTCTTCTCGTAATCCCCAAACTTCTGATGTGTTTGGCCTATATATAGGATTTTCTCAGAAGAGCCGGTTATATATTGATCTCAAGGTCCACTTCTATTCTCGAAATAAGGATAATTTGTTGTTGCTCAATATCTCGAGAGCTTGAAGTAGAAGGTTGATCATGGACCACTATATTGCTCAATCCTTCAGTGGCATATGGAAAATTTGATCCTGGCCCTTCAAGACCAAAATCATGATTACTTGCATCTTCATCGATGTACAAATGCAACATCTGCATATTGGGACATTCCATTATAAATTGTAGAACATCATCATCTACAATATTGATTGATATTTCATTCCTAGACGATTTCTCCATGAATGAATATTTGGTTGACAATTTGATATTAAATATCGTTGGGTCGATGTTTAACTTTCTATGTGCTAGTTGAATCAAATCAAATAAAATTATAGAACGTGAAATTCTAATCTGTCTAACGGGTGGAATGCTATATTCGACCGATCTGTTTCGAATAATAATATTACCACCAAAATATACCTGTAGCGATGCGTCGGTATAAAGAACAAATCCTTTGTTCTCCTTGGGAATCACTAGAACTGGTGCAGTAGTCAGTCTGTGCTTCAATTCCCTGAAACTCTGCTCACAAGCCTCTGACCAACAAAATGAGACTCCCTTCTGAGTCAGCTGTGTAAGTGGCTTGGCGATCTTTGAGAAACCCTCGACGAAACATCGATAATAGCCAGCCAGACCAAGAAAACTTCGAATCTCACTGACTGAAGTAGGGGCAGACCATTCCATAACTGCCTCTATCTTCCTCGGGTCTACTGATATCGCCTCTCGTGATATGATATGGCCCAAGAATGCAACACTGCTCAGCCAAAACTCACACTTGCTGAGTTTGGCGTACAACTGATGATCTCTGAGGATCTGGAGCACTATCCTCAGATGATCGGCATGTTCCTCCTCACTCCTTGAATAGACCAGGATGTCATCAATGAACACGATCACAAACTGATCGAGGTACTCCTGAAATACTCTGTTCATCAGGCTCATAAATGTAGCAGGGGCATTCGTCACCCCGAATGGCATCAGTAAGAACTCGTAGTGTCCATACCGAGTTCTAAAAGCCGTCTTTTGGACATCATCAGCTCTAACCCGCACCTGGTGATAGCCCGACCTCAAGTCTATCTTGGAGTACACCTCTGTACCCTGAAGCTGGTCGAACAGATCATCAATCCTCGGAAGTGGATATCTGTTCTTCACTGTCGCTTTGTTCAGTTACCTGTAGTCAATGCACAGACGCATTGAACCATCCTTCTTTTTCACGAACAAGACTGGTGCACCCCAAGGCGATACACTAGGACGAATGTATCCCTTGTCAAGGAGCTCCTGTAACTGTACCTTCAGCTCTCTCAGCTCTGCCGGTGCCATCCTATATGGGGCACGAGAAATAGCAGGAGTCCCCGGCAGTAGCTCAATGGCAAACTCAACGTCTCTAACAGGCGGAAACCCTGGAATCTCATCTGGGAACACATCAATGAACTCTGCCACAACCGGTATGTCTTCGGCTCTCACTTCCTTTTCCTCAGATACATCCACGGCATAAATGATGTAACCTGTGTGGCCGCGCTCCAATAATCGCGCCATCTTAACCGCTGATGTTACCGGAATCTTTGGACGAGAGTCGTCCCCATAGAAAGTCCACTGGAACCCCTGATCAGACAGAAAACGTACTATCCTCTGTCGGCAGTCTACCACAGCTCGGTATCTGCTCAACACATCAATGCCGATAATACAGTCAAAGTCTGCCATCTCTAACTGAATCAGATCGGCCCTCAGATCATTGCCCTCAAAATAAATGAGGCAATCAGATAACAGTCGGTCTGCAATCACATGCTTTCCCGTGGGTGTCGAGATGAGGCGTGGGTAACAGAGACGAGCACAAGCGGTGCCTCTCCACAAAATCGGTAGATACAAAAGAATGGGAAGCACCTGTATCTATCAATATAAGTGCAGGGTACGTAAATAAATGGCACGTACCAGCAATGACCTCCTCCGGGGCTGCCTCAGCCTGCTCCCTAGTCAGTGCATACACTTGACCCTGCGGCGGTCCTGCCGTCTGACCTCCCTGTGGTCGTGGTGCAAACTGCTGTCTCTGTGGTGCCCTCCCAGCATCAAACCTTGGCCTATTCGGCCCAGAGTCTTCCTGTCACTGTGGTGCTCTCCGATCGGGGCAACCTCGAGCCAAGTGGCCCACCTTGCCACAAACATAGCAACCCTGGCAGTCCCGTGACGAGTGCCATCCTCCACAGTTGTTACACCTGCTTCCCCCTGTCTTGCTCCCCTGTGTGGGTCCCCGATTGTTCTGCTTCTGACCCTGAGATTTCTTCCCACTAAATCTGGAAGATGATGAGGCCCCACGAGCCTTGAACAGATCCCCTCGTGGCCTCAAACTATCAGCAACAGGCCTCGGTGGTGGTACTGAAGGGGGTACATCATCCTTATACGCGCCCACCGCAATCTCCGCCAACTCTGCCCGTGTCAGGGCGTCATCAAATGAGCTGGGGTTGTTGGAGATAACCCGATCAAACAGCTCTGGCCTCAGACCCTTCAGAAAGTTCCTCATCTTGGCATGACTGCTGACAACAATATGAGGTACATACCTCAGCAGTGAGGAATACTGCATAGCGTAGTCTGACACTGACATGCTACCCTGCTTTAAAGCATTGAACTCGTCTTCCTTTAATTGTCTGGCAGCTGCAGAAAAATACCGGTTAAGGAACCGGGTCCGGAATACAGTCCAGTCAACTGCCATATCTAGAGCTCTCAGCTCCATCACAGTGGTCTTCCACCACATAGCAGGCTTCTTAGCCATCTGAAACTCGGCTAACCTCAGCCATGCCGTGCGTGCACAGGGTGCAGTCAAAAGTATTTGCTCTATACGCTCCAACCACTCCTCGGCTACATCACCAGACTCAATCCCCTCAAACATGGCGGATGGAAACTCAGAAACTGCTTCAAACTGAGCTCCCCTGGCAGTAACATCTGTACACTGGGCTCCACGCCCACAACAGGTGGTGGTAAAGGATTCAGCTGAGCGATACTGGCATTCCTACTGTCCATACCCCTACCTCCTCATTGGGGTTCTCCGGGTTAATCTCAGCCATGCTGTAACACATGAGTTAACAACAATACCAAAAGCAGTTCATAATATAAGCCGTTAGATAACAAGAGTATCATATTCAAAGCATGTTAGTATAACACTTATACAACCATATGCATCACATGCATAAGCATGCCCAAATGAATACCTAGCCAACTTGTTTCTAAAGGATACCCTTCACTCTTCCCTGGTTATCTAACCACTGCTCTGATACCACTAAATGTAAGACCCCGTTATCTAATCAGATACTAAGGTGCAATTTAGAGAACTAAACATTCATGTGAATATATCAGTGTAACGTGCCGTGTTGATTAACCTGAGCTTTAGAGATTACAGTACCAAAATGTTTCAAAAGGAATAACACAATTTCCTACAAAGGTACTACATTATAGTCTTACTCTACTCAGTAGAAGCTATACAAAATTTTTCTCTAACATGCTAATCCTGTAGCACTCCTTACAGCTCAGCATATCAACACCAACCCTGGTTCTCGTCAACAAAAGCACCTACAAAGACAACCCCCAACACATGAGCATATCATAATTCATATACAACATAATATGAATGTAAAGTGTAAATGCACAAATCATAAATACAAAGCACTTCCTGTATTTCCAAGCATTTACAACGCCCATTGGTTGTCCCTGTACCATAACTCATAATAAAACACATTATATGAAATTATGGATCCCTTTAATAATGTCATGACATATCACCTCTTTCTTTACATATCTTTTGAGTCATATATCAACAGTTATGTTAATGCTTCATGCTTCACAACTCGTAATGAGCGGTACAATCCTCCCCGCTTCATTACTACATAAACTCATAATGAGCGGTACAATCTTCCCCGCTTCATTACTACAGAAACTATAATGAGCGGTACAATCTTCCCCGCTTCATTACTACAGAAACTCATAATGAGCGGTACAATCCTCCCCGCATCATTACTACAGAACCAGCATAAGCATTAAACATACACTGTGATCTCTCTTGACTCGTGGAATACACCTCTTTATTCCACCTCACAATATGCAACAACAATGCATAATATGCAACAACAATGCATAATAACATGTATCAAACTCTTAATGCATCACATTGCATTCATCATGTGTCAAAAAGACAAACATAAAGTACATGTTACCGTTGGGATGCCCGTACGTCGCTTACGTACCTTTTCAAAATGTAGTGTGTTGTGGGACTCTATCCCCTGCGCTGTGTAGCTGTCTGTGAAGGCTCTACACCAGTGTACAACACAATATTAGATGTCTCATTACAATCCAATATCAAAATTTAAACAAATTCTACATTTTAAAAAAAGAACACTATCGATCGATCGCACCTCATCACCGATCGATCGGTGAACTGTTTGAATTAAACAAAAAAGCTACGGCTTTTGCCGATCGATCGATGTTCTTCACCGATCGATCGGTCGATCATATTCAACCCAGATTTTCCAGAATTCTCTAACACCGATTTTTATACCCTTCAATCTAACATGTAAGATATACAACATGCCAAGACCAACATGCTAGCAGTTATAACACACTATCCTGAGTGTATCCATATCAAATTTAGACCCCAAACATAAGCCCACATGCATAAACGTCGACCATTCACACAAGTACTCGATCAACTTTTCTGGAAACAGGGCAACATATTCATTTCCATATTTCTTGAGCACCTCATTTCATGCTATTAAAACTACAACATATAACATAAAGCATGCTCGAACAAACATGCCAAGGGCTTCACAAAACTTCCATGCATATTTTCACATCAAAGGTTTACCAAAACCTAAGCTAACGTGCATGATAACGCCTTCATAAAAACACTCCCAACTCATATTTTTTCAGAAAACAGGGCACAACCTTACCCAGATTTTCGAACACCCTACTTTACATGCTTATTTCCTCTACATAAAACATGTAATATACATAAGGAAAAATACTGTGAGTTACATAATAACACCATGTAAGCATTTAAATCAAAGGTTTCAAGAAACCTAAGCTAACATGCCATTTTTACCACACTTAAAAGCAAGAACTTAACAAGCTTAAAAAACAAAAACAGAGCATGTTTTCTCACCCTATTTTGCTCCGATTTTTCAAAGGCTTCCAGGCGATGAAAAAGGGAAAGCTCCTCAGAAGTTTGCTTAGCAAGTGCTGGTGAAGAAATGGGAGAGAAGGGCCGAGATTTGGGATGGCTGAGAGTGGTGAAATGATTGAGCCAAGTGGGGTGTAAAGTCATCATGTGTACAAGTTTATTGGCATGGGTTGGGGGGTGGTTGGGTGTTGGGTGGTTTGATGTGTTATGTTTTGGTCCCGGTATTTAGCACGATGTATTAAAATATCCTCACATGATATTTATAGTATTTTCTCAATAAAATACTTCGATTCCCATTTAAACATGCTTTACCAAAACAAATAACACACACCCTAAATAAACATGCCACTGCCCCAAAAACCCAACATATACCACATGCACCCTGAAATGAATCTCCCCAATAATATTAATTCAATCCCATGAATTAACACCCAAATCATCATAATTTAAATTAAATGATTAAAATCACATAATCATTTCGGGGATATCACATTTCTTCTCGTAATCCCCAAACTTCTGATGTGTTTGGCCTATATATAGGATTTTCTTCAGAAGAGCCGGTTATATATTGATCTCAAGGTCCACTTCTATTCTCGAAATAAGGATAATTTGTTGTTGCTCAATATCTCGAGAGCTTGAAGTAGAAGGTTGATCATGGACCACTATATTGCTCAATCCTTCAGTGGCATATGGAAAATTTGATCCTGGCCCTTCAAGACCAAAATCATGATTACTTGCATCTTCATCGATGTACAAATGCAACATCTGCATATTGGGACATTCCATTATAAATTGTAGAACATCATCATCTACAATATTGATTGATATTTCATTCCTAGACGATTTCTCCATGAATGAATATTTGGTTGACAATTTGATATTAAATATCGTTGGGTCGATGTTTAACTTTCTATGTGCTAGTTGAATCAAATCAAATAAAATAATAGAACGTGAAATTCTAATCGGTCTAACGGGTGGAATGCTATATTCGACCGATCTGTTTCGAATAATAATATTACCACCAAAATATAGCAGCACGGAAATTGAATCCATTTTGAACAAACTAAGAAATATTTTGATTCAAACTTTTGATGCACCGAAAATATTGAAATAGCAAATTTGTTGAAGGATTCTGGTGTCGAAAATATTTTATCATCACGTTATTTATACACATTTTCAGATATCAATTTTCGTACAAGTTAAAAGTTCACGGGTGTAATATTTACAAATATTTCATATATAATATGATAATTTTTTGTCGGGGTAAAAGTATGAAATAAAAATAAAAATTTATGTGGTGGGAAGCAACAGATACAAGATAAAGTTGGTGTGAACTGACTAATAAGTTGACTATATAAGCTATGACGAGACATAAAGGAGCAGACGACAACGGACAAACACTACGACGAGACATAACGGAGCACGCGACAACGGGTAAACACGGGTGAAGTTAGGAGCCACCTGTATAAGCGGCGTCTCCTAACAAGGAGTAGCCGCCCTCGTTGAGTGCGGCTATTTATCAAGGAGTAGCCGCCTTCGTTGAGGGCGGCTACTAACCAAGGGAGTAGCCGCCCTCAACGAGGGCGGCTACTAATCAAGGAGCAGCTGCCCTCCTTGAGGGCGGCTGCTACCTTATGAGGTGCCGTTTACGGTTTAAACGGCTCCTCATCAATGTTAGCTGCTGCCTCCACCAACGGTTTAAGGTATATTTGTAACCTCCCACATTTCGATGTATTTGTGAAATTTTTTTTTCTGAATTGTTTTTAAAAAAAAACCAGGGTGAGGGAAAGGTTACTGTTCATTGTAACTGTAAATTTCGAGGAAAATAGACACAGAATACTGTTTAAAAAACCTAATCACTTATTATATTGTTCTAATCTAATTCTAATAATACTATTATAATCAAATATGTGTTTTGGGCATTCAAGCCCATATAGATCAATTCTTCAATTGTCTTATCAGTTTGGATGACATTCATTTGCACACAAAGTACAAACACAAATTTCTGATAGCAATGTATGGAAATCAACAGGTTTTACCTCTAGCTATTGTGAATGAAAAAACATTGTTTCTTGGAAATGATTTTTGCAGAGGTTGAATATACATTTTGTACGTGGTGTTGATGGGATGTGTCTAATTTTTGATCATCAATGGCCTAATTCAAGCAGTTGATGAAATACATGCATTCAACCCTCCTCAGGACGACACCGATATTGCTTGAGGCATGTGTGTTCAAACTTTAACAATCATTTCAAGAGCGTTCAACTGAAATACATGTGTTGGAGAGCCGGATGTGAACATCAAATATATAAGTTTCTAAACGCTCTCCAAGATATCAAGTGGATAAATACATCGGCCTTTGACTATTTGAATGCAATAGATCATGAAAAGTGGTCATTATCGTATGATGGAGGTTTTCGTTGTGGAGTTATGACAACTAACATTTGTGAATGCATCAATGGGTGTTAAAGGGTGCCAGGAAACTTCCTCTCACAGCAATAGTAGAAATAACATTTTATCATATTGCTAAGCATTTCTACACACGAATGGAGAATTGCTTCAAATTTGTTGTCCAACAATCAGCTTCGGACATCTTATGCTACCAAATTTTTTACACATTGGGAGCATCTCTCCAGGCGACATATTGTCACATTGATTAATCAAGGGCAACAATCAGCTGATGTGATCACGGGCCAACGATATGAACATGGGGGAAACAAGCATACAGTGAAGATCAGATCACATGAATGCACATGCGGGAAATAGACTGAGTTTGGTATCTCTTGCTCACATGCGCAGATTGTATACAAGGCATACAAACTTAATGATGCAGCATATGTACAGTCGTTCTATAAGAGTCCCATTTACCAAACTACTTATGCCGGTGTATTTGAGAATTACTTGGCCGAATCATATAGGGACGAAGCAGCTTTTTAAGCTATTCCATGATAACACTCTATGAGTTGTGCCCAGTACTGGAAGGAATACAAGTTATCGGATACCGAATGAGATGAATTGGCCACAAGCTCGTTCAAGGCAACACACGTGTCAAGAAAGAGGTACTCAGCAATAGAATTAATGTTATGAATTTGTTGTACTATGTACTATATATTTACGGTTAATGTAATTTCTGATTTTGTATCATTGTTGTGATATTGTTAGATTATTGTTGTAATTTGTACAATTTAGTTGCAAGCTGTAATTTTTTTACAGATTACTCGAATTTTTTTTTTTTTTTGCTGCGAGTAATGGATCCACGGATGCAGTATGGGCGACGACGATACTGTGTTGACTATGCAGTCGCAACATAGATCTGAGAATGTGTTTGATGGTAAGATCGATGATACTTTACGTGGTAGACATGCTGATGGAACTTTCTGGACTATATTTAATGGACGACCGACATCATACAATCGGCCACACCCGAGGGTATTGAGACTCTTACACCACATGTGGTTTTATAATGTATAGGTTTGTGGCCAGTTCCCATATGACTTTCATCTTATCACTGCTCTAGTTGATAGATGGCGTCCGGAGACACATACTTTCCACTTTCGAGTAGATAGGTTACAGGATGTCGAAGTGATATGAGAGCTTCCCATTTTCGGTCGTCCTGTCATAGATCACGATGTGGACATGCCCGTAGAAGAGTGTCATATTTATGTTTATGAGACACTGGGATACATTGACGAAGATGGTGAGATCAACGGATCATGTCTAAGGACTAAGCAACTGGAAACTATATCTCACTACTATATCTAACTATACTAAAGGATATTCATGTTGTAAGAGGATATAGTTGGGGTAGTGATGTCTTAGCGTGCTTGTGTAGAGAGCTTCAAACGTCATCTGACAAGTCAAAATCCACCATTGGTGGTTCATTGCAGTTACTACAGGTAAAACATATATCTCTTTTCATACATACTTATTGTTTAAAGTAATTTATCTACATAACAATATTATTCAAATTTGCATATTTGGGCATGGTCTCGGATAACGCCCGTGAGACCTCATGTCGGTGTCATCACTGTAGACGTGAATGAGTGGCAGTAATAATGCATATGAGTTACAATTTCGGATGCCTCCATACGGTGCAAGGTAAAATAATTAATTTATATATTTAATAGTTAATTAATGTTTTTATATCTTCCATTAAATTAAAAAACGGCAGTTGGGATGCCACCATGAGATATTATCAGACTACCCGGCATTCAGTGTAGCTATTTCCTAAGATACTTGATCTTATGTACCACATCACGTTAGTCATATTATAGTACAATTATTTAATCTGAGTTATTGAACAAACTTGTATTTACTATAATCATTTTATCATCATAGTTTATATGGCAGCCATATGACACGACAACATCGTATTTTACGGAGTTACCACATGATTATGCACCGTTTTTATGGATAGTTACATGTCGACTTATATTTTATGCACAGTTGAGTGGCACTATCCTGATAGGGTATTTGTAAGGACCCCCGTGCCCTTAACCCTTTATTAGTGTATTAACCCATGCATTTAGTGCATACTATCATATAATCAGGGGAAGAACCACTTGCTTCCATAGCATAACATGCCAACGATAAAATTTCTTACATTTCGCTTAATGTTCAAGTTCCCCATACCACTCGACTCATAAGTATGTATGCATCTTATAATACACTAACATGTTCTCAGTTCATTTAGCAATTCATTAAATAATTGCATGCAACCCATAAATGAAGAGAGAAATTCCCATGCCCTTTATACAAACCATATACACATATAGAAGTGCTCACATACGAGCATCAAATGAATGTATGTGTATCTAATGTATACAATATTGTGCTCAATACCCTCACTGGTACTTCGATCCTGGAAGCACCTCCAATCCATGGCTCGATCTCAACTCTGGAGCTACCGCTGTACCTGTTCCACCTGCCCCAACAGAGACAGCCCCAACAAGGGGTGAGCATACCAATACCATCGATCCAATGATCGCTATACATAACAATTCATAATTTACAGAATGTAAATGCCATGAATTTTAAAAGATACTCCATGGATGATATCATCCTCATCTGGGATCCCTTGTGCTGTTCCTGTTCTCAAAATAACCGAAACCATCAAATTCCCAAATGCCAGTTAATCATTACATTGATTAACTAATCTGTTTCCCCATATACCGATACCATAAACAATGAAAACAAATCATTAAACAATGATTACAGTATCACATATATCTCACTAATGGTTCCATAGTTCTATTTCATCGCTCACTCCACAATAGCGACATTTTAATCTCACGCACGCTCAACAGCGGTGGTGTCATAACCGATGTTCGCTCAACATCGACAACATCCCAATCATTGCTCGCTAAAAAGCGGCCCATATAATTCCCAATACATATCCATTTATTGCAATACAATATACCACAGATCCATTTATTGCAAATACAATATACCATGCATTTAACAATTGCAATAAGATATAAGATTATGCTCGTATGTTATATGTACCTTATAATTCCGTAGTTTGAGTCCAACCTTGCCTTAGTCCCGTGACCCGATGAATTATGTGCTAATACATAAAATAATTCACAATCAAATATAAGCATGCAATCATGTGCCCAAGTACGTTCACAACCTCCAAATATATCATCAATCCATGACGATTTATCCTTTTAAAAGACTCCGGGCTAAGCATGCATGATACCCAAAATATTCAATTTTATAATTTCAAAGGTTAACCAAATCCTAAATCGAGTATTCCATTTTTATTAAAATTAGGCTCCAACCATTCCATTCTAAAATAATAGCATTCCCAATGGAATATAGACACTGCCCCGAAAATCGGCTAATTAAACCTCGATTCCAAAATCCCGACATTTTCCAAAATTTCGAAAAAAAAAAAAAAAACAAGCCATCGATCGATCGTCGTTCAGGCGCGGTCGATCGCACATGTTTACTGCCCGAAATAATACATGCCGCGATCGATTGCTAGATCTCGCAATCGATCGCCAAGGCCCCCCGCGATCGATCGCCCATTATTCGCGACCGATCATCGCAACTGCTCATCGTCACCCCAAAATCAGTATAATGTCACGATAGATCGACGCCAATCCGCGATCGATCGCGACCTGCGAGTTTCAGAAAAATCGAGCTTTAATGGGGTTTTCACACCCAAACTCAAAACCAACACCCCAAAGACTTCCACAACCTCAAATATACCAATAGAACTCAATAAAAACTCCCATAGAGATCGATCACTATTTTTCAAAAATTTCATTTGGCGATCGATCGCTACTTTTGTAGCGATCGGTCGTTGTTCCGCGTAAATAGTTCCCCAACATACTGCCCATAGAGATCGATCACTATTTTTATGGAGATCGATCTCTGTTTTCAGAGATCAATCTCTGTTTTCAGGCTATCAATCTCTATATTCAGGATCAATCTCTGATTTCAGGGGATCAATCTCTGATGGCATATTTTTCATCTTCGATTTTTCCTCCTTTTCTTCGTCTTGCCTTGACTTTATTTCACCATTTTCTCGTTATTTCATGCCATTTTCCTTCTCATAGCACTCATCCTTACTTGGATTCCTGTAAACATAAAAACAGATACAAAACGCATAATTCTGATCGAAAAACCAGCACCAATCCAAAAGAAACGAAAGAAATAATAAGTGCAAAAATGTACTTAGCTTCATTTTATGGGCTTCTTCTAAGTTAATGTATTTAGAAGCAAATCATCATAATCGGATGGCGGTTTTTTTGGCCAACGACCTGAAAAGGTCTACCTCTTGCAGCCCTTGAGTAGTAGCGCTAACAAGTATCTCCGATATAACATGTGGGACATCGAGACATGCCTGATTAAATCTTTTCAGAAAGACCCGAAGTGATTCTTTCTCCAATTGCTTAAGACCGAACAACCCCTGTTCTCTTGCAATTCTTGCTGCTCGCAAATTGATATAAGAACAACAAGCTAAATTTTGAGAATGTGTCTATTATCCCTGGAGGTAACTGATTGAATCGGGATTGAGTAGCACTTGCCAATGTGGTTAAGAATACCTTGCATTTCACCCCATCTATGAGTTGATGGAGGAGTGAAGCATTCTCAAATCGTGACAAATACTCCTCGGGGTCGTCGTTGCCATTGTAATTTCGAATATTTAATGAGTTCATCTTTTATTTTCAGATTTTAATGTTCAATTTGTTGCAAGACAGAATTTTTCATTGTTATTTGATTATGATTTTTGGTTAAGTTTTGTTATAAAGACTAGGGGATCCATGTTTGAACCCATAATTCAATTTAAGGTTTTTGATTGATTCTTATAATTCTATGTACATAATTTATTGTTCGTCGGGTTGATCACCTTTGAATGAATTTATATATTATACTTGACTTGACCATACGATATCACAATACGACATAGTAAATTAGGCCGTGGGTTTAGATTGAGAATGGTCAAGTAAAATCGAACAAACGTGTGATAACAATAGATTTACCAAAAAAGGTTAGTAGTTTTCATAAATCGTCATACAATTTGGATTGTTAAATAAGTGCGTGGCCATTGTCTTGTTGCATCTTAATATCAGATTTGTTATAGCTTGACCATAGTATAACAAGTGCATTTGGAAAACTAGTCACCTTAGAACATATTAATTTAAATCTTAACTAATAGGCGAATTATAGGGGATTACATGGGTGAACCGAAGTCTTGATAATTGTCTCTACTGATTTCTATACTCGTCACTACTTGTTTTGATCACTCATGGATTATGCACAACCATCATTCCAAGGCAATTATCTAGCATCACTAGCATCGTCAAGGACCTTGGGTTAAAATGGTGTGCTCCTCGTGACAGAATAGATCAGACCTTCCATCTTGTTACGCATCTGTTGCAACTCATCCTATATATTCTCCATTTGATGGTGCAGGGTTCTGTTACTTTCCTCTCCTATTTTACTGGAGAAATCATCAGCCTCTTTAGTCTCTCCTTCTTGTTCTTTCAAAGAAGCCAGATCCTCTTCTTTACTTGTTCCTCCTTGCTGAGGTGGGCTCATAAATTACTTTATAACCTCCCCCATAATTTTTGCAATGACCTCAGTAAGTTGTTCTTGTGGTATTCCCATGGTGGGGAATACCTGGGGATCAGTCTGAGGAGAACGATTGTGTGACGATTCAACATCATCATCTCCTCCTCATGTGATGGAGATGAATGTGAAGGGTGATTTGGGGCATATCCCCTCGAGAACTCTGTCCTCGACCCTTGCTTCTTACCATTATTTTTCCTTTGTTAAACACTTTCCTGCTTCAACGTCTTAAATCGATTTTCCCATAGACGGCGTCAATGATGTTATCCCAAATTTCTTATGTTCAGTAGAATGAGTTTAACGAGAGACACCACACTTTTTACGTAGAAACCCTGCAAAATGAAGGGAAAAACCACGGAACATTGTCCAGTATAAATTTCCACTATGAATGTTGATTTGTTACTGGACTCTGACACAATATTTGAACAATGAATTTAAACAAAAAATAAGAACAAAAAGACCGAAGAGACAATATATTATGCTCTCCTTAAAGTCTTATTGCCCAAAATCTAACCCCTTGTAATGGCACCACATGCTTTTATTTATAGTATTGAATCTGGAAGTTAATGCGCATCAAATAAGGGACACAATCTCATCTTATCGTGACGTTTTTGGCTCAAGACGTGTCTGAGAAATCCGCGCTTCATCAACGAACGTTCTTCCGCACCTGTTATTTGTCAGTTATATCTATGTTTTCCATTACAATTTGACCAATAAGCCGAGCAGGTATTGACAAGGCTCGGATAACCTGTGTTTGTGACTCTTTGTTCGGGGTATTTCTTGCTCGACACTTGTATGAGATTTTACCCTCAAAGACTGATCCATCATATAACATTAGTTCCCAACCCAATTAAATAACAATAGGTAAGATAATTACGTGCCACTAGTGGCCTATATTATCTTCCAATCCCATTGAAAGCCCTCACAACCACAAAAATACCTGAATTAACTGCCATTGAAAAAAGAATAAAAAGTATCTAAGTTAATGAAAATAATCAAAGCAAACCCAGGTTTCAGAAGCCCAGAATCCAGATTATTAAACCTGCGGGTGAAAAAAAATCCCAGTGATTTCCTAATTTGATGTTGATTAATTTTTCAGACAAAACCACTCACTCATTTAGATTTCGATGGCTTCGGTGGCCACTGGTACTGTTGTTGGATTCGGAGGAGTGAAGCTTCGGTCCTTCAATAACAAACCCCACTCTTCATTTCTTGGCAAGAAGCTCAATCTAAAAAATCTTTCTAAATCAGGAGGAACCAACAAGAAATTTTCCACTTCTAAGGTCAGGAATATAGTGGTTTTTGCTTCGTGGGGAGAAAGTTTCAATCTTGTTCATGATCTATTTCTGGGTGTTGGAGTGGGACTTCCATGTACAGTGATGGAGTGTGGCGATATAATTTATAGAAGCACGCTGCCCAAGTCAAATGGGATTGCGGTTACTGTTCCTGGTTTGATTTTAGCTCTGGGTACTCTTTCCTATCTCTGGGCTACTCCTGGTGTGGCGCCTGGATTCTTTGATATGTTTGTTCTTGCTCCTGTGGAGAGAATCTTTAGGCCTACTTATAAGAAGGTCTGTGAAATAATATTCCTTTTTATTGAGTTCTTGATTTATCGATTATTGATTATTTGTGGGTTTTTGAGGTTTTTGATATGTGGATAAATGGCAGGATGACATTGTGTTGGGGAAGAAGTTGGGTGAGGGAGCTTTTGGGTTGGTTTACAAAGCTTCAATGGCTAAGAAGTCCTCTTCAAAGGTTTTTAGTTTGAGAAATCTCTTGGAAAAGTTCAATTGTTTTCTATATTTGTGTATGATATTCAGTTGAATAATTGTGCTCGAATTCCATTGCAATGTTTCAAATATGTGTGATATCGAGCGACGGATCATGTTAAGTTTTTGGTGAAAGATTTTGGAATGCTATTTACTAATTAATATCATGTTTTGCCCAAAGTATAATGATGTAGTCCTGAAAAAAGCTACTGAATATGGAGCCGTGGAGATATGGATGAACGAGCGTGTTCGAAGGGCCTGTGCTAATAGCTGTGCTGATTTTTTATACGGTTTTCTTGAGGTTTGAGTTACTCCAGTATTTTGCCCCCACCACAGTTTTATCTCGTAGAGGGAACTTTAATCTCATTTCAAAACTTTCACACTTTGAATTATATTTCAGAGTTCTTCAAAGAAAGATGCTGAATATTGGTTGCTTTGGAAGTATGAAGGAGAAGCCACTCTTGCTGATTTAATGCAGAGTAAAGATTTTCCTTACAATGTTGGTACCTTCTTGGATCATCTTTATGATTATTAAAATACGATGAGAAAATGGTCTCTTTGCGCCCGCACTCTTGGTTTGTGGAATTTTTTCAGCCTTGGAATGCCGTTGACTCAGTATAGTTAGTAAACTATGTGATAGAAATCATCTCCATTCATGATCTTTGGTTGAATTATGAAATTCACATTTCCCTAAACTTGATCAGCATCATATCCATTCGTTTGACATGACCTTCTTGTTTTATGAGGATTTTGATGGTTATATATATCGTTTCCTGTGCACTTAAACTAATTACCCATAGTATATATGTGGCGTAATGGTTACTGTTCCCATAAACAGTAACCATTACGTCACTTTTTTTATTTTTTTATTTTAAAATTTTTTTATTTTTTTTTCTTTTATTTTTTCTTTTATTTTTTATTTTTTATAAAATATTCGGTATGATGAATTTCTGGAAGATCACATATCGTCGATTTTGCTTATTTATGTACATTTTGATTTTTTTCTTACCTACGACACATTGCTAATATGTGGTATTACCTATTTACCTTTGTTCTGATGTTTGGCATCAAATATCCCCTTAATATATAAGGAGATTATATCAAAACCATTGACCCAACAGTGCATCCATCTTATCTCAATTTTTAAAATTTAAAATGTTATCTTTTTTTTTTTAGAAAAAAACTTGTTGATTTTGTCAAGTATGAATTAAAAAAAATAGATAGTTCAAAATAGATTTTTCTCGTGGCAAACTTTAATAATATTTTTTTATAAAATATTCGGCATGATGAATTTTTGGTAGATTATAGGTCGTCAGTTTTGCTTGTTTGTATACATTTTGAGTTTTGGCTTACCTACGACCCGTTATTAATATGTGATTGTTCTCGATTACCTTTGTTATGGTGTTTGACATCAAATTTTCCCTTCATGTATAAGGAGATTATATCAAAAAAATTAGAAAAATTAAATTATGATAATTATATATTACTTGTTTGATAATAATTTGGGACGTCACATTTACATTCATTATTTGTCAGAAAGTATATAAATAATTATAAAAGTAAGATGATTCATTAATCTTGAGGCCATAGCAAGTAATAAGAGCAATATCCTAAAATAACAATGCAACTACAACAATAAATATAAATTATAATTTTAGCCATCGTCATTTTGAAAACTCTTGCGAACAACTTTTGATTGGTTTTTTTGAGCTCGTTGAGATTTACTTTTATTATGATTGATGTAATATACTACTGTACTTTCGTAGATGACTTTTGTTTAGATAGTCTATTGGGCCCTACAAGGATATCATATGCCAACTATTGCTATGGTGTACTGTTGGGGTAGACTTCTGTTCACTCCAACCTATTTGATTTTATATACATACGATTATGTATGTTCAATGCGTATGAACCATCTTTTTATTCTCTGGAACTGTTTGTTGAACTTGTGCCGGACGCTTTGTTGGATATATATACAAGGTTATAAGCTCACTGGCACCGCGCAAGGCGCGATGCCAAATTAACTAGTATACAATAAGCGTTTGGCCTCATAAATTTTAAGTTATAGATGTTTTTTCCTTATTTTTTCAGAATCTCACCTTTGCAGTTCTTCTTGTTATGGAGAAATTACAAAATTAGTTTAAATGCTCCCTTTAGTTGTTTATTAAAATTGGCTTCAGCAACATGATATTGATGAATGGTAATATTATTAGTTTTGAGGTTGTGCATAATCTGAATGACTACTTGTTGGATGCTACCGTTGTGACTACATCAACAACAATCAAGTATTTATCCCACTAACTGAGATTGGGTATATGGATCATCGTACACCATTGTGTTATATCTCCTACTAAATTATCATCTATATTTAAATAAATTTTATTATGTCTTATCGTTGTCAACCAACTTTTCTTTAGCCCCCCTCTTCCTCGGTTAATGTGTTTATTTGTCATGGTTTCACATATCTAACTGGGGAATTTGTTGATCACTAAGTACATGTCCATACCATCTTAATCTTGTCTCTATTTGTTTCTCCTCAATAGGCTCAACCCTAACTTTCTTATGTTTGTTTTGTTTCATATGTTGTCCATCCTCATATATCCGCACACCCGCCTCAACATTCTCATCTCGGCGACTCTCATCTTTTGAAAAGCACTTGGTCCATATCCAACATTCAGCTCCATATTATATAGAGGTCTAACTGACGTTTTGTAAAATTTCTCTTTAACCCTTAGAAGTACCTCATCCATTTCAACCATCCTGCTTGTATTCTATGTAACACATTTTTATCAACGTCTCCATCCTTTTTCAAAAACGATTCTAGATACTTAAAGCTCTCACTTACTGGTAACTAGGGGTGTAAACGAACCGAATCGAGGCGAACTTTAGGAAAATTTTAGTATTCGAGTTCGAGTTCGAGTTCGAATTCGAATAGGCATATTCGAAGTTCGATTCGAAGTTCGAACTTTAATTTTTTTGGGTTCGAATTCGGTTCGGAACCTAGCTCGAATTCGAGTTCGATTCGAACTTTTCGAGCTCGAATTCGAGCTTTTCGAGCCATTTCTAAATTTAATGTTCGGAATGTAAGCTCGATTTGAAGTTCGATCGAAGCTCGAACCCCTAACCAAGTGAATAAAAATCATTGCATTATCATCATCTAATTCATCAAAATCAGTCAACAATAATAAATTTAAAGTTGAACATTCCACTGGAAACTTTGCTGTTGGAAATATGCTTACCTGCACACAATATTTTGAAGTGAACATCCAAATTAATAAATTTTCCACGAAAGTAAAAGACAAAAATAACAATTTACACATGAGAAGCTACTAGACATGGAAACCCTGGTTAAACAATACAAAGGGGATAAAGATTGAATGATCAGCAGACGTTTAGTGGCATTTATGTATAAATAATATGATGAAACTTATGCTGATTCTTAAAATAACTCCACCAAAGATTGACGTCAATATGCAGAAGAGTTCTCCTTTATTTGTTTTGAATGGGATGTATTCAATATTTCAACTTTATCTGTTTTGAACGAGAAAAAGGGAATATTCTGGTGATAAAATAACATTAAAATCTAATGGGGCTCTCGTTACTCTTTGAGTTCGATGATTTGAATCAGAAGATAACAACATTTGGCGTGCAGACGATGGCTCGACGTGAAGGCGGTGCAAAATGAGGGGTGAGGCAGACGGCGGCTTTCAAAACTTAAGAGGAAAAAATATTAGGGTTGAGGTCTTGAGAGTGAGGAGTGAGGGAAAAGTAACGAGTGATGAGTCATGAATGATGATTGATTCAAACAATATTATTATTAATACTTAATATATAAAAATATTATATAAATAAAAATTAAGGTTCGCGAACAGTTCGTGAACTATCGAACAAAGAATTTTGGGCTCGAGTTCGGCTCGAAACATATTCGAACATGTTCGAGTTCAGCTCGAATTTGATAACTTCGAATTCGAATTTTCGAGCCTGTTCGACAAGTTCGCGAACCGGCTCGGTTCGTTAACACCCCTACTGGTAACTCGTCATTTCCTATCTTAGCCATTGCCTGACAACACGTAAATACTACTAAACTTAAACTTCCATATATTATGTTTTCACTCTACTAAGCCATTGCCTGAGATTTAAGTTTAGCATTTACTCATTCAAATGTCTCATCTACCAAGACAATGTCATCTGCAAACAACATGCACCACGATAATGTGTCTTGGATCCGTCCAATGTGTTCATCAATGACTATAAAATGGTAGGGACGTATAACTAATACTTGATGTAACCCTATCTTTATAGGAAACTTTTCGGGTAATCCGTCTGAAATCTTCACTATTGTCATTGTGTCCTCATACATGTCCTTAATTGCTTACATATATACTTCTCTGACGCCTTTAGAATTCTTCACATAATGCCCCCTGGGATTCTGTCATAAGTTTTTTCTAGATCAAAGAAACCAATGCAAGAGTTCTGTAGTCGCACAAAGTAAAGCCAATGCCACAGTTTTGTGATCAGAAAAACCAAATACACACACAGGGCACGATGATGTTTAAGTTAAAAGTCTAGTTGGCTTAGTTCATATATGTGCATAGGTATGTGAAGGGACTATGTTATCTATCCCCAGTGTCCTACATAGCGAATGATGGCATGTGTACTTAATTTGAAATCTCCCTCTGACATTTTGTTGATGGGTCATACTTTGCTTGTAGAGTTGTTTGTATTCAGCCCACCATCTTTTCAAAATATCAGATATTCTAAATTACTTATTCCTCCCTAAAATTATTTGCACAATGATATTTCTTTACTAGATACTGCACTGTTGTTCAAGAGAAAATTTGATCTATAACTTAATTGTAACATGTGAAAAAGTTCTATGTCTGCACTTCTCGAATATGATGATAATTGTTGGAACAAATGTGATGGACTTCTGGACTCAAAAAATTGTCCTCATCCCAGTTATGTATGAAGTTGCTGTCTCAGGATGCGAAATTGACATTTGTAACTAAATTATCTATATTACTTTCAGGTGGAAGCATTGATTCTTGGAGAAGTTCCGGACACACCAAAGGGACTCGAAAGGGAAAACAGAATCATTCAGACAATCGTGAGACAGATCTTATTTGCATTGGAAGGTCTGCACTCTACCGGGATTGTCCATCGAGATATTAAGCCCCAAAATATTATCTTTTCTGAAGGTAACAGCACCATCACGCTGATCTGCTCGTGATGGATATTTGCTAACATTTTCCTCTTTTACTCGAAATACGTTTCACTGATGATAATATCATGGCAGATTCTCGAACATTCAAAATCATAGATCTTGGAGCGGCCACAGATTTGCGAGTTGGCATCAATTACATCCCTAAGGAGTTTTTACTTGATCCGAGGTACCTTTTCTTGAAACACAGCATTGGTTTCTAGTTATATTAACGGATGTAGCCAGTTAGTAACAAAGGTTTGTGGCATGTATATCTTTCAAGTGAGTGAATAAGCGTTTTTCGTGGTTACATTTTGATAGACAATGAAATGCACTTAAAAACTCTCTGCACTGATAAATGTAGACAAAAATTTATTGGATCCATTTCATATTAGCCACAAATATTTATCAAGTGAAAGCTTGAAACTTGTTCGTAGTTACCCTTTGATGTATTATCGTTCGATTTGTTCTTATTTTTGTATTTTACATCAAGAATTTGTCCATAGCTGCATGATCCCTGGACTGTACGCGTGATCTTCTGTTTTTTTTAGGGGGTATGGAGAATTTTTATAAACAAATTTTTGGCACTTGCCCGACTCGAAACCGAGTCCAGTCCAAAGTGGACATGAGCTTTATTCACACCACCGAAGCTGGCAACTCGTGATCTTCTGTTTTAGTTGAATGTATAGTTGAAAATTAATTACTTATTCCAATCTCTTTCTCTATAGATATGCTGCACCTGAACAATATATAATGAGCACTCAAACCCCCTCAGCTCCTTCAGTACCTGTCGCCACCGCACTTTCCCCCATTCTATGGCAGGTTTTCCTTCAATTCCCTCTATTTTGTTTAACTGTTGATCAATAATTCTCATTCTATCCATTTTGATTCTAAATTCTTCTCTCAGCTGAATTCACCAGACAGATTCGACATCTGCAGTGCTGGTTTGATATTCCTACAAATGGTAAGTATGTTTTATATATGATCTTACTATCCGCCAATACTATCACTTATAAAGATTATTTTTTGGAATATGATACTCGGAGAATTGCAATCATTAGTGTTTTAACACAAGATAATTTTAATGTAGGTGTTCTCAACATTGCGTAGCAATAGTGCCCTCATACAATTCAACCGCCAACTTAAAAGATGTGAATATGACTTAATTGCATGGCGAAAAACCGTAGAGCCACGTGCAAGCCCTGAGCTTCGACATGGATTTGAATTGTTGGATTTGGATGGTGGAATTGGATGGGAACTTTTAACGTCCATGGTTCGGTATAAAGCTCGACAAAGAATCAGTGCAAAGGCAGCCTTGGCTCATCCCTACTTCGACAAAGAAGGCCAACTGGCTTTATCGTTCATGCAGAGTTTAAGGCTGCAACTTATTCGAGCTACACAACAAGATTACAGTGATGCTGCAAAGTGGATTATTCAGCTAATGGCTAAGTCAGGAACTCAGAAAGACGGTGGCTTCACAGAAGCTCAGCTCCAAGAACTTAAGGTTTGTATCTAAACTTTTCTTATGATCATATAAATACTTCTAGGAGTTTGAATAATCGAAACCAAAGATCCAACAGAAGGGCAAAATTCGCCTTTCGAAATTCATCCAGTCATCCCAAGCACCCCTTGTACCGATTCCTCGATCTGCCACTGAATAATAACAACGGCACCCTCAAGGCTATCCTTTAAAGGATCAACGTGTTTAAGATTTTTTGAAATGTAACAGGAAGTTGCACGGAAAAAAAAGGCGAGCTTTGAGAGGAATGCACTGGCCTCAGCTCTTCGACTTCAGAGGAAGATCATTCGAACAATAAATGAAAGTGTTGATGAACTGAACGAGCGTAGGAATAGCTTGTGGTGGAGCAAATGGATCCCAAGAGAGGAATGATTTTGTAAAACATACACTTGGCTTTTCTTTTCTTTATGTAACTTCGTGCAGTTTCCACATCTCTAATCATTGAACTGAATTCTCATTGTTTGGCAAGTAAATATTTACATAATTGAAATTGTTATATCACATATATATTTGTGTAGCATGAAATGTATGGCAAACACCTAACACTTAATATACAAATATGCATAAGAATCTCCTTCCTTTTATATGTAGTAATGCAAAATCCTCGAGCTTGTCTTTATCAATCTAGCCCGTGTCCGGGTCGACTACTACTCTAGCCTACTCGAAGGCATGATGAATTCGGGGCTGAGCTGGAGTTCCTTTTTTTTTTCTTTAATACATTCGGCTGATGTAACCGAAAACTAAGATTGTATTCATGCTAGCCGAAAGATAATAATGAGCGCCATTGGTGCCAATTCAATGGTTGGGGGTGCCCAAAGGGTAGTGCCCTTAAGGGCACCCCAAACATAAGCTTTTTGGAGTATCTATAACGTTAAACAGTGACCTGAAAGCACTAATATATGGGTGAAAGAGTAAGAAATTTTCCAGGTAAAACACTTGTAGTACTCAAGTTGGGGACTGTTATTTATTGAAGGAAAATATGAAAACTACGAAATATGATTGGAAGACTAATACATAATCACTTAAATTTATCTCTAATATATATATACTAGTTCTTCTTGGCACCGCGCAAGGCGCGATGTCAGTGAGAATGTGATATTATCAGAAAAGCTGTCCTGCAGAAGCAAATACCTTAATTGTTCAGTTGAGGACAAGATTAATGAGGAAAATAATCACATATCTAGGGGGAGAGATGAAATGAGGGAGTACAATGAACTATTCTCAAGTTGATCTGTTGTGTTTGAATAAGAAAGAAGGTTTAGTTTTTGTATGAAAAATTGTGTAGTGAGGGCATCTCTGTAAGTAAAATATGAAGATTTATGATGTTATGAGACTACGTTTGTTAAAAAATTATGCACCTCTGTGTGTACGCGAAATGGTATCCGTAACTTAGATGCTCGGCCAATTTGGACATCGCATTACTATTCGAACAACATAAGTGTCAACCCTTGGATATGTGGTGCTGAGATATATGTGTGCTGCATATGCGTACAACATGAAGTAATGTGATGGATTCCATTCTCGAGTGCACTGGTTGTAATATGGGGAGCTGCTTAGGATCAACTAAACCAGGTTAGGTAAAATAACAAGAAATTTCACACACTACTTTTAGGACATGTAATATCATTGAAATTGCCATGTTGCTGGGAACAAAATAAGTTGATCGCCTACAACAACAGTTGGGATGAAGCACAAACCACCCACAGT
The DNA here is from genome assembly GCA_907163345.1 of Haberlea rhodopensis. NCBI lineage: Eukaryota > Viridiplantae > Streptophyta > Magnoliopsida > Lamiales > Gesneriaceae > Haberlea > Haberlea rhodopensis. The sequence continues at coordinate 300,869 of CAJQUN010000064.1, forward strand.
AGTTGTTATCACATATCAAATTAATATCATTGTTCTTTGCAAACTGGAACGACGACCCGTCTGTATTTGACAGAACATATCGAAGCAGCAGGTATGCAAGACGTTGCTCATAAACTTGGAGTAGCACCACAATGAAGCAACAGGAGTGCTAGTCATTGGTCATAAATGCTTTACACAACTTTATCTTTCCTGCTACAAGTTTTGTAATTAACATTTTGTCTTGACAATTTCTGTTATCATTTAAAAGGTGATTTGTATGTTTTAAGAACAACCTAAACTAATGCATACACCAACCAAACACAATTTAGGTGCCCTAAATTAATGAACAGAGCAACATAAATCAAGTACAAAAATGCATATACAAGTGGATATAAAAACTGCACATTTACTCAATATGTATGATAAATATGGCCTAAATAAAAACAATAAGTACATTGATAATCAGATCATTGCTCCATTATCTTGAGGATAATCAGAACCCAAACTATAAGAAGAAACACAGATAATGAAAAACGATATGTCATTTTTTATTTTAACAATATGGTAAATGTATGGGAGGGAAAAAAAGTCTATATATATGTAGATAGATCTTCAAGAACAACAAACAAGGTGGAAAAAGATAGTGCGAACTTCATAGTTGGAAAAGCAAACACTAAAATGAGAAAATGGCAAAGTAATAAACTCACCATGTTGGAAATTTTTGTCTTGCTTCCACAAAGAAAGAATCCCTCGATTTGACAGCTCAAAGGATAAGGAGGGTTCAATAGGGAAAAGCACATGAGCAAGCACAAATATCTAAATGATAAGTGACTTTATAACAGCATAAAAAAGAAATAGTTTTAGTATGTTACAAGATTTTTTATATATATGATATGCAGAAACATGTAGACATATAAGCAAATATCTTTGTGTAAAAGAGTAGTTTGTTCCAAACAACTTATCATACATAAAGATGAACAAGAAGTTACAAAAAACTAATGGGACACTTCAATACGCAAAATATGTCCTACGTTAATATATCTAGTCGAGTTTTTTGCGCTTGATAATCCTGCCTCTAGTGGACATCCTAGTCTCTTCTATCAGCTCAACAACATCTACAACACATAACCATATAAACCATGTTTAGTATTTACTAGGATATCCAATTTGGATAGAGTTGACGTGAGCTTTGAAAAGCTAACCTTTAGTGGTAGGTTCTATGTGCTGAACATTTCTGTCAGATGATGTCATCTCCAATAGGGATCATAGAAGTTTTTGAGGTAATGGTCCATTGGTATTCGCTACTGATCAGATATTTCTTTTACTCTAGACACTTGAGCATTTGTTAGGATCGGGGTAGTGTTTAGAAGGGGGGTTGAATAAACACTAGATACAATTTCGATTTCTTTTTCTGGTTAACTGTAAACTGTTAAGAATTACAGTTGCTTCTCAATATCAGGCAAGTTAGTAGACACTTGTTGTAGTGCGGAAGACGTCTACAAAACTTGTGAGGAATAAAACTGAAGTAATAAAGTAATAAACAAATAAGACGAGGATTGTTTCTGGAAGTTCGAAGCACAACGCTTCTACGTCTCCCCTTCTTCCTTTGCAGGAAGGATTCACTAGAAGACTTGGTTTACACTTATACAGTATACAACCTTCTTAGGCACTAACACTCTTGGCCTAAACTCCTAGCAATCACACACTTCTTTACTTTGATTACAATGGATTCTATGACACTCTTTACAGAATACACTTTCTAGCTTTAAGAGTTTTTGAGCAGCAGACTTCAATTGAAGATAATCTGTCACAGATTCAGTTTTGCTGTTTGTCTGCTCTTTGCTGAACGTTTGGAATATCAGTCTGATGACTTTAGTGTTTGCTTTGAAATATATCTCTTAGTTGAAAATCGCTCAGCACTTCTTTATTCTCTGCTTGGATGTATTTATAGGTTTGGATGTCCAACGGTAGCCTTTCTGTAAATGGAAGAGATTAACTTTCCAATTTCATATTGTCTTATTTCCTATTTTGTAAAGCAACGGCTCTTTTCACTCTGACGGTAATGGTGGCAGAGATATAGCAGGGTGCGCCGCTCTGTTGTACCTTTGTCAGAGAATGTTGTACTGATTTTGTCTCGTTGCTTAGTGCTCTAACTGGAAGCTCAGACTTCTGCTGGTTCTCTTTGTTCAACTGGTCGTTCATCCTCTTATGACCAGTTGATGTCCTTGTACAGTGAGAGACTATTCAGTTGATAGTTGTCCAGTAGATGTTCATCCAGTTTAAGTTTATCCGGTTGATAGCTTGCACTGTTGATGTCTTCATCCGGTTGATATCCATCCAGTTGATGTCTTGTCCGGTTGATGACTTCATCCGGTTGATGTCCATCCAGTTGATGTCCATCCAGTTGGTGTCTTGTCCAGTTGATGACTTCATCCGGTTGATGTCCATCCAGTTGGTGTCTTGTCCAGTTGATGACTTCATCCGGTTGATGTCCATCCAGTTGATGTCCATCCAGTTGGTGTCTTGTCCAGTTGATGACTTCATCCGGTAGATGTCCATCCAGTTGGTGTCCATCCAGTTGGTATCTTGTCCAGTTTGAGTCTTGTCCAGTTGGTAGGCATCCAGTTTATGTCTTCACCCGGTAGAAGTCTTTTTCCAGTTTGTCTTTAATATCCGGTAGGACTTCATCCAGTTTGTAATTACCAAAACTTTAGAAATCGTTTTCCCAACAATTTCCCCCTTTTTGGTGATGACAAAACTAAGCAAAGATCTATTTCCAGTTTGAGTAAAAAAGATGAGAATCCTGAAATTACTTGAAGACATAATGGAAAAGAAATTTTCAATAAATATAAGCAGATTACAAGTTGTAATCAAACTGGACAATTGAGAGAGATTCATCTTTACTTTAGATGAATTCTAATAACTTGACTAGAATCTAAGACCAATTTAGTTTACATAATTTAGGTGATACAAGACAAATCTTTAAACAAGTATTGTAGACCCGGAGAGCTTCGATCCACCTGGTGTCAGAGAGGAAGAGCTCGATCCACCTTATTTCAGAGAGGAAGAGCTCGATCCACCTTGTTTCCGAGAGGACCTAATAAGAATACTCTATCTCTGCCGGTCTACCTTGTTTCAGAGAGAAGGTCGGGAAGAGTCATACGAATATTCATCAGGCAGCTTCCATGGTCCATGGATTCACCTAATGAGAATAGTCTATCTCTGTCTTCCCCCTTTTTGTCATCAGCACCCAGGCATCTGCTGTTAGTGGTTCCTGACTGATGAGGAGCACCAGAACAGGATCAAAGCGCTGAAGCTTAACAGAGCTGGGTTAGATAAGTAATCAACCCATGAGGGGTTGATTTAGATAAGTAATAAACCCATGAAGGTGAAACAGATCTAACAGAAAACCAGGGAACTTTGAATAGCTTGAAAGTAAGCATGTTAAGTGAATGTGTGTTCTGTGAGCAAACAAGAGTCGCTATTTATAGAAATGAAAAGGTTGCAATTAATGTGAATGTATTTAAGTGGAACAGTAAATACAAAGAAAAAGTCAATAAAAGCAGTAAATAGATACGAGTAATTAATGGAGGAGTCAGAAAAATGATAATATTTGCGCCCGAACCAATGTTTGGAATCGTCGCGTTTCTCGGTAGGCGGTTGGCGTGGACTCCGAGATCTTGGTTGAGCAGTTGGTCTGGACTGAGTGGGTGCTCCAGTTGCAGGGGATGAATGGGCAGCGGAACTTGAACCTCGCTGCGTTGAGGGAGCAGTTCGGCTGGGTTCAGGTAATCTGCGAATAATTTGAGGAGCTGCAGGCAGGCTGTTGCAAATATCTTGAATTTGAGATGCAAATGATGCCTGCATAGTGGCCAACTGATCAGTCAATGTTTTCTTGGCGTCGTCAATCTTTTCTCCAAGAGCCATTGAGGTGGCAGCATGAAGAGATTCATTGTTCTGATTGATCTGAAGACGCGCCTGGCCAATTCTAGTAAAAGCATCCGCCACTGCATTCTCAGCAAATGTTTGAAGTCTGGTGACGGTAGTCGTTAAACTACTTAAGTCCCGGTAGACTTGCTGGAATTGTGGGTCATTGTGCTGCTGATGAGTGCCTAGAATGAGAGTTGCAGTTCGTTCTTCCTGTTTAAGCTTATGAACATCGCTGGCTAGGGCTGATATGGCAGTGGATAGATTGGCTAGCTGTGCAGCAATGTTCGGAGGTTCGTCCATAGGGTTGGTAAAGACAAAAAAATCTTCAGAAAGCTCTTGAACCATGGACGGATCTGCAGCAATCAGTGGAACATCAGTAGGAGGGACAAGGGCGCTGAGATGAGCATCGTCAACTGCAGCGGATGGCAACATAGAAGCTTCAACAATTGGTGCAGCTGTAGACTCTGAGATAGTGATAGCCAATTGGGCAGCGTCTTCATTTGGTGGAGCAGTTAAAGTAGTTGAGGGTTGATCAACCACAGCAGCTGACATCTGGGTGTGATCATTTGAGTGCGAAGACTCGCTAGGTTCATGATTTGCAGAGGATATGGTAACTTGCTGAACCACTGTCTGTATGACTGCATCCACATTGGTGTGATCAACAGCCATTGGCTGGGGCTGTTGATCCTTGTGAGAGCTGGGAGGAGAGGAGACGCCGAGAGCAGTTGGAGAGGAGAGTTCTTGAACCGAGGAGGCTACCTCCAAGGCAGTTGGTGCGGCCTCCGCTCCAGGGGAAGTAGTCTCCAGAGCAGTAGAAGTGAGCTCCACAGAAAATGGAACAATCTCCAAATTTGCAATGACGGAGTGTAGATCCTGCTGATCAGGACTGGCAACAGTTGTAGTAGTGGAGCAAGAATGAATACCAGTGGATATGCGAAGGTCATGAAGAGCAAGCTCAGCCATTTCGAGCTTGGGTCCAAGAGCATTTAGAACCGCTCTATCATGATTCGCTGTTCCGGAATTCCCGTCAAATTGTTGAAGGCGAGTTTCAACCAGGGCCTGAAGTTCACCCACATAGATCATCAGGCTGAAAACTTCTCGCAGCTTCAAGCTTGTTTCAGGGTCTGAGATTTGAAGATACGCTAGTATTTTGTTCTCATCTCCCCTGGCTTGATCCAGAATTTGATCAAAATCATCTAAGCGAACCTTGATACGGGCCTTTACCCATCGATCAAAAATCTCCAACTGTGGTTGCAGTTTTGCTTCAACAGTATCCATTACCATTTGAATCTCGAAGGCAACAGGAGTGGACACTGGAGCCGTAAGAGATTTTCCTTTTCCAGCAGGGGTGGTCTTGGGATGACAGTATGGACATAATGACTTGGGCGTCCTGAAGCTGATAGAGCCTGGTGCTTGCTGAGTGCTTACCAGTGCTGTCTGAGTGTCAGCTGGAACCACTGAAGGAACAGGCACCGTGGCTAAGGAAGCAGGTGGTTCCTCAGTTGAAGGGATGACAGGGCTGGGTTCCCTATCAGGATTTACATCTGTAGGACCGGCGGAGGAGATAGTGTCGGAGGCGGCAATATCTAACTGTCGGGCGGTCTGAGGAGCAGCTTTTCGTGTTCTTGGCTTCTTAGGAGGTGGAGGAGGGGGAGAGGACTCAGCGGATTCCGATATAGTCTGTTCAGAGTCACTTATAACCTGAGTCAAGCGACGCTTTGTTACTCTGCCTTCTCTGCCACTTCGTTGGCGATGAAGCTGAAGATACTTATGAGTGATGAGCCTCCCTGGATGAAGGTGAGAAAGAGCTCCTGTCTTAATGTGTTTGCTCTCAAAAAGACTGCTGAGTGGGAGAGCAAAACCTGATTGACCCTTGCCAGATGCGACCAGACTAGTCAGTATTTGAAATAGCACAGCTGACCAGTTTATCTCCAACCCTTTGCATATAGCGCTCATAACGTCAAACTTCTCAGGGGTAATTATATCAAATGATCCTGCCTTACAGAGGAGCCCCTTGGAGATTATGTCCGCCAGTTGTCTATAATGACTCTTCATCAAAACTTTCCGGAAAGGAGGACGTGGAAGGCGATGAGTAGATTCCGAGACTGTGAGACGCATTTCTTCTCTTAGTTCTGCCGGAATAGTCGAGAAATCAGAGAGTCCGGTAGAGGGTAGGCACAGGTGAGTGGCAAATTCTGGTTGGGTGATGGTGACGGATTGTCTAGAGATGGACGCCACCACGGTGTCATCCACAACTTTGGCAGTAGCAAAGAACTCTTGTAGTTAGTTCTTGTAAAAGGAAGGGGTCTGGCTCAAGATTACCAGGAGTCCATAGGTATCCAGCCTTTGTATCAACTCCTTGGTTTCTTCATCAGAGGATGTGGATATTGAATGAAAATCAACGTGAATAGCATTGGTGATAAAACTCGGCTGAACATTCTTCGACATATTGAGTGAGTATGAGGAAGAAGCAGCAACAGTTTGTTAGAGTAAGTTTTCTGAAAGAGAAAAATAATCGCAGTGATTTGTTGGAGAAGAAGAGTAGTGAAACTAAAGGCGGTGAAAAAGGAAGTATATGTAACGTCGTACTGTAGATGAGCGGACACATGTATACGTGGCGATCATCTAACGGTTTTAAAAGATTTAACAAATAAATGAAAGAACAGGATTTAGGCGGGAGTGAAATAATTTATTTTTAACCAAACGTAATTTTGAATTCCGACGTTCATTAGGTTAATGAGTATCGAGGGTTATTTTTGTCAAAGCATATTTGGTAACATCAACTGGTATGTAGGGTTCGACTGGTAGGAAAACATCCACTGGTTGTGGAGTCCTACTGGTTCGGATACACCTACTGCAGCTGACCATTGTATTACCAGCTGAGCTTAAATAACCATGATAAAATTATAACAGAAATTCCCCCTAAATTTATGCACATAAACTAACTAATTCCCCCTGAATTCATTACCCAAAACAAAATAATCAAGAAGTAATTTCAATTAAACCAAGAATGTTTCGAAAGTAAGAAAACTTAGCGTCCGGTAGAGGCTTTGTGAAGATATCTGCTGCCTGTTGTTCTGTAGAAATATACTCCAGCCGAATTTCTTTCTTCATGACATGATCTCTGATAAAGTGATGACGGATGTCAATATGTTTAGTACGAGTATGAAGAACTGGATTGTACGTTATGGCAATGGCAGATGTATTGTCACAGAAGATAGGAGCCTCTGTAGACTCAATTCCATAGTCTCTGAGTTGTTGCTGAATCCAGAGCAGTTGAGCACAGCAGCTTCCAGCAGCAAGGTACTCTGCTTCTGCAGTGGAAGTTGCAATGGATGTCTGTTTCTTGCAACCCCATGATATCAATCGATCACCAAGGAATTGACAATACCCACTGGTGCTTTTCCTGTCAATTTTGCATCCAGCATAGTCAGCATCTGAGTATCCGATAAGATTGAAGGTTGAGTCCCTTGGATACCATAGACCGACATTCTCAGTGCCTTTCAAATATTTTAGGATCCTTTTGACTGCAGTGAAGTGCGACTGCTTGGGATTTGCTTGAAACCGGGCGCACATACACACTGCAAACATAATATCTGGTCGGCTGGCTGTCAAATATAGTAAAGATCCAATTATGCCTCGATACATTGTAACTTCGACTGGTATTCCTGAATTATCGAAGTCGAGTTTGGCAGATGAGCTCATTGGTGTAGCAGCAGCTGAGCTGGTACTCATTCCATATTTCTTCAGTAGCTCTTTAGTGTATTTAGACTGATTGATCAGGATTCCTTCACTAGATTGCTTGACTTGCAGTCCTAAGAAAAATGATAGTTCTCCCATCATGCTCATCTCGAACTGGTCCCGCATAATTTTAGAGAATCTTTCGCACAATTTTGAGTTAGTACTACCGAAGATAATATCATCAACATAAATTTGAACAAGCAGAGTATGATCTCCCTTTGTAAATTTAAAAAGGGTCTTGTCCACCGTGCCAATAATAAAATTGTGTTCTGTCAAATATTTTGACAAAGTTTCATACCAGGCACGGGGAGCTTGCTTTAGACCATACAAGGCTTTATTGAGACGAAAAACATGAGATGGCTGCTGATGGTTTTCAAATCCAGGAGGTTGTTCAACATAGACTTCTTCCTGGAGTTTGCCGTTAAGAAATGCACTCTTAACATCCATCTGATAGACTTTAAAGTCTTTAAACGCAGCAAATGCAAGAAATATGCGAATTGCTTCTAGTCGAGCTACAGGGGCAAAGGTTTCATCGAAATCAATGCCTTCTTCCTGTCTGTAGCCCTGTGCAACTAATCTTGCCTTATTTCTGATTACTGTACCGTTTTCGTCTAATTTATTTCTAAACACCCATTTGGTGCCAATTACAGTGTGATGCTGTGGTCGTGGTACTAGATACCATACTTTGTTTCGCTCAAACTGATTTAGTTCCTCCTGCATTGCTTCTACCCAACTTGGGTCTAATATAGCGTCATCAATCTTCTTAGGTTCTATATGAGATATGAATGCAGCATGAAGAAATTCATTAATCATTTGTCCTCTGGTGCGTAGAGGAGCAAGAGGGTTACCGATGACCTGCTCAGGTGGATGATCCTTCTTCCACCGGAGCGAAGGTCCAAGAGGATTGAGTTCTTCAGTTGACTGGATGTGAGTAGGCAGATCAGAGGTTCTGATTGACTCATCTTTCTCATTAGTTCCTTCTACTGCAGCAGGGGTAGATGCAACTGTTTCATTTGTAGCTGGCTGCAGAGCTTGTTGGCCAGCAGACTCCTCTGCTTGAATTTCAGGAACTTCTGGTTCTAAGGAGCAGTCAGTCCTGCTTCTGTAATCAATCTCCTCATCAACATTTTCGTCAATGTAAGTGCTTTCCAGTCGATTACTCAAGTTGTTGATTTGTATATCAGATAGTGTACAGTTAGTAGGTTCATCAAATTTTACATGCACTGATTCTTCTACATTAAGAGTTCTATTATTAAATACTCTGAATGCCTTACTAACTGTAGAATAGCCAAGGAATATTCCAGCATCAGATTTGGCATCAAAGGCTGTGAGATGAGTCTTTCCATTGTTGTGAATAAAACATTTGCAACCAAACACATGGAAATAGGAAATATTTGGCTTACTGCCATTCCAGATCTCATAAGGGGTTTTATTTGCTCGCTTATTAATCATTGATCTGTTCTGCGTATAACATGCTGTGTTGACAGCTTCTGCCCAAAATCTCTGCGATATTTCTGATTCCGCGAGCATGGTTCGCGCAGCTTCTTTCAAAGTGCGGTTCCTACGCTCAGCAACTCCGTTTTGTTGAGGAGTTCTAGCTGCAGAGTATTCGTGTTTAATACCAAGGTCATCTAGATATGATTCGAGTGATTGATTGGTGAATTCAGTACCTTTATCACTGCGAATTCTATCTATCCCACACGATTTCTCATTTTGGAGTCTTTTCAGTAATTTGATCAGCTTTGGAGTAGCTTGATCTTTGCCACTTAGGAACAAGACCCACGTGAAACGAGTGTAATCGTCTATTACCACTAGAGTATACTTCATTCCCCCTAGACTTGTTACTGGTATAGGACCAAATAGATCCATATGCAGCAACTCTAGGCACCGAGAAGAAGATTTACTCCCTTTGTTCTTAAAGGAGGATCTGATTTGCTTACCAAGTTGGCATGCTGCACAGATCTTATCTTTTGAGAACTCAATTTGGGGCAGTCCAACAACTAGATCAAGTTTACGCAGACTGGCAATAGTTTTAAAATTTAAGTGACTCAACCGTTTGTGCCAAAGCCAATTTTTGGATGAATTCAGAGCAGCTAAGCAAGTAGAAGAGATAGGCTGATTAAGATTCCAATCAATTTTATATGTGTTGTCATGCCTTCTACCTACAAGTAGTATACTACCATCAATAGATTTGATTGTGCATGAGTACTGATTGAATTCTACGGAATGACCATTGTCACACAGTTGACTTATGCTAATCAAGTTGTAGCATAGATTTTCAACTAAAAGAATATCTTTAATGATGATGTTACCGTAGATAATTTTACCCTTACCCACGGTTCTACCTTTCGCGTTGTCTCCAAAAGTTATTCTGGGTCCGGTGGAGTCCACCAGTTCAGACAGTAAGATCGCGTTCCCTGTCATATGTCTAGAGCACCCACTGTCCAGAAACCATTCTGAGCTCCGAACAGGATGCATTCTAGTTTCCTGCAATTAAAGCGATAGCATGATTGTTACCCAATCCTACTTGGGTCCTGGTAGGATTAGTCCTTTCGGAACCCACACTTGTATGACCATGAATGACTTAGGTCGGTGTGTGTTCTGAAATGTGTGTGCATTTATAGATGTAGGTGATGATTTTGACTGTGGAGTGTGATAATATGTGTATGCATGTGCTTTTGGTTTGTAGTTCCTGTTATTTAGCATATACCTCTTCTGGACAGATTTACAGTTGTAGTACCAGTTGGGTTTAACCTCTCTAGCTGCTCGACCAGTAGGTTTAAGTTCATTTCTGAACTTTTGCCTCGGTTTAGCCTCTTTGAGTGGTTCTACATAACCGATACCTCTGTGCTGTGCCTGTTCCTTGATGAGTGTTGCTTTAACAGGTTCTTTAACCAGTTCGTAAGGGTCATATACTGTGCTAGATCTTACAAAGTTCATTGATTGAACCTTGCCTTTTGTTAGACACAGTTGAGGTTCATTACCAGATGAACTGCTATCATTGCTATTATAGCCTATGCCAGTTAAATCACCAGCAAGCCTTATAGACTCAAGCATTTCATCCTTTCTGGTAGTCGATGCATTCCAAATGCTAACCAGTTTGCTAAGTTTCTGGTAAGCATTCTTGGCTTCATCTCTTTCCTTCACTAGAAGACTGGCTGTTTCCCTCAGGCAGTTCAACTCCCTTGATTGTTCACAATCAAGCTTGTTTTCATGCGTTTCAGTTTGGGTTGTATGCTCAGTCTTATAGCTTTCAAAAGATTCATATAGCGTCCGATACTCATTTATCATGTCCTGCAATGCATTGGTGAGTTCACTATGTGTAAATTCAGATAGGTTTGATTCATGTACCTCATTTTCATTATTTGCCATTAAGCAGTGGACTTCCTCGTCTTCACTCTCGCTGGATGAGCTAGTTAACTCTTCTGAGTCTGATTCAGAATCAGCCCATTTGCTCTTACTTTCTTCTGCCATCAAGACCTTTTGATCTCTGTCCTTTTTGGATGATCTTCTGGTTTCTTTGGATTTTCTGTAATCCTTGGATCCTCTTTTGTGATCATCCTTTTTGGGTTTAGGACAGTCCGCAATGAAGTGTCCTGGTTTGAGGCAGTTGAAGCATACTCGCTCTTCTTCTTCTGAATTTCCTTTGGAACTCTGCCTCCGAGGATATGATTGGTAAGATCTCTGATTTTTCTTCATGAATTTCCCAAATTTCTTTACAAACATTGCCATAGCATCATTACACATCTTTTCTGGAGTCATTTCTGTAGGGGTGGGCAGAGACTCAGATGCAGTGAGAGCTTTTGTTGGTTGACTGGTGCTTGGTTCATCTTCAACCCGAATGCCTAATTCGAATTCATAGGCTTTTAAATCAGCAAACAGATCATGTAGATCTATTTTGTTGATGTCCTTCGATTCTCTCATAGCAATGGTCTTGACATCCCATTCTCTTGGTAGACCTCTCATTACTTTGAGAGTGACTTCTCTGTTGGGTAACTCCTTACCCAGACTGTGTAGTTCATTGATTATTCCAGTCACTCTTTCATCGTACTCGTTGAGAGTTTCTCCATTTATCATTTTGATATGCTCAAACTTCTGTAAAGCCACGGTAAGCTTGTTTTCTTTGGTTTGATCATTTCTTTCACAGAGTTGAGCAATCTTCTCCCAGATTTCTTTAGCTGTAGGGCACATCTTTATTTTGTTGAACATATTTTTGTCCAAAGTTTTGAATAGAATGTCCTTAGCAACGTTGTCTAGGTTTGCCTTTTTCTTGTCTTCATTTGACCATTGAGATCTTTCCTTTTCTACCATTTGTGGATCTCCACTTGTGATAGAAGCAGCTGTATTGATTTTCATGATCTTCAAAGGTCCTTTAGTGATTACATACCACATATCATCATCTTGAGCACTTAGATGTGCTTGCATACGGATCCTCCAGTCATCATATTCGTCTTTCTTGAACATTGGAATCTTGCTGAATGAGGCCATCAGTTTTTGATAAATGGTAATTTCTCAAGATTGAGAAGACCTAGGCTCTGATACCACTTGTTAGGATCGGGGTAGTGTTTACAAGGGGGGTTGAATAAACACTAGATACAATTTCGATTTCTTTTTCTGGTTAACTGTAAACTGTTAAGAATTACAGTTGCTTCTCAATATCAGGCAAGTTAGTAGACACTTGTTGTAGTGCGGAAGACGTCTACAAAACTTGTGAGGAATAAAACTGAAGTAATAAAGTAATAAACAAATAACACGAGGATTGTTTCTGGAAGTTCGAAGCACAACGCTTCTACATCTCCCCTTCTTCCTTTGCAGGAAGGATTCACTAGAAGACTTGGTTTACACTTATACAGTATACAACCTTCTTAGGCACTAACACTCTTGGCCTAAACTCCTAGCAATCACACACTTCTTTACTTTGATTACAATGGATTCTATGACACTCTTTACAGAATACACTTTCTAGCTTTAAGAGTTTTTGAGCAGCAGACTTCAATTGAAGATAATCTGTCACAGATTCAGTTTTGCTGTTTGTCTGCTCTTTGCTGAACGTTTGGAATATCAGTCTGATGACTTTAGTGTTTGCTTTGAAATACATCTCTTAGTTGAAAATCGCTCAGCACTTCTTTATTCTCTTCTTGGATTTATTTATAGGTTTGGATGTCCAACGGTAGCCTTTCTGTAAATGGAAGAGATTAACTTTCCAATTTCATATTGTCTTCTTTCCTATTTTGTAAAGCAACGGCTCTTTTCACTCTGACGGTAATGGTGACGGAGATATAGCAGGGTGCGCCGCTCTGTTGTACCTTTGTCAGAGAATGTTGTACTGATTTTGTCTCGTTGCTTAGTGCTCTAACTGGAAGCTCAGACTTCTGCTGGTTCTCTTTGTTCAACTGGTCGTTCATCCTCTTATGACCAGTTGATGTCCTTGTACAGTGAGAGACTATTCAGTTGATAGTTGTCCAGTAGATGTTCATCCAGTTTAAGTTTATCCGGTTGATAGCTTGCACTGTTGATGTCTTCATCCGGTTGATATCCATCCAGTTGATGTCTTGTCCGGTTGATGACTTCATCCGGTTGATGTCCATCCAGTTGATGTCCATCCAGTTGGTGTCTTGTCCAGTTGATGACTTCATCCGGTTGATGTCCATCCAGTTGGTGTCTTGTCCAGTTGATGACTTCATCCGGTTGATGTCCATCCAGTTGATGTCCATCCAGTTGGTGTCTTGTCCAGTTGATGACTTCATCCGGTAGATGTCCATCCAGTTGGTGTCCATCCAGTTGGTATCTTGTCCAGTTTGAGTCTTGTCCAGTTGGTAGGCATCCAGTTTATGTCTTCACCCGGTAGAAGTCTTTTTCCAGTTTGTCTTTAATATCCGGTAGGACTTCATCCAGTTTGTAATTACCAAAACTTTAGAAATCGTTTTCCCAACAGCATTCGAGATTTTATATAGCTTTGAATCCTCTAGATTATCCCCGTATAGATCGATGTCGGTCTTATAATGATCGCCTCAACTGTGTCCCCCTTATTTGAAATTATAAGATAACCATTAAAAATCGTAAAATGTATGCATCCAAAATAACAAATGGTTAAATAGTGCAAGTTTTTTTACGGTATCACCTTTCGTCTGCAAGGATTAGTTTTTGATATTCTGTGGGTGTAGAAACTGAAGTTTTAACAGATTGTTTGCTAACGACGCGAACTTTGGCCGACCAATTTTGGGTTTCGCTGTTAGTCACACTAATGTGCGTTATTTTTTCTTCCATCTGTCCTAGATTTTTTTTATGAATCAGAAAACACCACGTAATTAAAAAGGGTAGAATTAGTTTATTATGGTTCACAAATGTTTGCATGAAACGCTGAGAAAATATTGATCTCGGATATGAACATCACATATCATAAAGTCCAAATAAATCACAAAACAATGTCTTGGAAATAGTTACTTACTCCATGATTAACCACCGGACCAAGCACCAAGCACCAAAATCATAAGCTCTAGTTGAAATATTATAGTAATGGTGTCCAGAGCATTGCAATGTTGAAGGGCAATTCTTATACAAGAGGGCCACAGCAGTATACATGAAACACATTCACACACATGGACATAAAAATAGAGTTAAAACTTTGTCTAAAAATTCTTTTAACAACAACATTTCAAATTAGAATTCCTTATATTTAAATCAAACAATAATAAAGATTTTTAAATCTATTGTGATGACCCATCCCTACTATAATCCAGAATGATAAATGTGAGCGTACGTCGTGGTCAATTTATCGATACCATTATCTTCACTTTTGATGTGACAGAAAACTATTGAGATATTAATTTTACAATTTTAATTTTAATTCCCCAAAAGTGCTCAAAGGTTACGCTTGAAACATAACTTAGCAAACGGTTGGCAGAAACAAAGTTGGATATATGGGTCAAGCCATAATATGCAAATCTGGTAAAGTTAAAATATGACCGCTGCACTTTTTAACAGAAGGAAAACCCACCAAGCTATAGTTTAAAATAGAACACATTTGCAAGAAGAAGAAAATATATCTTTGAAAAAATAAAATAAATAAAGAACCAACCTAAAACCCACAAAGTCACATACAAAGATGTACACAAAACTTTTGTTATAGCCAATGAAAATGTTTGGCAGAGGAAAAAAATGGGCATCAACAAAGTAGCATACTAAAAATGCGTAGCCCTATATTTTTACAGAACAACATGAAAGCTCATGGCCGAACTTTTAAAAAGGAAAATCAGCTTTCAATACCCGAAGCAGCATGGCAAAAAGTACAAACCTTCAACTACATAAACAACCTGTTTTTTTGAAATGGAATAGATAAAGATGTTTTAAGCAACAACAGAGTTGAGACTAACCTGTTTTATGAAAGTTTGATGGAGTAGATAAACAACCTGTTTTTTGAAATGGAATAGATAAAGATGTTTTAAGCAACAACAGAGTTGAGACTAACCTGTTTTATGAAAGTTTGATGGAGTAGACCAATCCAGAATAGGCAGATTAAAACAGTAAATAATATAGGCAGTGAGCTTGAACTAATCCACTCTGGAAGCTGAGTTTCTCTACATACACATCTAACTATAGAAAATATGAGGGAAGTTAAAAAATTTATATGAAATGTGCACATGCAATTCTAAAGATTTAAAACACAACACCGAAAATCAAGAAGCACGAGTGGAAAAGTGAGTTTTGACTCAACACCAGAATTTAAAACACAGCACCAAAAACTAAGAAACTTTAAATGCAAAACCTAAAAAACATACACATGTAATACCAGCCGGCGTAAATGTAGAAGCAGGCAAATCATGTTTGCGAAAGACGGATGGCAAAATAGACGGAGACAGAAGTGAGAAGAAAACGCCACCTAAAATAGCACAAGCATCACCAGAAAAGGAATGAGGAACAAGAGGCCGTCGAGAAATGAAATGTTGGCTGGGCAAAAATACGAAAGCAAAAAAGAAACCAAGCAATAAATAGTATCTGAACCAAACCACAGAAGCTGAGGAGACAACTGAAGGCATGGTGAACCACTCTCATCCAGACGATTTCCTGCAGAACAACAACAAATAAGCACGCAAGCAAAAAATTATTAGAAAATTAAATCATTCATATACCTAAATCATCGATTTCACATGGCCCACAACATTACTTTGTCAATCGACCAAGGCAGAGGAAAAGTGTACGACATGAACTCTCATCGGGAAAATAATGGACAGATGAATTAGAACCAAAGAAGAAAAATGGAGTCGGTGAGAAATGGACAGAGGAAACATAACAAAACAAGAAAGATCGTGGAGTGGGATGAAAGAAATGAGTGACATTGCACACTGCCCAAGAATCCTTTCAGACTTGATTCAATTAAGTTTAAAAAAACTTTATAAATCAATTGAAAAACCTTATAAAACAGGACAGCCAACAGAAGAAGAAAAGGGCTGCACAATATATAACAAAAGCCCATAAACATATTAGGTGGCCCAAGCGAAAAAAGGTAGGAAAAATATGGAGTAAGCCCAAAATCATAAAGCCCAAACGAAAACCTAATATTGTTATACTATTCACAGCAATAGTAAATATTGCTCACTTATTATAAGAGGTTAGGCGGCCCAAGCGAAAAAAGGTAGGAAAAATATGGAGTAAGCCCAAAATCATAAAGCCCAAACGAAAACCTAATAATGTTATACTATTCACATCAATAGTAAATTTTGCTCACTTATTATAAGAGGTAATATATAGGTATTTTATATGAAAGAAAACTCTTGATTTTTTAGTATGAAAATATTGATGGCATTAGATTCTCGATTATATTATATAGAGACGTGAGATTACCAATCACAAGTCCAGAAGACAACTGCCAATATATCATAGGGTTTGCCACAATGTGTTTTCTGCTCAAGGTCTTCATCAATTGAGTGATACCAACAGTGCATGCCTTCGCTTTCAATTCAGGATGTTGGCCCTTTGTTAGGATACATATATTCTTTCTTTTTGTTTTGAGAAGGAAATGAAATATATTAAGAGAAGCTAAATCCTTTAGTACATGAGCCTGCAGGAATAAAGGACAAAGTCAACAGTAGCAGGAATAGTCCCGTGAGTGACAACTCTAGCTGCTATCACATGATCGACCTGATTTGCTGATCTGCGATAGTGTGAGATAACAAAACCATCATTCAAATTGCTCAACTGATGATAAAGTCTATAATTGAAGCCTCTGGATGTGCATCATTAGCATTATTAATTGTTTGGCAACCATTTCTGCATCCGAATCCAGAAATCCATGGGAAGTGTTGTTGACAGGCAATAAGAAGTCCTTCTCGAACCGCAAGAAATTCCGCCACTAGAGATGAATAAACACCTGCAATTCTGGCAGCATGTAACAAAAGTGTACCACCAAGATCATTTCTATAACAACTCTGACGCCAATAAATTTATGATGAGCAGAATGGATGCGTCCACATTAACTTTAATCGAGCCACGCGGAGGAGTATACCATGAAAAACTTGAGGTACAAGCAGTATGCAGGCCAACAGAATGTGGAGATGGTGACAGCAGACGGAATCAAATGATAATGCACGATTAATAATATGCAATCCAGAGTCCATTCGATCTTGAAAACTGAAATGGTTGTGAGCCAACCGTAGACTCCAACAAATCAATGCAAAGGTTTTTAAATCACCAATTGTGCCGTTGTGGATAACCCAAGCCCACTGATCCTTAAAGTTAAGTCCAGAAGACTTGTGAAGTAAATGTCATAGGTTAAGCTTCCAAACTTTATCAAATGTCATGAAGAAATAGTTTCAGGGCCAAAATGACATCAAACTTTCAACAATATGAATTCCACGCTTCACCAAATTAGATCTTGTAGGTAATGCATCATGAAGTACTCCACACATGAATTTTTATTTTGTTTGGAAAACCTAATTTCCATAATTTATTGGAAAACTAAGATTAGTGGGAGGACGAACCTGCCATGCCTAGTTGAGTCTGTGTAGCTAGTATGTATCCTGTTTTGACAGAATATCCACCATTGCTTGAGTGATGCCATATATGCTTATCAGGACCGTTCATGAATCAAACTGATATTCGACGCAATTCCGCATGATCAAGATTTCATTACTTATGGCCAATTTATCCCAATCCAGTCCCCCTGTACATCACGCAGGTCACTAATCGTCAACTCTATCAAATGTAGCAAAGGGCATGTTATATGTTTAAAGAGAAAGGGCATAACAACCAAGGGTCCTGAAAAACTTTGATAGAATTACCTTCTCCTATACGCTGTGTAGACCCCCTACAAAGTAAATCTCGCCCCCACAATATACTACACCAAACATAAGATGGACCCCCAAGGAAGTTTGTAAAAATGATTGAGCAGGATAATATTTGGCATTCAAATTTTTTGAAACAAGAGTATCAGGGTAATTAACCAATCTCCATCCTTGTTTGGCTAGAAGAACTTGGTTAAAATCATTAAAATTATGAAAACACATACCACCTGAAAATTAGGATTCACACAATTTTGAAACTTTTGTCCAATGAATACATCACACATTATTATCATTGCCCACCAAAACCTAGCTACCATACTCTAGATAGATTGACAAACCCCAAAAAGGTAATTTGAAGATCAACATTGTATATGTGGATATCGCTTGGGCCACAGCTTTAATTAAAACCTCCCGACCTGTAGAAGAGAATAAATTATGTTTCAAGTCCTGATCCAAATACGATGTTTGCAATCCTCCAAAATCCGTATTTTATTACGCCATACAAAAGCATGTAAGCCCAAATACATATCATGAGATTCAGAATATGTCGTACCAAAATAGCAAAAACCTGAGCTTTGTCATGTGGTGGCATATTAGGGCTGAAGGTGATGCTAGATTTTTGCAAATTAATCAATTGACCCGAAGCACTCACATATTGATTCAAAATGTTTCTGATGGATAAACAACTAGAAATGTTTGTATTACCCAGAATGAGACTATCATCTGCAAAGAAAAGGTGGGTGATAGCTGTGTAAGGAATCCGATAGCACACGCAGCGGAATAAATAAAAAAATCGGATTCCACCAAGGATCTGAACGAAGGGAAACCATATCGGTGTTTAGAGTCTATACCTTTGTAGCGTGTTTGATGCAGACTGTCGATGGAGGTGTCCACGAGTCACGAGTAGAAACTTCATGATTCTACCTCTATGGTATCCACACGATCAAATCTGGTAAAGGGATCTAATACGTCAAGATGCTAGCCTTGAAGAATCGACAAGCACAAGAACACTTTCTTGTGTTTTGTTAATGACGGCTAGGGTTTATTTTTTGTGATAACTGGTATCTTAACCAGTCTAAAACCCTTTAGGCCCATAAATCTTTTTATTAGGACTCTTCATAATATAATTTAATTCATCATATGAATTAATCTCCTTTATCGATTTTTTGTGCGACCCGATAGGATCTCGTAACGTTGGCAGCTACATAAAATCCTATTTCATTACAAGCTATGAGAGTTGTCTAGCAATACATCATAGCTACCCAAGTTACGAGAATATTATTGACTCGACAATACATATTGCATGTGATAATATTGTCATGTAACTTAATCACTTTGTCCATGGTCAGTAGATTGAACATCAACTTTGGAGAAAGTAATACTCATATAGTTCAATCTTTTATTTCTTGATTCCCGAGTAGAGTACATTAAACAAATGAACTCGATATCACATATCGATTCATTCGAGCTTGGCCATGCATAGTTAGCCTCACTCAATCAAGGGTCAAAACAATACTCCCATTATATAGGAGGGACAAATCCTATCCTGATTATTCAACACCTCTCTACATAATTTGTAGTATATCCAATGACTGTCCTTAGTTCACCCTGTTACAGGTAATGTTTGACAATATCAAGATATACAACTCCTTATGTTGGGATCTATGATAATCTCAAGTTGTAAGGATTACATACACTATCATCACTATAAGAATTGCTTATGTCACTCATATAACAATCCATGTAGCATTCTCATGGTGGGTCGGTCCAGTATATAGTTCTCTAACATGTACCCATATATTAATTTGATATTTCATATCCATGACTAAAGTTCATCAATCAATATATACTAGTATCCATGCATTATCGTTATCCTAATTCACGTTAATAATTGACTAGGGACTATTCAGGTACATTAGTATTCTAAGGACATTATTATATATATATATATATATATATATTCATATTACGTAGATAATGAAATAAAGTACAATAATGAATTGCCCAAACAAAATATCACAATACAATGTATGCCAAAATCAATCATCCAATGACTAGTCCTTAAGGCATGTCCAACAAATCTCCCACTTGCCCTAAGACCATTCAGACATGTATTTAATGCCTAAGGACATGCTTTTGCTACGTCAGCAGTGTTGTCAGAGGGTCGGAGATATTATCATCAGTTGATACTTTGCATAATTTTACATCTCATCTTTCAACGATTTCTCGGATGAAATGGAAACGCCGAAGTATGTGTTTGTATCGCTGGTGAGATCTGGGTTCCTAGCCAATGTGATGGATCCATTGTTGTCACAATAGAGTTCAATCGGATCTAGAATGTTAGGGATAACTCCAAGCTCATAAATGAACTTCCTGGTCCAAACGACCTCATTTGTTGCATCTAAGGCAACAAGATACTCAGATTCAGTTGTAGAGTCGGCTACTGTCTCTACTTTGAACTCTTCCAGCTCACAGCACCGCCATTAAGGAACAACACATATCCTGATTGCTATCGGAAATCATCCTTGCCGGTTTGGAATCTTGCATCAGTGTAACCTATTACATTGAGTTATTCCTCACCTCCATAGATTAAGAATGTGTCCTTAGTTCTTCTCAAGTACTTTAGGATATTCTTGATAGCAATCCAGTGACATTCACCTGGATCAATCTGGTATCTGGATGTCATGCTTAAAGCATACGAAACGTTGGGACGACTACATAACATGGCATACATGATAGATCCAAAATCCTCAGGTTGTGTCATGTACACATCCTCAAGTAAATATCCATTAAGGAAGGCAATTTTGACATCTATCTGCCAGATTTCATAATCATGAAATACAGCTATTGCAAGCAGGATACTGATGGATTTAACCATGGCAACTGGAGAAAAAGTTTTATCGTAGTCAATACCATGAATTTGTTTGAAACATTTAGCAACAAATCGTCCTTTAAAGGTTCGTATGTTACCATCCATGTTAGTCTTCTTCTTGAAAACCCACTTGTACCCACTGGGTTTTACCTCTTCAGGTGGATCAACCAAAGTCCATACTTGGTTTGTATACATGGATTCCATTTCAGATCTCATGGCTTTTAGCCATTTCTCTGAATCAGGCCCAATTACAGCTTCTTGGTAAGTTGTAGGCTCATCTTGATCCATGAGAAGTAAGTCACCATGTTGAGTCACAAGAAAACCATATCTCTGTGACTCGCGATGTATTCTTACAGACCTACGTTGGGCTTGTGTCTCTTGAGCAGGCATTGTGTCCACAATAGCTTGTGGTGTCTGCTCTATTTCCATCTCAATATCAGGGTCAGTGCTTTGTTGTGGTGGCTGAATTTCATCAAGTTCGATTTGTCACCCACTGGCTCTTTTAGAAATAAACTCCTTTTCTAGAAAGACACTTGTTCGAGCAACAACCTCTTTATTCTCGGTGGGATAATAGAAATAGTATCCTTTTGTTTTCTTAGGATACCCCTACAAAGAAGCACTTATCAGATTTGGGTCTAAGTTTTTGGAAGCTTGACGTCTCACATAAATTTCACAACCCCAAATCTTTATAAAAGACATACTGGAACGTTTCCCTGTCCGTATCTCATATGGTATCTTTTGTACTGATTTAGATAGAACACGGTTCAGTATAAATGTAGATGTTTCTAAAGCATATCCCCAAAAGGAATTTGGAAGATCTGCATGACTCATCATTGATATAACCATGTCCAACAAAGCTCGATTCCCCCTTTCTGATACACCATTCCATTGTGGAGTATACGGAGGTGTGAGTTGCGGGACTATTCCGCACTCCTTTAGATAGTCATGAAACTCTTGGCTTAAGTATTCACCTCTTCGATCTGATCGGAGGATTTTAACACTTTTGTCAAGCTAGTTTTGTACTTCATTCTTGAAATCCTTGAACCTTTCAAAAGTTTCATACTTGTGTTTCATTAGGTACACATACCAATATCTACTGAAGTCATCAGTAAATGTAACGAAGTATTGAAAACCACCTCTAGCTTGTGTGCTTATTGGGCACGTACATCACTATGTATGAGACTCAATAAATCATTTGCCCTTTCAAGCTGTCCCTTGAAAGGGGCTTTAATCATCTTGCCCATAAACAAGATTCACATGTTTCATATGATTCAAAATCAAATGATTCTAAAACTCTATCCTTATGAAGTTTTGAAATGTGATTCTCGTTTATATGGCACAAACGGCAATGCCAGAGATAAGTTGGATTAGAATATTGGTCTTATTCCTCTTAGTATTATGTTACAGACAGACATATCAAGATTTAGAACATAGAGATCATTAATCAATTGTGCACTAGCATAAAACATCTCATTTAAATAAATGGAGCAACATTTGTCCTTTATCATAAATGAAAAACCAATCTTGTCTAAACAAGAAATTGAAATAATGTTTCTAGTGATAGACGACAAAAAATAACAGTCTTGTAATTCTAAAATTAAACCAAAAGGCAAGGTTAATAAGCTCATATAGCTAATGCAACAACTCTTGCTCCATTTCTCACTCGTAGGTCAACTTCGCCTTTAGCCAATTCTACTCCTTTTGAGTTCCTGCACATTAACATAAATGTGAGAACCACATCCAGTATCTAATACCCATAATGAATAAATAAATAGATTGACTTCTATAACAAAAATACCTGAAGTAGAAGTCACAATTCCCTTTGTCTTTTTAAGATCTTCTAGGTAAATCTTGCAGTTTCTCTTCCAATGTCCAGTCTCACCACAATGGAAGCATTTTCCTTCCTTAGCCACTCCTCCCTTTGGCTTAAGTGCAGTAGCATGAGGCTTAGATTTGACATAGACTTTCGAGTCTTTTCTAGAGCCCTTCGCTTTAGCCTTTCCTTTGCACTTGTTCACCATAAGATAATTTGTGGGCTTAGACTTCTTTGAGTTTGCCTCGTAAGTTCTCAACATACCAAGCAACTGTGTAGTGTTTTCTCAATTTCAATCATATTGTAATTCAGGACAAATTGATTTTAGCCATCAGGTAACGATTGCAAGATCACGTCAGTTGCCAACTCTTGGTCCAATGGAAAACCCAATTTCTCAAGATTCTCGATGTATCCAATCATTTTGAGTACATGAGTTCCAACAGGGCTTCCTTCTACCATTCTGCACTGAAATAGCACTTTAGAGACGGCATACCTCTCTTGTCTGGCTTGTTGTTGGTAAAGTTGCTTCAGATGTTCAATTATATCGAACGCCTCCATTTCCTCATGTTTCTTCTGAAGCTCAGAGGTCATGGTTGCAAGCATGAGACATCCAACATCCAAAGCATCATTTTGATGCTTCTTGTAAGCATCTTTATCGGCCCTTGTGGCGGTAACAGGAGGTTCCTCGACAGATAAGGATTCCTCTAGGACATATTGCTTTTTATCTTGTTTGAGGACAATCCTCAGATTTCTATACCAGTCTAGGAAATTTTTCCGATTCAATTTGTCCTTCTCAAGGACCGATTGCAGTGAAAGTGTACTAGTAACAGTATTGGATGCCATGGATATCTACAATATAAATATGCAAAATAAGTATTATGATTTTAATCATTTCAATTAGGTCTTTTATTAAATGAAACTCCCACTATTATGCTAGAATCAACCACCCTCGTAAGTTATTAGTAGGCCAATATCCACGAGTTAGCTTTGGCTAATCACCCAAGACTGGGTTATTTAGGTAGACAACACTTGTCCATTACATCACTTGGATGGTTGGGTGAACAACACTTTGTTCTAATTCATCAATGGATTATTAATCAACACAATGCCTCTAGGTTCCCAATCCTATTGAGATAACGCTAGTTAAGCAGAACCCAATTTATAGTCACATGGATATCACTTTTATCCTATCGCGCCTTACTAAGATTGTCATGGTACTTTGCTTTGGCAAATCTACACATGTACAATCGAAGTTTTGACTAGTACTTTTCATTGGTAGGCATCAATCTTGACTTAATATTATTAGAGGGATTTTATTTAAAAGATCTCATGAATTTATTAATATTGATTATGAAATCATATTTATTATTAACAATTAATACCCATATGATTTTATCATCTATCAATATTAAGCAGCATATCATGCATCTCATACATTAGCATGAAAATAAATGTGACACGGTTATAGCCCGAACTACGGATTTCCTTATGTTTTTTCATGCCCAACATCCTAAGCAAATTGATGCCCCCACCTTTAAATTGAGCTTGGGGTTGTTCTTCAACAGGCCTTTGTTGCGATGATTCACTTGCCTGTTGATTGTAATATAATTGAAACATATTTTGGAGAGATTGCATTGTAGACGTCTTTTGATCGTCAACAACCTTCCCCAAAAATTTAGCATAATATTCAAAAAATATATCAAATGAATATAAACATTGACTAGAATCTAGCAATGTTGCGATGCAGTGCACGTGTGGATTTGTTCCCAATACTTTATAAATTTAGTTTCCATTTCACTAACAAAAGCATGCAAGTCATAGTCATCTCTAAATTCTATAAATTTATCAAACATGTTAAATACTATAGGAAGAAAATAAACGGAAGTTAGATAAGTAACACCGGAGAAGCGCTCCGTCGCTTCTTTGAAAGTACCTAACAATGATACACAATTTTCAACAAATTCCCAATCCTCATTAGTCAAATAAATACTTTCATCGCTATAAGGCATTTGATATGAATTATAAAATGGAGTTAAAATATCTGTGTAAGGTAACATAGCATTCAACATATTGTACAACGAATTCCACCTAGTTTCTATTTGTGATGAAAAAAGAAGATGCTTTAAACCATTAGATAAACATAATTGTTTCCAATCACGCTTAACACGGGTCGTGCGTAACCTTGTAGCGCAGTATTTCATTTTCACAATACATGCTGAGTGATTGTCCTCATAACCAACTTTAACAGCCAAATTAATCACATGACATGCACATCTAACATAAACTCAGTGATAGACGACCGGGGACTAGACCTCGACTGCGACCCCGGCTACGACCAGCGTCGCTGCTAGTGCTAGATGAAGATGTCATTATTATATAAGTAAATTGTAGATAGCACAATTGAGAGGAAAATATGAGATTGAAATATACAACTTTCCAAGAATGAATTGTGAGGATTTACAAAAGACAACACACATATTTATAGTTTTTTTAAAAAAAATGAAAATGAACGTTGGCAACGACTAAAGAGTCGTTGCCAACATTCAGCATGGCAACGGCTATAATGACAGCCGTTGCCATGCTGACAAAAATTTATTTTTTATTAATTTTTTTTTAAAAGACTACCTGTTTTGGTTCCGGAACAGGAACCAAACCGGTAGCACCGAAACCGGTGGTACTACCGGTTTGGTTTCCCAGAACCGCCCCGGATCGGTTTCTTACCGGTTCCGGGCGAACCGAAACCGGTTAGTCCGGTTTCGGGCCGGGTCATGATTGACCCGGTCCGATAAGCACCCCTAATCTAAGGGTAACTTCTCCAAGCACCGTAGTGGTCTCCCATGAATGCTAACCTCGCCTTGTCCTCGTGATCCATCTCCATAGATCTACATCAACTATTGCTAAAACTATACTACATAACAATTACATGATATAGAATAATCATCAAGTTACATTCGATGGGAGCATAAGGGAGAGGGAATACAATCAGAAAAATAGAGAAGACACGACACGCATACCGTATTAAAATTACAATCATTTACAAAAATCCAATCTAATTGGTCACTGGGTTATAACCATGCACCATGCTCAAACAACACATGAAACATGCTAGGACATAACAACTATTGAATTAAATTCTAAACCCTTTAAAATTTTAATTCTAGGTTGATATACTGTGATTAAAACCAATTGGCTTAAATGGAAAAAGATTATTGCGGGCTACGATAACGAGGTCTATTGCCTCCGTCGCTCGCACATAGAACCTCGGTCGCCCGCACACAGGGTCTCGGCTACCCGCCCTGTCTGGTCGGTCGCCGCCCATGGTGGCTCGGCCACCCGCCCATTGTGGCTTGGTCGCCCGCACACATATGTGTCTTATACATATATCGAAACCACAGAAACAATCGTCAATATATCATATATATTTAATGAAGATGGTTTCTCTTATACATAACTCAAATTTTATAATCGTATATAACATATCTCGTATATTCTTATATTTTAATCGTTACAATTTCTCTTATTTAGCATGAATATAAAACTCAAAACATGAGAATACAATTTATCACATAATCCGATATGGGCTTCGAACCTGGCTCTGATACCACTGTAAAGGAATCCGATAGCACACGCAACGGAATAAATAAAAAAATCGGATTCCACCAAGGATCTGAACGAAGGGAAACCATGTCGTTGTTTAGAGTCTATACATTTGTAGCGTGTTTGATGCAGACTGTCGATGGAGGTGTCCATGAGTCACGAGTAGAAACTTCACGACCTCTATGGTATCCACACGATCAAATCTGGTAAAGGGATCGAATACTTCAAGATGCTAGCCTTGAAGAATCGACAAGCACAAGAACGCTTTCTTGTGTTTTGTTAATGACGACTAGGGTTTATTTTTTTGTGCTAAAAATTTTCTGAAAATTTCATTCTCTTCACACGTCTCACACGCCCCTCATTATATATATATATATATATATTAGGACTGGTATCTTAACCAGTCCAAAACCCTTTAGGCACATTAACCTTTTATTAGGACTCTTCCTAATATAATTTTATTTATCATATGAGTTAATCTCCCTTTATCGATTTAATCTTTTGTGCGGCCCTTTAGGATATCGTAACGTTGGCATCTACATAAAATCATATTTTATGTTACAAGCTATGAGCGGTGTCTAGCAATACATCATAGCTATCCAAGTTACGAGAATGTTATTGACTCGACATTATCTATGGCATGTGATAATGTTATCATGTAACTTAATCCCTTGTCCATGGTGTATAGATTGAATATGAGCCATGGAGAAAGTCACACTCATATAGTTCAATTTTTTATTTCTTGATTCCCGAATAGACTTGAATAAACAAATGAACTCGATATCACATGTCGATTTATTCGAGCATGGCCATGCATATTTAGTCTCACTCAATCAAGGGTCCATAACACTACTCCCGTTATATAGGAGGGACAAATCATATCTTGATTATTCAACATCCCTCTTCATAATTTTTAGTATGTCCAATGACTGCTTTATAGTTCACCCCGTTACAGGTAATGTTTGACAATATCAAGATATACAACTTCTTATGTTGGGATCTCTGATAATCTCAAGTCATAAGGATTACATACATTATCATCACTATGTGAATTGCTTGTGACACTCATATAACAATCCATGTAGTATTCTTATGGTGGGTCGGTCCAGTACATAGTTCTCTCACATGTACCTACGTATTGATTTGATATCTCATATCAATTACTATAGTCACCAATCAATATATACTAGTCTACATGCATTATCGTTATCCTAATTCACGTTAATACTTTACTAGGAACTATTCAAGGATCATACATTATTATTCTAAGGACATTGTTATATATATATATTCATATTCCGCAGACAATGAAATAAAGTACAACAATGAATTGCCGAAACAAAATATCATAATACAATATATGCCAAAATCAATCATCAAATGACTGATCTTTAGGACATATTCTAACAAGATAGAGCATTGTATGCAAATTTAATCCCCTTAAAAGACCCCATACTGACATTGTGTCTTATAAGTGCAGAAATACCCTCTGAACAAAGAAGAAATAAGTATGGGGATAGAGTTCACCCTTGACGAAGAACTCTTGTGGGAGAAAAATGGGCTGAAGGACAGCCATTAATCATTAGTCATTAAATAGAATTGAGTAGATGACAAAAAGTGCAATATTCGATTAATCTGGCTGGTAGAAAAACCAAGATGGATCATAACAGAAGCCAATAATCCCCATTCTACTCTGTCATACGCCTTACTAATATCTAATTTTTAAGCCATAAGACCGTTCCTACCTTTGGTACGACGTCTAAGAGTATGCATGCATTCAAAAGCAATTAAGAAAATTATATGTGATCAATCTTCCAGGCACAATGGCACTTTGCTCAGGGGAGACAATACCATTCAAGAACTCATTGAGCCGATTAGCAATATATTTTGCAATAATCTTCATGATAACACTACACAGACTTATAGGTCTGAAAAGGATGATATGAGTTGGCTTGTGAATCTTTGGAATCAATACAATGTTCGTATGGTTGATAGAACCATAAGGAAAACCAGCATTCAGAATGCCCAAATAGATATTGTAGATAGCATGACCTACCAAATCCCATTGTTCTTGAAAAATCCAGCATGAATCCATCAGGATCGGGGGCTTTACATTGACTCATCTGGAAAAGCGCATATTTAATATCGGCCTCAGAAAATGGAGCATCCAGTCGTGAGTTAATGCTATCGTTGATAATGCGGTTCATACCCTATGAAACCACTCCCCAATTATCATAAGATGGATCAGAGGTGGTAAACAACTTTGAGAAGTGAGACACACTAAGCTCATGCAAATCAGAGTGATCTGAAACCCAACAATTGAATGTTGTTAATAAACCTTCAAAATTCTTTTGTCGTCTACGATTAGCCCGCCTATGAAAAAAATTAGTATTACGATCTCCAGTTGAGAGCCAATTGGCACGAGCTCGTTGATACATGCATTCGTTAACCCGTGCTAATGGGAACTAAGGTATACCATTGGAGATGTTAATGAAAAATGTCGTAGATATCCTGGATATTTGGCACTCGATATTTTGCAAGATTTCTATCATAATGGGTCGGGATTTTAGTTTTTGGGGCAAAAATTAAAAAATTTAGGAGGTCAAAAATATAATTTTAGGAGGGGGACAAAATTTAATTTTTTGAGGGTAATAAAAATTATCTTTTGCAAGTTTGTAATTGCGACCTTGCCTCAAGGTGGCTCCTTAGCCCATGGTAATGGAAGATTAGATACCCACATTGCCCATGTCAATTTTGTTTTTCTTATTTATTTCTTATGGAATTATAATTGAGTTCTTTATCAAACGTTTTTCTTGATAAAATTTTTGGCTCTACGTGAGGGGCTAACGATGCATGAATCAAACCTGTCTCTATTTTCACAAGCGTGTGGTACTTTTCTGATAGCCTTTCGTAGGAAATTTCATATGATAAAGACATAAAGCATAAAATCCTAGTCACCCCCACAATATCTAGTAAATAAATCTATGACACCTTATCCTTTCGTTCTAGAAATAGCATTTGACCTACCTAGTATAATCAATAATTGTTTCAAAAAACAAAATTTATATAAATTATTTTTGCGTAATTTATGCTTAAAAGGACCCTAAATTACTCATTACGCCAAAAAAAAAAAAAGTATACAATCCTTGTCATGAACAATTGTAACAAATTTTTATCTGATATTTCACAAGTTACACAATAATGTTCAAAATGAGGTGAAATACTTGTTAAAATTCAAATTAAACCCGATAACTTCTTGTTATTCTTCAACATTGTGAGAGGCACATTCGAAAATGAAAAATTAAATATATGAATCAAATTAGATAAACAACAACTACACACATGCGTACACACACATGGACAGAGCCACGTTGGAGCAAGGAGCATGTACCCACTAAAAAAATTATTACCCTAATTTTTTTAAAAAATTGCATTTTTGTGATGCTTGAAATCTAATTATTTTGATTGAATTAAGTTATTGTGATAACTAAGGGATAATGATGAATGAACGTCATTTTATATTTCAACAAAATCACACATTTTTGAATCGAGTATGGTAAAATATTATTAATGGGTCATAATTTTGAAAGAATAAATGATCAAGATGTGTTATGTGATTTGGACTCGGTTGTTTGAATAACCAACTATAGTTGGGTAAGTGATAACTATGAAATCGTTATTTAAAATTGTGTAATTAAATTGCGAATTGATGAAATGATTTAGGATGACGTGAATTAGGGGTCGAATACACATATTGAGTATTTAGTGTTGATGAATGGATTAAATGTGGTGCATGATTAAATGAGGCATAGCTTGCATATTTACCAACAAAACCAGCACATTACATCACAACACACACTAAATCCCTAACATCCTCCCCAAATCCTTCCTTCATTTTTTCCTTCAAAATCTCTTGGATTTGGTTTGCTCTTGTCTTGATTTATTTTGGTTGGAAGATTTGAAGTGCGGGGGGTGAAGGTATGAATATTTTAGTTGCTTTTGTTGGTTTTGGTTGAGCTTTTAAAATTGAATCTTGGTGGGTTTATGATATATTGGAGTTATTTGAATAATATTATTGTTATTGTTGTGTTTAGTGTATATTGGTTGAATTATTGGTAAAACTATGGGTTGTGTTTGAGTTGGATTCTAGCTTGGTGCTTGAAAATGGTGGATTCTCGCTTTTACAGGGCCTCGCGATCGATCACACGAGATCGACCCATTTTTAGGCAAAGAAACCTTTCCGTGATCGATCGCGGGATTAAAGGCGGTCGGTCACGAAGCGTCGTTGCAACCCAGGGGTGGGTTTTGGGCGCGCGATCGATCGCGGCTGCTTAATTCTTTGAAAATTTGTTAAGTCGTGGGATTTTGAAATGTGGTATTTTGTGGATGACTTTATGATTTCTAAGAATATCCTGTACGCTGAATTGATATGCTAAATGAAGAACCTTACTAAGGAATATATTACTCAATCAAATGTATTGATGACTCGAATTAATAAAAACTAAAATGTGATGGTTTGAGTAGTATAGGATATGGTACAAGTGGTTGATTATTATAGGAGGTATGTCGAATCTATATGATCGAGGATGAGTACTTTTGAGGATTATTAATGAGATTGTAATATTATATTGATATTCAATATAGATACGGTCCGAGCCACCGGTTGTGGAGAATGTCTTGATCATATTATCGACCTTAAGGAACCTGGTAACGTACGAGCTGTATGTTTATCATTGTTACGTTTAACAAATAATATATTGTTATTGCAATTGGATTAGTACGTGATTACGTACGAGCAATAGACGTATATTTTGTTAATATTTATTAATTGAAAGATAATAACCGTTGTGAATTGTAGGATATTACGATGTCACGGGTTGACATGCACCGTCACAGGTTGACGATGATATTACGATGTCACGGGTGGACATGTACCGTCACGAGTTGAAGAGGATATTACAGGTTGACGTGGATATTATGAATGTCACAGGTTGACATGTACCGTCACGGGTTGACGATGATATTATTGTGTCACATGTTGACATAAGGGTAATTGGTTAAACTGGTACATTATACTGTTAATATGTTTCATTGTTATTGATTATGGAACTGGCGATTTATGACTATGAACATAGTAAATCATTGTTGTAATGATTTAATTGATTTGGAGTTGATGATCTTGAACACCGTGAGAACAGGAATAGCGTGTGAGATCTCATATACTTATGGTATATTGTGATTATGTTGTTAATATGTTTACCACGTGTGTGAGTTTTTTACGTTGAAACAGGTACGACTTTAGCATTGGAACGAGTTATAGCCATTGAACGAGGATGACCTAGGAGAATGGTATCAGTGTTGGTATGAGGTATAGTGATTTACACAAGTAAATACACATTTATTTATTCAATGCTCGACCATGGGCATCGTGATGTGTGTATATGACATGTATAAATGTCTTGATGTATCTCTTTTCAATAGTGTGTTAATTGCAATTTAATTGAAAGACAAATTGCATGATGAAGTAGGAATATGATTGGTACATTGTAAAGTATATAGGCATACTAGTCGAGTTGAGTTGGAGCTCAAGTTGGAGCTCAAATGCTAAGAGGGATTATAACGAAAATTTTATAAACGTTATACCATAATTATGAAGCATGAAAATGAGAATTGCCTAATGTTTGTAAATATATACACTAATAACAATGATAATTGCACTAATGACGTGATTAAGAGATTGAGTCCTACAATTTTGCCTCCAAAAATTACATTTTGTTTACATTTTCCCCCATAAAATTACATTTTGACCCCCTAAAATTTTGTCCCCTAAACAAAAATCCTACGTCGGACATTGCGTGCGCACGCGCACACACATAAATGATTGTTCATGATCGTCTCTAAACATTGTTTGTAAATCAGATGTGATGTACATGCTTGTCCATCAAATTTAAATGTGTTGAAATAATTGGTGTCATTGGACTTGATAAACTTAAAGTTAGTTAAGATGTGAAATTTGAAGTAGGATTCAACCCACTTCCCAATTATTCGATGGTCGAGTTTAGGTGGATTGTCAAATTAAATAAAGAATAATTAAATCTTATTACATATTTATATAGTTTTTTTATGAATAGCTCCAAATCCAATAATTGTAATATTTCAATCATTTACTGGAAGTTAAGATATGCCTAATAAACATTGGAAATATGTTATCTGATCCAAGCCATGACCGACCCACTATGTTGGTGGGTATAGCTAACAAATATGGGCACACAAATATTCAATTCCACACAGCTTCATGGCGTCGAGTAAATGGAACTGATGGAATATTGCGGGATATAAGTTAGAAAAAATATATAGACGTACATATATGGGTGTGTATACAAACATATTTGTGTATATATACATGCAGTGGCGGAAACAGTATTTTTGTTTAGAATGGCATAAACTATTAACATAAAAAATAGGGTAAAAAAAGTTTAGACGGTAAAACAATAATTTTAAGGGGCAAAATGTAGCATTTGGAGATAAACTATAATTTCTATGCGACAAAAATTAGAATAATAATTTTTTCGGTGAATGGCAGCCGTAAATATAACGGTCTTAAGGTAGCGAAATTCTTTGTCGGGTAAGTTTCGACCCGCACGAAAAGCGTAACGATCTGGGCACGGTCTCGAAGAGAGGCTTGATGAAATAGACATGTCTGTGAAGATACGGACTACCTACACCTAAATAGAAAGACCCTATAAAGCTTCTCACTATTTCATGAGATTGGGTTTGGGTCTTGTGCATAATAAATAAGATAAGCCTATGATAGCAGCAAGGAGACCATTGTACACAGTCTGACTATATTAATGAGACTGAAGATAAAATAAAAAACAAGACGTGATTGATTTTTTATCTATATATATTTCTCTACTTATATTTTATATAATAATAATAATAATCAAGGATCTAGAACTACGTGTGAATTTTGTCTGATATATTACTTGAATTTGACAATATGATCACGTAATTTCGGCATATTACGCACTACATTTGCTTACATCCTTTCCAACTAAATATTAGTTCAACAAAAAAATGAAAGAAACAAGGATATAGACTCTCAAAATCTTGTATTTCTTGGAGAAACTCTAAAATAAGTAAAATTTAAAAGAAAGAAACAAGTTGGGTGCGAGGAAGAAATACTTGTACGCACCTGATTTGGATCTCACTTGTACATCAACTCAATATTAAAATAAATAACCTTTTAAATAAAATAATAATAAATGAACATATCATATTGAGTTGGTACATTGGCTGAGCTTAAGCCGGGTTCATACAAGCATTTTTCGTGCAAGGGGAAACATTTGTATACAACGGTTTATGCTCCATTTATACATCAACTCAATAAGAAAATACAATATATTTTAAATAAAAAATTGATAAACTAATATATCAACCATTTAGACTAATAAGAGTTGCTCTATAAGTATGTTCAAATCGGGTCTATACAAATATTTTCCTTGTGCAAGTTGACTGTATATTATCCCAGTTATTTAATCGTGGGAATGGAATCCCAAGAGGAGAAGGGACCCATCGGAGGAATTGTCTGGTGAGCTCGCACTCTTTTTCACGTCCCGCAATTGCTTTCTTTACCCCACCACTTCCCAATCAACAAAGCCCTTCAATTCACTCTATAAAAACATCGCCTTAAACAAATTGTAAACCACTTCAAAACTCAATTTCAAACACTTCAGCCAAAACCCTTTCAAGAAAAGTACTCCCTTCCTAGGTTCATTTCAAGGTGAAAATGAAGATGAGTGGTAGCACGAAGAGAAGAATTTCAACTAGAGGGCTTGGGAGAGTCCTTAGAGAACAAAGGGCTAGGTTTTATATCATCAGAAGATGTGTGGTCATGCTTCTTTGTTACAACGATTGAGATTCAACCCTTTTTCGATTCGATTGTATTGTTTCTTCAATCGAGACAGCCGATCGTTGGAACCACAATGAAGTCAAGTAGAGGGCTCGACGTTGGGTCTTATTCTATCGGGGGATATGTCAAGAAAAGATTTCCGGGAGATAATATGCTAATACTTTGATCTATATCTCTTTATAGGATTGTATGTAGCAGAAACATTAGTCAAAATCTCAACAATTTTGTACTAATTGACCTCATGGAGCATTCCTGTACATTTATATTAATTTTGAATTGAAATTGTCATTTTGATTCAATTCTTGAATTGTTTTCTTTTGCAATTACCGAAAAATGAGGACTTTGAGGTTTAATTTCACTTAAAAATGGGCTCGCGACAGATCTTGAAATGAGACCAACAGACAACAGTAGAGAACAAAGTTTCTTAATTTGTTATTTTGCATTTCCTCTTTGTGGAAAAGTATTGATTCGGATCTACGGTTGATATCCAATCTTGTGTCAGTGTTCAATTTCACAACTTTACCCGTACATCTGAATTTACAAGTCTCATTTCTTCGATGTATATAATTTTTTGGATTTAATTTGAGCCTTTAAGAGAATCACATCGAGCGATACATATGTTTTTAATTTTAAATTTCTTTTAACAGACATCTAACACGTGTAGTTTAATGCCACTTTGCACCCTTAAGACGACATAAAAAAACTTCATTTTTGCCAATTTGCTTATGATTTGATCTGATATGCTGCTATACACAGATTCAAATGCACTTATCATCAATTACTGTAGTTCGTTTGTGTGTCCGTGGGAAAATTCTTGTATGGACCAAGTTCTGTCATACACCAATACACATACATATATACAAACATATAGAAACATAATTATGTGTGTTGGTGTATTGTAGGACTCAGTCCATATAAGAATTTATCGCGTGTGTGGGTGTGTTTTTAAGGGTTTTTTAATTATATAACCTGAATTTTAATAGTATTTATAAAAATAACCCGAATTTTTTTTTCTTAAACTAACCGATGTCGCCAACTCAATTGGCGACAACACTAAAAATTATATTAATGTCGTCATCTGAGATGACGACAAACTAAAAAATTATTTTTTTATTGTTGTCGCCGTCTCAGATAGCGACAACATTATTTTTTAATAGGTATCGCCATCTCAGATGACGACACCCATTAAATCTGAAAACCCAAAGATGGCGACACCAATGAAATCTGAA
The DNA here is from genome assembly GCA_907163345.1 of Haberlea rhodopensis. Lineage (NCBI taxonomy): Eukaryota > Viridiplantae > Streptophyta > Magnoliopsida > Lamiales > Gesneriaceae > Haberlea > Haberlea rhodopensis. Next base: position 336,222 of record CAJQUN010000064.1, read on the forward strand.
ACCCTAGCCTTCCTTTTAATACATGACCGCCGCTCAAACTCATTCTCACCTTCGAACGAAATTACAAAGCATCTGCAACGCGAGAACTTTCATTTCTTTTCCAAATTATTTAAGGTAAGTTTTTTATTTTGTTATTATTTGATTTTAGATCAATTATGATGTTGATATATATATTGGGAGTATATTTTTTGTTGGTGTATATTTTGGCGATGTGGATGGTGAAAGGTTGGCTCCGGAGGGAGGCGGTCGCGAGGCGACGCGGGATTGAGGCGGCTGGTGCGGCGATCGGCGGCGTTGGTGGGAGGCGGCGGCCGGTGGCGGTGGCCGGTTGTCGTCGGTCGGTGGGCGGCGACCGTGGACAGTCGGCGGGTAGTGGTTGTAATGTTGAGATTAATGTTGATAATTTTTTGTATTATATTTCAGGATAGATCAAATGAGACAACCAGGCCGGTTGACACACATCTTTTGTCATTGCAGTCTTCACATCGATCTGAGGATGTATGGGGAGGTGAGATGGATAGCATACTGCGTGCGAGAAACCAGATAGCTATTTTTGGGATATGTTCCACTAGATATACGTGTTGTTAATTTGTTGCACGTAATTGGATTTTATGGTATATATAGGTGTCGTAAGATTGAGCTTGACATGCACCTGATCACGGCTTTAGTTGAAAGATAGAGCCTTGAAACATACATTTCATCTTAAATCGGGAGAGGCGTCACATTGCAAGACATTGCAGTAATATGGTTGTTGCCAGTAGATGGCATTGTAGTGTCGGGGATACATTATGATAGGACTCTACCCGAATGGCAAGAATATTGTCATACATATTTAAGATTCACACCAGATATCAAAGGCTTTAAAAGTGCGAGGTTGAGATTAGTTGCTTTGAAAAATCATTTGCTGCTCAATCCCTTGGAGATACATAGTACACCAGATGATGTTGTTAAGTTTACATGGGCTTTGTGCGTTATTGATGTTAGGGCGAATTATGTGCCCTGATTCATCAGAAAATTTTGTTAGGTTATTGTATTTACAGAAGTTGGAGGATATCGACTCTGCCCGTACCTATAGTTGGGGTAATGTTGTGTTGTCATACTTGTATCGTGAGTTGTGCACGTCATCAAAGAGAGTGAAAAAAGTTATATGTGGTGCATTGCAACTCGTACAGGTAAACAACATGTTTATTTGTTTTAATAATTAAAATATGTTTCTTGTCAATCTAACTTGTATTATTGATGACACTACAATAAATGAGATTTGGACATGGTCACGGATCTCAAGTTTAACTCCTCAATTGGGTAGCCAAAGATCTTATATTGGGCAAATAATGGTCGGCCCAGACAATGTGTTACCTTCTGCTCCATATGGTGTAAGGTAATACGATATGCATTGTTTTATAATTGATTTTATGTGTTAATGCATTTAATCATTTATTTGAATATATACAGGTGGTCATGCCATTTAAAATTACAGAAACTTGGAGCCATTCCATAGGCATCATCAGGGACATCCTCGATGAGCAGCCAGTAACTCAAGTAAACATGATGTTAAATTAGTTTGTACAAAAAAAACATTCTTTTTATATTTTTTAAAGCAGTGTTATTTTGTAGTTTAATTGGCAATCGTACCCTGATGAGCATGCTGAAGAAATTACCCAGTTAGGGACATAATAAGAATCCGTTGATTTTCTTCGACATAGTTGAAATGCAACAGTCTAATAGAGTACTTCGACAATTTGGTATACTACAAGACATCCCAGAAGATCCACAATATGGGGATGAGGCATTGCATAATGTTGGTCGAAGAGGAAATATCAACAAATACTAGAGCACTCGGCATACAGCATACATACTTTGCTCGGAGAGGGCAAATGATCTACGTGTAGACAGATCACGATTTGTTGATGGTGGTTACTATGTTGTTGGCGGGTACAGTGAGTGGTATGAACAAGTCACGCGTAGATACATTGGACGTCAATAATAGTTTGTACAGACATGATATCAACATGGTGATGGCCAGGCATGGCAGCATGTGGTACGTTAATTTAGTGAAATTTTGTTTTTATAATTCTGTTTAGATGTATAAATTTTATATGAACTTTGCAAATTGACCAGATGGAGCAGTTAACTACAAGCTACGACCGACATCTGGCTGATGGAGTACCTATTACGACAGAGTCGATGAGGCAACACAGGAGTATGTTCGACAATGTGGTGCGAGTGGCTCGTGAATGACGAGATAGAAACTTTCCAGCGTACAATGAAGTCCAGTCGGTTGATACACGTCGGTTCCATACAGGCACTTCATCTACACATATGCTGACATATATCAAGAAAGATATTCCAGGTCCATCTACACATATCCAGACAGATATTGCAGATTCATCTACTTTGATAGAGCCAGATATGTCTACAGACTATTATATTCCTGTGCCTGCACAATCATATGATCTATCCCCATGCACGCCATATCCCCCCATGTCCACTCAAGCCCACTTCAGCAGCGTGGATACAAATGCCAATCTTGGGTTTGCAACATATGCATCTATGACTTCACCTTTTGATGTCTCGCCAGTTCTATTCCCTCAACTGACGCTAAGCAGTCTGCCAACACACCTACGACAAGGGAAAGGGGCGAAGAAGTCGTTCAACAACGAAGAGTTAGAAGACAGACAAATCCTCCTCCTTGTGGTACTGGAGGAAATTTAGCTCGTCGTCGTTGAAGCCATCATTTATCTTGTAAATATTTATGAGTTATGTTACATCAATTTGTTTGTGTGTGTTTTTATTATGTTACCATATAGCACATTATAATAACATATTATCAACAACGTAAAAAATAGTAACATAACATATTTTACTCGAACAAATTACAAATTACATTACTTGAACATCATTATTTTTTACATTACTCGAACAAATTACAAATTTACTGATTTTGCGACGAAGTTGAGCCCATCTGTCGTCTTGCTCGAGTTTCTGGCCAATCCATCTCATTTTGGCTACGTGTTGTTCGATCACGACCTATCCGTTTAGACTTACGCAGAGTGGAGTTGTGGAATAACTCAAAGCACGGGGTGTCCCACTACTCCTCTGCCCACAGTGGATTGAATTGCCCTTGATATGTGTTTCAGTATTCAGACATATTATAATACTGGTTGACAATTTTTTTTGCATTTAAGCCATAATGTCGACACACTTGTATCACATGTGAACATGGTATGTCGAATTGTTTCCATTTTCCGCAAGAGCATTCCCCTGCTTTGAGGTTGACAACGTGAGTATTGCCGTCACATCCTGCTTGCTCCCTAGTGATTACAGAGGTGGTTAATTGTCTTTGATCGAACATCCGAACATCATGGTGAATGGAATGCTGATCAGCATGAGCATATTTTTCAAAGACATAATCCGGCAAACCATGATTATTCTGGATCATTCGTTCCGCTTTCTTAAGTCGTTCAAGAAAATATAGCACACACGATCAAAAGTTAATTGCACAATGGCGGTAATTGGAAGGCGACGAGCACCCTTCATAACTCTGTTAATGCACTCAGACATATTTGTCGTAAGAATACCACAACGCCATCCACCATCATGAGCAAGAGTCCATTTTGACTTGTCAATCCGATTCAAATAACTGAATGCTCTTGGTTCAATACTTTTTATTTCTTCCATTGTAGAATCAAACTTTCTGAGCTGATTTTCTGATCCAGCCTTCCAGCATAAGTCTTTCAAATGAACACTTTTGAATCGACTATTAAAGTTTGAGCACACATGTCTCAAACAAAATCGATGCACTCGACACGAGGAATTGAAGTCGGTAATACATTCATCGGCTACAATAAGGCCCGGATGCCTATCAGATATCAAGCACACACGTCAACGGTTGTAAAGGCCAAAGGTAAGACTTGATTGTTAGCGTCCATGGCCACGGTAATCAACATCTTATGTTGATATTTTGTATATAGATGTGTTCCATCAACGCTTTATAACTTGTCGGCAGTGTCGGAATCCATCTGCACATGGTTGGAAGACCCAAAACACGTAATTCAAAGTCATCTCTGTTGGTTTAGCATTCGGTAGGTGATCTCATTCGACGAATGTGCCTGAGTTCCATTTTTGCAAAGCTCCCATGTAATAAGTTAACTTTTTCACAGAGCTCTCCCATGTTCCATACACATTTTCAATCGCACGTCTCAAACTATACCAGTCTTTTGCATATGAGATCTCAAATTCATACTTATCTTTAACAGTCTGAATAACATACTTTATCTCATAGGATGAATCACGTCGAACGATTCCCACTAACAAACTATCGATAAATCACTCAAAAGACAAGTATGAGAACCCCCATACTTTGTTATTTTGAATATTCCATTTTTTTTACTCAACGAGGCGCGTAGAAACCATCTGCAATGCATATCTAGTGTACTATGTTTGCATACCAATTTCCACAATGTTGTTGTACTTTTGACAACAATATACTCACGTTTTACAATCTGTACCGGGTAATAATTCACAGCTGCCTGAAGATGATCTTTATCTTTAAATACCATATTCAGATGGATATTTCCTTTGGAATAATCGTAGTAACTCCCCCACTTACCAGTTGGAAGGTCGATCGAATCACCAAATACGTCGGGATGTGTCGTGGAGAAAAATAGAATTGTTGGATAAATGTCATGGTCATTTGTCGTGGTTGTGTCTCCTACATTAACTGGCACTTTTCAATATCAATCTCATCGTCATCAGAATCATCCTCAGATGGAATCCCCTCCGGTTCAGACTGAATATCATCTCCAAAATCCACAAAACTGTCTGTTAGTGACTCAGGAACAATATTGTCAGCAACTATAGGAGCATCATCTTGAATCCTAGAGGTAGTTGGTCTTTCTGTAACTACTACAAATGGACCAGTACCACTTGTTGACATACTTTAATAAAATCATAAGCTCTTCGTTCTATTTGTATATATATATCTCCAAACAACTATGATTTTGTTAAGAATCCAATAGCCATGCTAAATTGTAATCACTGTCAACCCGGAAAAATTGTTTGTTTCATCCCCGAAAAATCATTGAATATATATTTACAATATATTTTCAGAATGAACTGGTTACGAACGATGCCAGTAATATTATATACGTCGTTCAATAACTGCAAATAATTAATAGTGCGAGATATTGTCATGCCTTTTGACGGATCACGATCATATCTGACAGATTCTGAATCTTGTAATATATCGCCTCCCCAATACAACAAAATTTTAATTGACATACTTTAAAAAATAAAGACAAAATTTATAAATTAGTACATTTTATATAATGTTGTTAAATTTGATTATTTATATAACAATGGACCTGCAATATGCCGACCGGAGGAAACAACTGGAGGAAATAATGAAGATTATGGTTTACAAATTCTGAATAGAAAATGTTTACGAATCTGAAGAGATTTTGGTTCTTGCGAGTTGAGTTGTATTGGGAATTGGACATTAAGTGGATTAATGTCAAAAAAATTATATAGTTGTCATGTTAATGCTATGGAAGCATGTATAGAATTCTGTAATGCCATGAATGTATGCACTAAATTATATGATAATGCACTAATAGCGGGTTAAGGTAGCGAGGCCTTACCGCGTCGCTCAGTTGACGCCATGAATCTAAGTAACATATCCTCTAATTGAGCCATTACTTCTGCAGAACTATCTCTCTTCTCTCCAAGATGCTCGACTGGTTGGTTTATAAGATGAGGGTAGTGAGGCTACGGTGGGTATTGGTGACCCAACCTTGTAGTGAAGGATCACAGTGCCAGTGGTAATCGAAGTCCGCCATATTGTTGAACAAGTGCAATACACTGTCTTCATCTCTATCAAACAGGGGACTGCAGGTTGCCAAAGCTCCATTCAATATCCATCCTTGTATCTCCAAATCCAATCCATTGTAGAAACATTGTAAAAAGAGTATAGTTTGAAAAGTCATGATAACGGAATGTGTTTGCTAAGTTGTTGAATATCTCCCAAACTGCATAGAACGACTCGGAACGTTGTTGGGCAAAGCTTGTGAAGGCTTGTTGATGTAGCTTCTCCAAGTACCTCACAAGAAAAACCAAAATAAAACACTTAAATTATTATTTTTAGAATTAAATATAAAAAAAGAAAAAAAATGGTTAAATTACAATCAAAGAATCTCGTATGATATTACTAAGACAACGGCGCCAAAAACTTGATCGCGCTTTTCTTTAGCAAATAAATATTAAGTGGTGCATGATATAATCAACAACACAAATCGACCGCAAGCGTACGGTGTTAAATTTTAATATAGTGATTCGTAAGTACGAGTGTCAAACATTGGACTAACAAACAAGTACCAAATAAGACTTCTTTAAACTATATTTAACATACAATAATTATTAACAAGTTAACTAATAACTAAATTAAACTACTCTAATCCAACCAAAACAATCGACGATCACAAAAAAAGTCCACAAGAAAGAATTATCAAGACAATGATTCACATAACCAAACCTTTACAATTCTTTTCTCCATACATCTCTAAGGTGACTGGTTTTTCGAATTTATTCAATATACTCTCTCGAGCTATATTAAATCTAACATCAATTGCAACAAGTAACTCCCGTTCACTTAATTAACAATTCGATGTTGAATGAACATTTATGAAAACCACTAGCCTTAGATTACGTAACATAAAGCTATCACTCCTATATGATTTTGTTTTTCAATCTAATCTTTAACACACTTCATTAATTACTATCTCTTATTATTATCTTTCGATCTCAATTATAATAAATTATCATTCAAAGGGGATCAATCCTTCAAAAGCATGAAGACCAATAAAACATGCACATAGAAGATGTATGAATTCAATCACAATATTAATAGGAAAAACTATGTTTAGGATATCTCTCAATAATCAAAAACATAATAAATCCAATATTCATTCAAACTGAAATAGAAAAGTAAGAGCAAACTCTCAAGTCGACTTGTTCGTTGATTCTGGATCCTTCCCTCGCTTCTTTCTCGATCGTGCTCCTCGATTATCTTGTTGGCTTGTTCCAATTCCTAGGATGAGTTGAAGGATGTAGGTGGATGATGGTGATATGGAGGATGGTATGATGGAGGCTATTCCTAGGTTGTAAAGTCTCTTTTAAGGTGTGAATTTCGTGTTTAATTTATAGAGGCAAAGAAACCTTGAACTTCCTTCTTGGACACAAACTCTATAAGGAATTTATTTTTTAGAAAACTCATTCAGGCGATCGATCGAGTAGATGGGGCGATCGATCGAGCAATTTTGCTATCCAAGCCGATTGATCGAGATGTTGTCTCGATCGATCGAGATATGTTTTCTTTCTTCCTTGGCTTCGACACGTTTGCTCGGTTTGGTCATTTTTCATTTTCTTATTTCCTCTACTTTTATGCATTTCAACTTTGATTCCATAGAAATATATACCAAAAAGCGTAAAATCGTCTACGTATCAATACGAAAATCATATCTACATAAGTGTAAAAATGACACTTATCATACATGACCATTGCCTTGTTTTATCTTAATATTAGGTTCATTATAACTTGACCATAGTTTATTAGATAACTTCGAAGAACTCGTCACCTTAGAATTATTTTGATATTCAGTAGAGAATTGTAGGGATTGCATTGGTGAGCCGACGTCTTGATAATCTTCTTTATCGGAATTTTCTCGTTTACTTTTATTGACTTGGTTGGATTAGTAGTTTAATTTAATTAATTAGTATTTTAATTAATTCATTAGCGCATGTTAAATATAGTTTAAAGCGTCTTATTTGGTACTTGTTTTTGAGTCTTTGTGGGTTCGACAATCCGTATTCTTCCTATCTATACTAAAACTTGACAACGTGCACTAGGGCTGCTTACCGGGCCGGGTCAAACCGGACCCGGCCCGGATTCGGACCGTTAAGTCCGGTCCGAAACCGGAACCGGACTTAACGGTTCCGGTTCGCCCGGAACCGGTTAGAAACCGGTCCGGGGCGGTTCCGAAGAACCAAACCGGTAGGACCGCCGGTTCCGGTCCTACCGATCCGGATCCGGTCCGAAACCGGAACCGGTAGATTATAAAAAAAAAAATAAAAAAAATAAAAAAAAATAAAAAATTGTTGAAGGCAACGTTAACATTTGTTAACGTTGCCTTCAACGTTAACAATGTTAACGTTTTAATTTTTTTTAAAAAAAAATTTTTAATAAAAAAAAAAACTATAAATAGGGGATGTTTTGTTGTGTATTGTTTCATAACAATTCTTGTAACGAAAATTACTTCACTCTCATATTTTTCTCTCAATTGTGCTATTTACAATTTACTTATAGTCTTATATCATAATGGCATCTTCATCTAGCAGTGGTGTTGGTCGTAGCCGGGGTCGTAGTCGGGGTCTCGTTCCGGGTCGTCTATCACTGAGTTCATCTTCTGCAATGAATTTGCCTGTGCCAATTCCTGAGTTAAATGAAAGTTGTGATTTTTTTGCTGACCTCGATGTTGGTGGTTCTTCTATGAATGTCGAACCACAACAACCCCAACAACCTGCCGAACCTGTTGCTGCCCAACCCCAAGAAAGACAACATGTGGAGTCATCCGGAACCACTACAGCAGCAAGTAGACTACCTACTCATGCAAAAAGAAGTAAGATATGGGATCACTTTGAACTCGGTCAAAAAGAAGGTACTAATGAATCTGTTGCAATATGTAAATTATGTAAGATCCAGTATTCAATAGAAACTAGGTGGAATTCGTTGTACAATTTGTTGCAATATGTAAATTATGTTTATCTAATGGTTTAAAGCATCTTCTTTTTCCATCACCAATAGAAACTAGGTGGAATTCGTTGTACAATTTGTTGCATGCTATGTTACCTTACAAAGATATTTTAACTCCATTTTATAATTCATATCAAATGCCTGATAGCGATGAAAGTATTTATTTGACTGATGAGGATTGGGAATTTGTTGAAAATTGTGTATCATTGTTAGGTACTTTCAAATAAGCGACGGAACGTTTCTCTGGTGTTACTTATCCAACTTCAGTTTATTTTCTTCCTTTAGTATTTAACATGTTTGATAAATTTATAGAATTTAGAGATGACTATGACTTGCATGCTTTTGTTAGTGCAATGGAAACTAAATTTATAAAGTATTGGGAACAAATCCCACCCGTGCACTGCATCGCAACATTGCTAGATCCTAGTCAATGTTTAACTTCATTAGAGATATTTTTTGAATATTATGCTAAATTTTTGGGGAAGGTTGTTGACGATCAAAAGACGTCTACAATGCAATCTCTCCACAATATGTTTCAATTGTATTATAATCAACAGGCAAGTGAATCATCGCAACAAAGGCCTGTTGAAGAACAACCCCAAGCTCAGGGGGCATCAATTTGCTTAGACTGCTGGGCAGGAAAAAACTTAAGGGAAAAGGACCTTCGACTAGCACGTCGACTGAGTTGCAAATTTATCTGAATTATCAATTTCTAACCGAAGACAACTTCGACGTCTTACAATGGTGGAAGTCCAATGCAGCACAATTCCCTATCTTAGCCAAAATGGCTAGAGACGTGTATGTTGTACAAGCTTCAAGCGTCGCTTCTGAATCGGCATTCTCAACATGCGGCCGTATTATTGGAGACTATAGAAGTAGTCTATCAGCTGATTCGTTATGCATGCTCACGTTACTTAAAGATTGGTTTGAAGCAGAATGCAAAAATAGAAGAGATGGGACGGTTGACGAATTCGTAAATCATTATGACGAGCAAGAAGAAGAGATAGCCAAACAATACTTATCAATTATGAAGACTGCTAAGTACTAAATTGTAATATTTTTTTATTTAGATTTTCAATTGTCATGTCTTTACAATTATTTATATGCTAGAAGTATTTAAACACATAGACATGTTTAAATAACCCATAAAAATTGTTAAATTTCTAAACCCTTTAAAAATTACCACTTTATTTAGATTATTTTTTTTTTTTTTTTAAATGAGGCGTAACTACGCCACTTTGGAGGCGTAGTTACGCCTCTTAAAAAAAAAAAGCCGTAGCTTAGGCGTAGCTACCCCTGAATGGGGCGTAGTTACGCCTCATTAAAAAAAAAAAAAAAGCGAAAATCCGATAAACCTCCGAATCAAACCGGAACCGGTTGGAACCGGAACCGGTTCGATCCGGTTCCTTACCGGACCGGACCGGTTCCGCCCATAACGGGGCCGGAACCGGCCGGTTCCGGACCGGACCGGTTCCAACCGGTAAGCAGCCCTAACGTGCACTTACGGTATAAAATCGTTACACTGAAATTTCAAGTTTAAATAAATCACGAACAGTCGTCGTCTTCCAATCACCACCATTGTACAATTAACTTTTGATCGATGTGTGCTATATTTTCTTGAACGATTTAAGAATGCGGAACGAATGATCCAAAATAATCAAGATTGGCGGATTATGTCTTTGAAAAATATGCTCGTGCTGACCATCATTCCATTCACCATAATGTTCGGATGTTCGATTGAAGACAATTAACCGCCTCTGTAATCATTAGGGAGCAAGCATGATGTGACGGCAATACTCACGTTGTGAACCTCAAAGCAGGGTAATGTTTTTGTGGAAAATGGAAATAGTTCGGCATACCATGTTCACATGTGATACAAGTGTGTAGACATTATGACTTAAATGCAAAAAAATTGTCAACCATTATTATATTATGTCTGAATACTGGAACACATATCAAGGGCGATTCAATCCATTGGGGCAGCGCAGTATTGGGACACCCCGTGTGCTTTGATTTATTCCACAACTCCACTCCGCATAAGTCCAAACAGATAGGTCGTGATCGAATAACACATATCCAAAATGAGATGGATTGGCTAGAGCCCGAGCAAGACGATAGATAGGCTCAACTTCGTTGCAAAATCAGTAAATTTGTAATTTGATATGTAAAAAAAAAAATTCATGTTGATCGTTGTAGAATATTATGAAATATCATTGTAATATATTATGTTACTATTTTTTATGATGTAACATAACTCATAAATATTTACAAGATAAATGCATGATGACCTCAACGACGACGAAATACGTTTTCTCGAGTACCACAACGAGGAGGATTTGTCTGTCTTCGAACTCTTCATTGCTCAATGACTTCTCGCCCCTTGACCTTGCCACATTTGTGTTGCCAGACTGCTGAATTGGCGTCAACTTAGAAAATATAACTGGTGAGACATCAAAATGTGAAGTCATAAATGCATATGTTGCAAAGCCAAGATTGACATTTTATCCACGCGGCTAAAGTGGACTTGGGTGGACATGAGGGGATATTTCATGAATTGAGATAGATCATATGATTGTGTAGGCACAAGGAAATAATAGTATGTAGACATATTTCACTCAAACGACATAGATGGACCTGCAAAATCTATCTGGATATGTGTAGATGGACCTGCAAAATCTTTCGGGAGATGTGTAGCTGAAGTGCCTGCATGGAACCAACGTGCATCTGATCGCGATTTATTTAAACAATAAAATTCCAGATTAGCGCGATTTATACTGCAAGTGCACATTGTAAAGTTTTAGTATAATGATATGAAAGTAAGATGCCGCACCCATAGGGACTAGTAATAAGTACCAAACTCAATCGGTTTAATTATATTTAGCCTACGATAGTTGGTTGATAATTATGCAATAGTATAAATAACGAAATAAATCAAAACTCTCAATCAACAAGCGCACTAAAATGAAAAATTCAATAGAGATGAGCTATCATGACATTGGTTTACCTAAGTTATTCCCCACAATTCATCAACTATTTCTAATCAAGAATAATGCATCTAAGGTGACGAGTTTTCCAATTATATCTAATATACTATCTCGAGTAATATTAAACCTAATATCAAATTGCAGTAAGTAACTCACGTTCACTTATTTAACAAATTAATATTGCAAAAGCTTTATGAAAACTTCTAGCCTTCGATTACTAGATATCTATAGCTATCACACGTGTATTTGATGTCATCTCTCGATCTCTGAAATCCACGGTATGAGTTATTAAAAATCCGTATCACAATATTATATCTCGATCTCTATCGCAATACTAACATTATTCAAAGGTGATCAACCCCTTAAAAGCATTAAAATCATAACACATACACAAAGATAGCAAAAATCCAATCAAAAACTATAATTAAAATTGTGGGTTCATACTTAGGATCCCCAAGTCTTGATAAAATAAACCTAGCATATAATCATCTTCATAGAAAGATATTATATAAATATTCAAAGCAAAACAGCATCAAAAACTATAAATCAAATAAGCTAAAGGTTCAGAAATACTATTAGACACGAGGAATTGACTACGGGCGTTGTTCGTCTTCCGTCTCTTGTTTGAATCCTTGCTTGGCGGGTTGAAGATGGTGGAGAGGTGACTTATAGGGTGAGTTATGAGCCAAAAGTCTCAATGGGTAGGCCACTCTGTGTCTTATATAGTGGGGAAGAATTTAGGAAGATTCCTTATAGGACACAAACTCTAAAATGTATTTGTTTTCTTCAGATTTTCTCGGTTACCGATCGATCGGTAAGACGTGGATCGATTGGTATTTCCACGAATTAACACTTTAAGTTACGACATGCTACTGATCGATCGGTATATGTGTAGCAATCGATCTGTGGATTCTTCAAAAATTCTCCAATTTTCTGCCTCTCTAGCGATCGATCACCTAGGTCTTAGCGATCGATCGCTGACTGGAAATCTTTTCAAGTCAAGTTTCTTCGCCGCTTCTTCGATCGGTTCGCTCATTTGAGCCGTTTTCATCCATTTAAGCATAAATTCTCCACTTTCATATAATCCGACCTTGATTCCTGGAATAGATAGAAACAACACAGAAGCTCATAATATCGTCCATGAATCAACATAAACAGTATTAAAAATCCTAGAAATATAGGTGTAAAAATTACACTTATCAGTATCAACATACCAAACCTCATCTTATGAAGGAAAGTTTCTGTCTCGTCATTCACGAGCCACTCGCACCACATTGTCGAACATATTCGTGTGTTGCCTCATCGACTCTGTCATAATAGGTTCTCCATAAGCTAGATGTCGGTTGTAGCCTACAGTTAACTGCTCAATTTGGTCAATCTACAAAGGTCCAAAAATTCATAATATGAAATATCATTTATACATCCATATGTATTGATGTCACCATATGAGATGACGACACCAATAAAAAAATAATTTTAGAATAAAAAAAAGTTGATTTATTTTTCTAAAGCGTCTTAATTAACAAGTAAAATAGTTAAAAAAATCCCATGTAAACTTTGTCTTTAGGATATAGCCGACTTACTTTGGGCAAGGGGACACAAAAAAATTTTTTTTATTAAATATATATACTTTTTGCATCTCTTACTAAAATTCATAGGATATATATATATATATATATATATATATTATCTTCAGGTAACCGTCCAAAATAATTAAAATGAATAATACCAATCAAAATTACTTAAATAAATTACACGTCATTGTGCTTTAAGCGGCGATAAACGACATTAGCGTGACTAATACAATATCTGTAAAGAGATTTGATTAACTATAATTGTGTGGACGTGCCTTTAAACAGTCCCAAAAGGTTAGCAAAAGAGTTTGACAAATTCATGTTGGGATTTGATTGATTTTGAATCATAATTATTAGTGATGAATGATTTCAGGACTAAGATATAATTATTATTGTTTTATTGACACATATAATCATTGATATCGCTGCATAATCTTGCCTTTTGGATTTCTTGTTATCTCAATAGTCATTGGAAGAAATATAGTCAATTTCTTTTTTTATAAAAAAAAACATACCTACACTGTTGGGATGGAGTTGGAGAAAAGTAGGATTATCGAATGTGAGATCTCACGGCTCTCATAAGAAAACGGTGTCATTTGAGCTGAAGGCCGAGCGATACTGTTTAGGATGAAGGCCCTCGGGTTTATTGTCATTGTTGTCTTATATTTGAGTGTGAATTATCAAGAGAACATGTGTGATGAGAAAGATTTATAATTCAGAATTTAAGAATTACTATATATTTGTTAGGATCAAGCGTGTATCACTATGTCAAAAGCTATATTTTTAGCAAAAAACGTAATTTTATTTCTTTATACAATGACAACATAAAGCCTCGTACTAAACGACATATGGACATGAGGACTGCACCATGTGAGTATCAATTAGTCATGTTTGATATGCCATAGACGGTGAGGAGCATTTCATCTATGAGTGCACATGGAATATGCTGTGTAATTCCCAACATGCCCCTTGAATAATCCCCATAATTGACTTTGGGTAGGCTCGAACCCATAACCTAGCTCTGATACCAATTGATGGATCAAACATTTACCATTAGATCAAAAGATATAGTTGTTAGTAGATGTGCAAGTTTATTTTCTTATACCGTGGTAAAAAATACAAATCTCGTATTAAATGACAGATGGATATCATGGGCTACAGTATGTAGGTTCCAATAAATCAGACTTGTTACGACATAAATATTGAGGAATGCTTGGTCTATAAGCATACAATATTTCTAAAAGATTTGCTTAGCCATAATTGTGTGAGCATGCCTTTGAACAGTCCCAGAAGGTTAGCTAAAGTAGTTTGACTAATTCATTATGGGATTTGATTGATTTTGAATCATAATTATTAGTCATTTAATGGTTTAGGACTAAGTTGTAATTGTTATTTTTATATTGACAATATAATCATTGATATCATCGTATAATCTGCTTTTTAGATTTCATGTTGTATGATAGTCAGTGGAAGAAATATAGATAATTGTCTTTTTTAGTATATACCTAGAGATATCAGACGGAGCGGATGACACGAGACACGACACGAGCACGACATGTCACGAAGCGGCACGGCACGACACATTTTGCTACAGTGTCGTGCCGTGCCAGGGACGGCCCGTAACATGGGACGTGTCTGGCCATAGGGTGCCGGCCTAAGGGCCGGCACTGCATGACACTAACAGTAGAATTTTTTTTTAAAGTGTAGCGATCGATCGGCAGTCATGTGCCGGTCGATCGCTACTGGCAAAAATAAGAAAAAATTGAAATGGGTTGTGCCGGGCCATGTTTATTGTGGAAACGGGTCGGCACGGCACGACCCATTTGACACCTATACATGTACCTATACTTTTCAGGATAGAGCTGGAGAGGAGAGTGGAATGGTCGAATGTGAGATCTTATGACTCTCATAAAAGAGCAGTGTCATTTGGGCTGAAGGTCGAACAATACGATTTGAGCTGAAGACCCTTGGTGCCAATTACCTTTTTTTTAGGGTTGGTGAGTGTTTGTGTGTGCGTTTTTTTATTTTTATTTTTAAAGGTGGCACGTAGCCACGAAATATATATAGAACAAAGACAAAATACAAAGAGAATGTGGATTAGACCAAGACCTCCTCAAATACAGACCATGTCTACAAAAGGTGAAAGATAGAAATAACATAAAACACCAAATAACCATATCTTGTTGTCTTATATTTGAGTGTGAACTATTACAAGAGAACACATGCATGATGAGAAAGATTTATAACTTAGAATTAGTATATATTTGTTAGGATCAAATATTTATCACTAAGCCAAAAATAATACTGTGAGTAAGGGCATAATTTTATTTCCTTATATAGTAGCAGGCACAAAGCATCCGTACTAAACGATAAGTAGACATGAGAGGCTGTACCATATGGATGCCAATATGCCAGACTTGTTATGCCATAGACCGTGAGAGCACTTCGTCTACGACTTCACAGAGAATATGCCGCGTAATTTCTAACATCCCCCGAATAATCCCCATAAATTAATTCTAGGTATACTCGAACCCATGACCTTAATATTATACCATTGGTAGGATCAAACGCTTACTATTAAACTAAAAATTATAGTTGTTAGCAGATACACAAGTTTATTTTCATATACAGTGGCAGCGCAAAGCCCCGTACTAAGTGACTGATGGACATGAAGGGTGCACCATATGGATGTCAATGTTCAGGCTTGTTATACCATTGATAGCGAGAAAGACTTCATTTATGAGCATCGAGCATAAAGATAATATGATGTGTAATTCTCAGTATTACCCCTCATCATGTCTGTACATATGTTAAATTTTTAAAAAATTATGATAAGTATATTAAATTTTATAAAGTATAATTATTTTGGAATAATCTTTTGTAGTAAATATAATGTGCGAATTTTATTTTTATTTTTATTTTTTAAAAAAATTAAAGAATTATGGAAAAGGATCTTTAAGGAAAAGTTGACATTTTTTAGTTTTGAGACCAAAAGTACTTACCATAACAATCTCATATTTTATAATATAACATAAATATTATACAGAATGATTTTCAGTCAAAAAAAAGGAAAAAAAAAAAAAACTCATACTCGATCGTCCTGAGTTCAGGAATGGAATCCAATATTTGCAATATCCCTAAAAACATGGGTTTTTAAATTAATTGACCTGTATTTTAACATTATTTAACAATTTAACTCAATATTTTTTATTAACAGACTAACTGAAATCGTCATGTTAGATGTCGACTTCAAATGAAGTCACCATCTGACATGGCGACTTCTTTAAAAAGACATATTTTTTTGATGTCGCCATGTGAGATGACGACATCTTTTAAAAAAATAATTTTCTACCAATGTCGGTAAATAACTACATAAATTTTTTTTTAACACGTCGCCATCTGAAATGAAAAAATAATATTTTTTATTTGATGTCGCCATCCCAATCAATTTGTTCGTCTATATAAAAACACAATGTTGCTCATTTAGCTTAAGTTTGTTTTCATCAGCTTTAGTTTTGCTTTCAAGATATAACCTCCCCATCTTTGAATTTGTAAGTTCCTCCATTCTTTTTCAACAAATATTCTGAAATTAGTATGTTGTAACCAAGAATCAATAACACGGAAAGGTTTTGGAACCCAGTCCACCTTGTGAATCTTAATCATGATTGCACAATGATCGGACAGCTCAAGCCCCACTGACTAATGTTAGGCCAATGTTATAGCCAACTTGCCGAGATGATGAACCGATCCAATCGACTAACACAGGAGCAATCGGGTCTGTACCACGTGAATTTTCTACCAATCAAAGGTAGATCGATCAGTCCAGATTTATCGAGGAAGGAATCAAACTCATCAATCTCACTGAAACTTGGATTCTGATTTCTGCCTCGCCTCTCATTAGTATGTCTTACCGCATTGAAATCACCACAAATGCACCAGTTTTCATCTTCTTTTCCTTCTAATTTATTTAATAATGCGTCCCATAATTCTCTTTTTAATCCAATTTCCCCAGGTGTGTACACATTGACAATCTGACATCTTATTTTTGAGATCCCCAGTAACCTTCAACCCCAAGTAACCCCTCATCTCCCCAACAAGTAGCCATGGTAAAAACGGAATCCCTCCATATGAAAAGTAAACCTCCTGCTCTTCCTGTAGACCCCTTGAAAACCCAATTAAAATCATCATTGCCCCAAATAGCCTTGCAAATGTCTCTGTTGACAACCTCAAGTTTAGTTTCTTGAATACATAAGAAATCAATTTTTTCCTTAACAATGAAAGACTAAAGATCCATTTTCTTTGTCCTACCCCCCAAACCACGAATATTAAAGCTGACAATAATCATTGGTCCACGTTGTCAATCCTTTCTTCGGCAAGATCTTTCTTAACTTGTTTTATTGCTTCCAAGTCTCTTTTTTCCAATTCCACAAAATCATCTATAATGTCCTTGTCGTTTTAAAGCTGAACAATCCCCAAAGTTTTCCCCATATTTCACAAATCAGTAGCCTCTTTGACAATATTCTTATCTTTATCATCTTATTAAAGTTGCTTGACTCCCCAATGTAAAAGTTGGGTTCATTAATTGATACCTTGCTTCTTTTCTTCTTTCTTGTTGTGCCTGAATACCCAAATATAAAGTGTAAACTTCATACACACATACAAGAACACGAATATTTATAAAGCATAATACTCAATACCAGCATTGGTACCTCAGCCCTGAGAGCATTCCCAATCGACAGCCCGAACTCAACTCCGGAACTGGTGTTGTACCTGTTCACCTGTCCCAACAGAAACAGCATCACACGGGGTGAGCATACCAATAACACAATCTCAATAATATCACAATTCATAATTTACAGAATATAAAGCTGTAAATTTAAAAGATATTCCCTGTATAGTATCGTTATCATATGAGATCCCCCGTATTGTTCTTGTTCTCACAATAGCCAAAACCATCAAACTCCCAAAATCAGTTAATCATTACATTGATTAACTATGACCATGCTCAAACCATTAATTCCATAATCAATTATAATTAAATCATTACCTAATGATTTGCAGATATCACATATATCTCAACAATGATTCCACAGTTCTATTTCATCGTATCCCATCGCTCGCTCAACAGCGGCGGCATTCTATCCTCTCGCACGCTCAACAGCGGCGGCATCATAACCGATGTTCGCTCAACAGCGACAACATCATAACCATTGCTCGCTAAACTCAATGCACAAGAAAATGATTGCAACAACAATATATTATTCATGAACATGACAATAAGTATCAACTATGCCCATATGTTACACGTACCTTATAATCCAATAGCAAGAGCCAACCCTTGCCTCTGCCCCGAGATCCGGTGAATTATTCGCTAAACACAGTTAACAACTCACAATTAATTACGTGTACAATCACATACCCAAGCACGCATTCATCCTCCAAATACATCATCAATCATGATGATTAACCATTTAAAATACTCGGGCTAAGCGTACATCAGTTCCACAACAAACCAATATGTTTCCTTAAACCCGGCCTCTCAATCGATCGGCCAAGGGCTCTCGATCGATCGAGAGCCACATAAATTTTGCAACCAAAATCGTCCTTGCTCGATCGATCGAGATGATTGCTCGATCGATCGCCCCGACCGTCACGTTCTATATGTCATTTTGCTTGATCGATCAAGCACACTGTTCATCGCCTTCTACTTTTAGCCAACGATGCCCGATCGATCGAGCCCACTTGCCGATCGATCGGCGAGCCATGTAACAGCCAAAAATGGTGTTTTACAAGCTAAAACCGCCAGAATAACAATCTCAACACCCAATACACCATAAATCCTCAATAAGGAACCATAAATCCTCCCCAAAACATAACAACCAAAAATCTACAAAAAATCCAAAACACAAACCCAACTCTATACTTGACCAAATAACACAAAATTACTATCAAATCAAAGATAGAAGAGAGGGAAAGAGTACTACCAAATTATTTTGTCGAGATTCCAACGCCAACACCGAGCCCCATCGATTTTTCCTTTGAAAGGAAAAATAGGGAGAGAAAGAGATGGGGGAGAGGAAACGTAGAGGAGGAGAGAGGGTGTGAAGTGGGGAATGACTGAACACCGAGTCCACTTGGTATATAATACCAAGGCTCCAAAAACCCGAGTCTCAAATACTCGCATCCTGACTCATTAAAAATTATCTGTGTTCAATAATTATCTCCCACTCACTATTTTCATTACCAACCTCAATCCAAAGTTTCCCAGACTCCAGATCCCACTACTAACACAATTCCAATGTTTATCACCTTAATGAGAATAAATCTCCACCCTTGGGCCCCATTAATGATTATAATCACTTCGAGATCAACACAATTAATTCCGGATATCACATTTATCCCCCACTAATAAAAATTTGTCCTCGAAATTTGCACATGCGTACTCAAGTACCACCAAGACCTCGTAATTCGACTCGAATGCGCAGTAACGAATCATGAACACACCATGAACGACACACCAACTGCGAGGATATCGACCTCGCACAAAATTCTGGAATGGAGTTATCCTCCCAAGCCATCACAACCTTAAAAGATGTTAAGATTCCTCGATGTTAACCAACCAAAAGCGGTCAGTCAACCATAATTGCTAACTATTCGAATCATTCCTGATTCCAACATAGATATCGCCTCAATGATATCTCTATGACTTAGTCTACGATGTCAAACACATCGTTACGAAGGAAACTACCAGTATGCAACAGTGTATCATACTAATCCCAGTTTCCGTTCTCAAATTCCATCTCCAGCCAAGGAGTAGTTGCACCACTTGCAACTCGGATCGGGCAATCCACGGCCACCGATAAATACAAAATACATCCTCATACATGTCCACATACGTGTATTCCAAGGAATCACATATTGGTTCCAACACACTACCGAAACGACATAGAGTCTCAAAATCTCATAAAGGACATGCAATAAAAAAATCAATTGCATTCACACAACATGTGTCGACCACAACACCACACGAATTCGAATCCTGGTCATCCCTTGTTTACTCCTAGAATTAAAAATTCTAATACAAGGATACTATCGATTAGCCAGTAACGAACTGCCTTGACACAAAACACGACAACCTCTTCTAAAAAAAAGAGTCTACCAAAACCTCACAATTTATTCCTCGGAATAAATTGTCCCATCGAGGTTACCAATCTCAAGTATACCACAATCTCTCCCAGAGATTTACCAATCTAACACACTAATCCGTTGCTCAACAAGCATAAAAATGATGGCATTCATATATACATACCGATATATATGCCTGAGCACCAAAAACACCACATACATACTCAATGCACTCGACTTGGGTATTTCCAATTATACACACAAGCCTCAAACCCATCTATCAATCACCCAGTTATTCTCACTCAGAAGAGAATAATGATTGACGAACCAACAACTAATGGTGTGAATTCAACATCAACATCATGCGCATCAACTCATCGAATCTTGCAAAGATTCCCAACAGGTATATCAATACCTCTTCCCTCGCAAGGAAGGTGTCATGCCTCCATGACTTTCCAATCTCAAACCACCGTGCGGATAATCTGGATAATTTATGCTTAAATGTACTGAACCAATACATACTCAACTGGTTCAGGATAGTGCATCCTTGCCACTATCACTAATCATACTCAAACCCGTACACACGACGTATACAAATTCTAACGATGCTCCGTACTAATACCATAGTACTCAACATTCCCGAGCATCTCTCTAGGGACATCTCCTAGTACGTCTAACAAATAACGCAAAGCCATTACCCGGTCCACCACCAGTAATTCTTACCATGGTTGATTCGTAATCAACTCGCAACCGATACCAACTGTTTCCACAATCGTATCGTTCCAAATTTCTCCAAGAGATACAATCGATATAGTAATGTTACAACACTAACTATATCCCACAACTCCGGTTACGTCCCACGATTGCATCCTTAATGCAAGAATTCTCAATTAGAGGTAACAATAACTTGTTAACACTCTCGTTGGTACTCCTGACCAAGCTGAGCTGAAAGCTCCTTGAGGTATCTCTCACTTCAACTCAAAGGCCTCATAGTGACTACACAAGTCCCTATAACCTCTCATCGTATCATCATACGAGTCCACTACACTCGGTTCCAACAAGCAGTATAGTGGCTACAACAAGCTCATTATATTACTGCAACAATAATTCAACTTACCTCGCTAGCAACTCACAACATCCTAAGGTTTATTCAAAGCCTACCAACGTATCACACGTTTAATCCTGGTATTGATCGCTATTATTTTAAACAGTATTTTACAGTGTATTGAGTACCGCAAGTGCACGGTGTCAAGTTTTAGTATAATAATATGAAAAGTACGGATTGTCGATCCCACGAGGACTAGGAAATAAATATCAAACTCCACTAGCTTAACTATATTTAGCCTACGATAACTGGTTATAATTAATTAACTAATTTGACTAATTAACTCGATAATCAATCCAAACAAGCAAGAACAAATAAGATTAGAATCAATAGAGACAATTATCAAGACTTTTGGTTCACCCATGCATTCCCCCAAATTCGCCTATAGTTAAGAATTAAATTCAAACGTTCTAAGGTGACGAGTTCTCCTAATGCACTTATTATACCTTGGTCCGGTTACAACAAGTTTAATATTAAGATGCAACAAGGCAATGATCATGCACTTATTTAACACTCAATAATGTATGTCGATTATGAAAACTTCTAGCTTTCGATTACTAGATATCTATAGATATCACACGTGTCTTTGACTTCATCCCTCGATATCAGTCTGAAATCCATGGTATAATTTACTATAGCGTATTACAATCTCCTATGGTCAATTCAATTATAATAAATAATCAAGCAAGGATATTAATCCATTGAAAGCATGAACACAATAAATTAAACACAAAGAATTATAAAAATCATTCAAAACTCAATTAAAATTGTGGGTACAGAACATGGGATCCCTTAAGTCTTGACAACAAAACTTAGCCTAGAAACATATTCAAAATCAAATGCAAAATTATGTTTTTCAACAACAAAAGCATAAAGAAATTAAATAGAAACAGACAAAGTTTAGAAATACAGAAATAACGAGAGGCTTTGACTTCTTGCGTTGCTCCGTCGTCCCGTCTCTTCCGATGCGTCTTCTCTTCAATGGTTATGGTGTATGAATGGTTGGATGAAGGAAAATGATCGTGGCTGAGTTTGTAGGGTGAATTATGAGCTAAGAGTCTCCTTATTTCATCCAATGCAATACATATTTATAGTAGGAAGAATTTTGTAGAGTTTGGACACAAAATAACCAAGAAGAAAACAAAATCTCGATTTTTTCGGGTTTGGCGATCGATCTTCGTAAGTTGCCGATCGATCGCCAAACCATTCTAGACAAAATAACCAAAATTTTTATATCCGCAATCGATCGCGATGTTTTGCCGATTGATCGCGGAAATCTTCTGGATGGTGGCGATCGATCTTCGTAAGTTGATCGATCGTGGATATCAAAATCTTCAACTTGTGATTTAGTCCCTCATTTTTTATATTTGCTCGGTTTGGTCATTTTTCATCTATATAGCTTATTTCCTCCACTTTTATGCAATTGGACCTAGATTCCTGAAATATACAAATATATACCAAAACGCGTAATATTTTTCAGGAATCACTACAAAAAGACCCTTAATCATATATCAAATTACTTGTGAAAATCACACATATCAGGTATACAATACCGCACCAGTAATTAGAGTAGTGGATCATCATCCAATATTTCTCTAATACCGATACACAAGGGGCATATCAATGTCCTTACTCAATCACAATTCAATCCTAACCCGTTAGGATCTATTTCATATTCTCATATGTATGTGCCGCCACGTCCATCATACACTAAACTAACATATGTATGTAGTTCCCTCGACAGCTACATACACTACAAGTCGCTTGGTCGTAGCCAACTCAACGAGTATACCCAAAGGTACACTACTCGTAACACGTTTACCACAATACGTGTTGCAGTACACTTACTTGTACGGCACGACCATCTATCCATCGAGCAATCTCCTAAGCAAATGTTCTCGTGTCCACCCGCGACACACACCATCACGCCCAACTAGTGGCACTCAAATCATATGATTTAATACGCACATCTATATGTGTATTATTCATCGCAATGGTGGCACAAGTCAATCCTCGTTCGCCATACCGTATCATCGTGAAATACCTCGTCACCCTGTGACGGCACATGTCAATCCATAACATTCACGATATCTTCGTCAACTCGTGACGGGATATGTCAACACATAAAATCCACAATATCCTCGTCAACTCATGACGGTATATGTCAATACATGTCATCCACACTATCAACTCATGACGATATATGTCAACACATGACATCCATAATATTGCTAACACAATGGCAATATAATATTAGTCATCGCTAATATAATAGCGGTACATCTATATTCATTGCCCAATGATGGTATAATCGTGATCGCTATTATTTTAAACATTATTTTCCAGTGTAGCGATTGTGTACCGCAAGTGCACGGTGTCAAGTTTTAGTATAATGATATTAGAATTACGAGTGTCGAACCCATGAGGACTAGGAAATAATTACCAAACTCAATTAATTTAACTATATTTAGTCTACGATATCTGATTATGATTAATTAACTAAATTTACTGATTAACTCGATAATCAACCCAAACAAACAGTAGTGAATAAGATTAAGAATCAAAAGAAACAATTATCAAGACTTTTGGTTCACCATTATAATCCCCCATAATTCGCCTATTAGTTAAGATTGAATTCAAACGTTCTAAGGTGACGAGTTTTCTAATGCACTTGTTATACCTTGGTCCGGCTATAACAAATCTAATACTTACAATAAGCCACTCTCTTATCCTTCTTGATCAATTAATATTGTATGTCGATATATGAAAACTTCTAGCCTTCGATTACTAGATATCTATAGCTATCACACGTGTATTTGACATCATCTCTCGATATCAGTCTGAAATCCACGGCATAAATTATTATATCGTATTGCAATTTTATCTCTCGAACTCAATTACAATTAATTATCGTTCAAGGATGACCAAACCCTCAAAAGCATGAAGAATAATAATGTATGCACTTAGAAATATATGAATCAATCAAAACATTAAAATTGATTATGGGTTCATACAAAGGATCCCCTAAGTCTTGACAACAAACCTAGTCAACAATAGCCATCAAATAACAATGCCTTAAATTGTTTTTCAACATTATCTAATGAAAATATAGAACTAGAGTTAGAGATATGGAAATAACGAGAGGCGTTGACTCCTTGCGTTGCTCCGTCATCCCGTCTCTTCCGATGCGTCTCTTCTTCAATGGATTTATGGAGTATGGATGGTTGGAGATGAATGAGAGTGATGGAGGCTGAGTATGTAGAGTTTAATAGGAGCCAAAAGGTTCCAAAAACATCCAAGGTAAGTCTGATAAATAGGTGGAAGAGTTTCACCAAACTTGGACACAAAATAACCAATTTGGAAATAAAATCCCAAAATTTTCGAGTCCCGGCGATCGATTGCTACGATTTACCGATCGATCGCCAGACTATTCTGGACAAACGCGATCAATCACCCTCAATCACCGATCAATCGTTGAATGCTTCTGCCCTCTTCTGAAATTCCATAATTTGCATTCTGTCCCTTATTTTCCGTGTTTGCTCGGTTTGGTCATTTTTCATCATTTATAGCTTATTTCCTCCACTTTTATGCATTTGGACCTAGATTCCTAAATTATACAATACCAAAACATGTAATATTTCCAAGAATCGCTACAAAAACACCCCTAATCTTATATCAAATTAAGTGTAAAAATCACACTTATCAATTCCCCCAAACTTAAACTTGATCGTCTCGAGCAAGAAATAAGATCATAAAGTAGAGTTCAATATTGAAGATTCAAATAAACCAATTCGTATTCAATCATGTAGCTCATACATCTCACTTCCAGACAAACAACAGTCAATCAGAAAATTCAAGAAATCGTGTTTTCTCCTTGATCAAGCAACATGTCTCCAAATCAGAACGTGCGTGTGTGCTATTGTCACTTTCAAGTTTCATGCAATTTTCATAGATCAAATCTTGCTAGGTAATGAAAGTGAAGATTATCCTTGATCACCCATAGTCCTATTTTCAAACACTTCTCCACTAACGTAGTCACTCCCTAGACTTGGATCAATATGTCTTTTCAAGCTTGTAATGTTAGGCCTAGGTGTTTGGCTTCAAAGAAAAGATAGGGTAGCACAAAGAAGAGAGTATAATCATGTAATGTTCATATTTTTAGCACAAAATTGAGCTTCTCTTCTTTTTCTTCTAGCCTTGGCCACTTTGGGTCTTATTTAGTCTTTTTTTTTCTCAAGGCTTTATCTATCGTTTTCTTTTCTCATTCATCAAATTTTCAACAATGTGCTCATCAAAATATAGCAATTCAAGTGCATATATTGAGACTCATTATACTCCCTTAGGGTAAGTGTAGTTTTTTTCAATTTAAGCTCAAATAGGTAGGTATGATGAGTTTGCCAAAAATGTTGAATGGGAGCTAGTAGTATGTTAAACATACACCATTCTTTTTCAGTTAGCCTCAAAAGTGGGTATTGATGTATACATGGTAAGCTTGAAAGGCTCAAACGGTCCAAAGATCGCCTAGATCATCTCCTAATCAAGTTGATGACTATAATATATCGCCTTGAAGTGTCATCATCAAATAAGTTCTAAGGTACTCTAAGATGCTCAAAAATATTTCATCAAGTTCACAAAGATTTCACTACTACAAGTTTAATTCACAAGATTGTGACTCAAATGTGCTCAATACATGCATCGCATCAACAGATAATGTATCAATTATATTGATATTAAAACATCGTTGTTCAGTGCGTGTAGTGTTCAAAGCTTTGAACATATCATAAACCACTTGATCCCCCCTACTCGGAGTATCAACTTCCTTTCTTGGACATCAATCAATGCCCTTCCAGTAGCTAGGAACGGTCTAGAATCAAAGGCATGTTTGCATCTTCATTTATGTCCAATACAATGAAATCCACCGGAATGGTGAATTTATCAACCTTGACTGGTACATCCTCAACTATCCCATGAGGGTACTTGATGGACTTATCCGCCATCTGGAGTGACACATTGATCGGTTTTAGTTCTCCTAAGCCCAGCTTCCTATAGACAGACAAAGGCATTAAATTCACATTTGCACCCAAATCACATAAGGATTTCTTAAAAGATATACAGTTTATTTTGCAAGATAGTGAAACTCCCTGGATCCTTTAACTTCGGAGGTGACTCTTTGGAATGACAGCAGAACACTCCTCAGTTAAGTTTATCATCTCATGCTCTCCCAGTTTCCGCTTTTTTGACAGAATCTCCCTTAAAAACTTAGCATAATTCGGTATACGCCAAATAGCATCAATGAAAGGCATATCAATGTGGAGATTCTTTATCAAATCTAAAACTTAGCAAATTTAGCATCTGACTTTGCTCTCTTATATGCAGCGGGGAATGGGAGTGGGATATCTACCTTAGCAGGTGTGATGGGTGTAGGGGTCTTAGTAAACTTACCTTTGTCTTGTGTTTGTTCCTCTTCTTGCTTGATGTCTGCCTCTCCTTTCAACTCAATGTGTGCATCTTTCTTCTCAGCGACCTCTTTTCCGCTCCTCAACGTGATTGCATGGACTTGCTCCTAGGGTTCGTCTCAATGTCACTAGGTAGTGCTCCTTGTGCTTGTCCAGCTAGGATTTTTAGTAACTGTCGCACTTGGAGTTCTAAGTTCTTTCTTGACGCCTCATGATTGTTCATCCTCGTTTCAGCTGATGATATGAACTTGGTTAGCAGCTCCTCCACGCTTGGATTTGGTGCATACCCTGGTGGTGGTTGGGTATAATTCCCCGGCCCGGTATTGTACGTATTTTGGTAAGGGTAGGTCGGTGGTGGTCGGTTCCCTACAAAGTTAACAGCTTCATTAGTTGTAACGAAATGGTTACATACTTGGCATTCCATACTCGGATGTCCTCCTTGGCAAAGCTCGCATGTTACAGTTTGAACTTGCATTGCATGCATGCTCAAACTATCAATCTTCTTGTTCAACGCTTCCAACTGGGCAGCTAGAGCATTGACTTCACTCACGTGATGCAATCAGGCTTGCTTCTTTGGCACTTTCCTTTCGGACTGCCATTGACAGCTATTAGCAGCCATCTCCTCCAACAGCGTATAAGCCTCCTCGGGCGTCTTCCTCATCACAGTACCTCCTGCTGCTGCATTAATCATAGAAAGGTTATCAGAAAATAAACCGTTATAAACCTGCAGCAAGATAGGGAGGCCATGATGTGGACATCTTCGCAGTAGATCATTGAAACGCTCCCAAGCCTCATACAGTGTCTCTGGATCATATTGGGCAAAAGTAGTGATGTCATTGCGCATCTTGCCCGTCTTGGATGGTGGAAAGAATTTGAATAAGAACAATTGTGTCATCCCATCCCACGTAGTAATAGAACCTGCAGGCAACGATTGTAACCAAGATTTAGCTTTATCACATAAAGAGAAGGGAAACAAACATAACCTGATGGCATCGTCAGTAACGCCATTATGCTTGAATGTGTCACAAATCTCCAAGAAGTTGGAGATGTGGGCGTTGGGATCATCAGTAGCAGCTCCTCCAAACTGGACCGAATGTTGGATCATCAGTATGATGGCAGGCTTGATCTCGAAG
Organism: Haberlea rhodopensis; assembly: GCA_907163345.1. Classification (NCBI taxonomy): domain Eukaryota; kingdom Viridiplantae; phylum Streptophyta; class Magnoliopsida; order Lamiales; family Gesneriaceae; genus Haberlea; species Haberlea rhodopensis. The sequence goes on from CAJQUN010000064.1 coordinate 364,405, forward strand.
TTGTTATGGATTGTTGGTCTTGGACAGTGATCCATGGGATGAAGGATGGGCGTAGTCCATGAGTGATCTTGCAACTGGTGGTACTGGAACCTCCTCGTTATTAGCCATCAGTGCTCTTGCTTGCCTTAGCCTCCTTTGACAGGTGCGTTCGATCTCGGGATCAAAAGGCTCAAGCGTAGGCTTGCTACTCCTTAGCATGCAAGAGATAACAACCTGCAAAGATCTACACAAGAAACAAACAATAGAAGTGTAGAGAGAATGGGAAAAAAATCGAAAATAAAAAAAATCGAAAATAAAAAAAAATTAATGACTAAACTAGAGTCAACTAATCTCGTTTGATATTATTAAAACTAGTCCCCGGCAACGGTGCCAAAAACTTGATCGCTATTATTTTAAACAGTATTTTCCAGTGTAGTGATTGTGTACCGCAAGTGCATGGTGTCAAGTTTTAGTATAATGATATTAGAAGTACGAGTGTCGAACCCACGAGGACTAGAAAATAATTACCAAACTCAATTAATTTAACTATATTTAGTCTACGATAACTGATTGTGATTAATTAACTAAATTGACTGATTAACTCGATAATCAACCCAAACAAACAGTAGTGAATAATATTAAGAATCAAAAGAAACAATTATCAAGACTTTCGGTTCACCATTGTAATCCCCCATAATTCGCCTATTAGTTAATATTGAATTCAAACTTTCTAAGGTGATGAGTTTTCCTAATGCACTTGTTATACCTTGGTCTGGCTATAACAAATCTAATACTAACGTTACAATAAGCCACTCTCTTATCCTTATTGATTAATTAATATTGTATGTCGATATATGAAAACTTCTAGCCTTCGATTACTAGATATCTCTAGCTATCACACGTGTATTTGACATCATCTCTCGATATCAGTCTGAAATCCACGGCATAAATTACTATATCGTATTGCAATTTTATCTCTCGAACTCAATTACAATTAATTATCGTTCAAGGATGACCAAACCCTCAAAATCATGAAGAATAATAATCTATGCACTTAGAAATATATGAATCAATCAAAAACATTAAAATTGATTATGGGTTCATACAAAGGATCCCCTAAGTCTTGACAACAAACCTAGTCAACAATCTCCATCAAATAACAATGCCTTAAATTGTTTTTCAACATTCTAAACATCAAAATCTAATGAAAATATAGAACTAGAGTTAGAGATATGGAAATAACGAGAGGCGTTGACTCCTTGCGTTGCTCTGTCGTCCCGTCTCTTCCGATGCGTCTCTTCTTCAATGGATTTATGGAGTATGGATGGTTGGAGATGAATGAGAGTGATGGAGGATGAGTATGTAGGGTTTAATATGAGCCAAAAGGTTCCAAAAACGTCCAAGGTGAGTATGATAAATAGGTGGAAGAGTTTCACCAAACTTGGACACAAAATAACCAATTTGGAAATAAAATCCCAAAATTTTTCGAGTCGTGGCGATCGATCGCTATGATTTACCGATCGATCGCCAGACTATTCTAGACAAAGGCGATCGATCGCCCTCAATTGACGATCGATCGCTGAATGCTTCTGCCCCGAGGCGACCGATCGCCCAAATGTGCAGATCGATCGTTTCTTCTGAAATTCCATAATTTGCAATTTCGTCCCTTTTTTCCGTGTTTGCTCGGTTTGGTCATTTTTCATCATTTATAGCTTATTTCCTCCACTTTTATGCATTTGGACCTAGATTCCTGAAATATACAAATATATACCAAAACGCGTAATATTTTCCAGTAATCACTACAAAAAATGCCTCTAATCTTATATCAAATTAAGTATAAAAATCACACATATCAAATCCCTCGCTACGTATATAGTGGTATCACATTGTCACTACGTATACAACGGTATCACACCATCGCTACGTATACATTGGTATCACATCATCGCTACATACACAGTAGTATCATATATCGCTACATATACAACGGCATAATCATCCCTATGTATACAACAACATAATCCATCGCTATGTATACAGCGGCATAAACTATCATTACGTATACAGCGACATAACCATCGCTACGTATACATCGACATAACTCATCCCTACGTATACAGCGGCATAAACCATCGCTACATATACAGTGGCATAATACATCGCTATGTATACAGCGGCATAATCCATTGTTAAGTATACATCGGCATAATGCATCGCTACGTATACAGTGGCATAATCCATCGTTAAGTATACATCACCATAAACCATCGCTACATATACATCGGCATAATCCATCGCTAGGTATACAACGGCATAAACCATCGCTACGTATACAGCGGCATAAACCATCGCTACGTATAGAACGGCATAACTCGTCGTTACGTTTACAGCGGCAGAAACCATCGCTACGTATACAACGGCATAACCCATTGCTACGTATACAACGGCATAACCCATCGCTACGTATACAGCGGCATAATCCATCGCTACATATACAGTGGCATAATCCATCGCTATGTATACAACGACATAAACCATCGCTACGTATACAGTGGCATAATCCATCGCTACACATACAACGGCATAACCCATCGCTATGTATACAGCAACATAAACCATCACTACGTATACAGTAGCATAAACCATCGCTATCTATACAACGGCATAATCCATCGCTACGTATACAGCGGCATAATTCATCACTACGTATACAACGGCATAATCCATCGCTATGTATACAACAACATAATCATGGACTCAAGAGGTGACTCACATGTATGTAGCACTTTGTTCCTTTCGGACTCAAGAGGTGACTCACATCACATGTAGCACTTTGTTCCTAAATTAGTCGCTTTGACATGGCAGTGGCATGTATCATCGCTTCGACACTACAACGACATAACATAATATCCATCGCTTTGAATTATCAACGGCTCAATGATATCCCTAGCTTCGACACATCAGCGACCCACGCTACGATGTGATAGTGACAAATATACTGACCCAACGCTCGATAAGACAGTGACAAATATCATGTACCATAGGGGCTCAATGATATCCCTCGCTTCGACATACTAGCGACTTCGACATACTAGCGACTCACTCTATAATATGACAGTGGCAAATATCCTGATCTATCGCTGCTCAACATACCTGCATCAATACAATTATCTCAATATGCACAATTAATACAACAATTCACAAGTCCCACTACGTTATATCAGCGGCTCAATAATGTCCATCGCTTCAAATTATCAGCGGCTCAATGATATCCCTCGCTTCGACACATCAGCGACCCGCGCTACGATATGTGATAAGTGTATTTTATACACTTATATTGCTTCTTATTTTGCATGGTTTAGTGCTAGTTTTCGATCAGAATTATGCTTTTGGTTTTGTTCAGTTTTGTCTTGCAGGAATCCACGTAATTACATGATTTGTGGACTAAAAGGGTGCAAATGGCGGATTGAAAGGATGAATTGAGGCCAAAAGTCTAAGCTTTCCATCAAAGTATCAGGCATAATTACTCCTGATTCAGGCGTAAAGACGCCAAAGCCACGGCAAATCAATGTTTGAAGAATTGTGTTTGGCGTAACTACGCCTCATTGAGGCGTAGCTACGCCAACGCTACGGCTTTTGAGAATTTTTACAGGCGTAAAGACGGCCACTTTGTGGCGTAATTACGACAGTCATGCGGGAAGCCACATTTCTTGACACATAGTCAGGCGTAGTTATGCCAAACGAATTTTGGTAATTTTTGCTGCTTTCCTTATCTGATGCACGGGATTTGAAAGTGGGATTTACCAAGGGAAACAAGGAACATTCAGATTTACACGTTCAGAACTAGAGAGAAGGAGGCGAGGGTTGAAGAAGGAGAAAATAAACGACGACGGCTCGGGGCAAAAAGTAGAGATTTCATCACGAGACGGCGGCGTTCATCAGAGAACGAATAATAGCTTTCAATTCATTTTGTATTTCTAAACTTTTATCAGTTTTTATGGAGTACTTAAACATGTCTATGTGTTTAATTAATTCTAGCATGAGCTAATTTTATTTTCTAGGAGACGATGTAGCTTGTTTTGAAACTACGCTTATTATGAATTGATTGAAGTATTTGGATTTTCATATGGTTGATTTATGTTTTCCTGTTCTTAATGCTTTTAATCTACTGTCCATGGATTGAATGATGTTATATTTGTGATCTATCACTCAAGAGAGGGGGTTGTGAATAGGAAAGAAGGGATTCATATCGTGGTAGTTATATTGTTCGAGAGGCCTATAACTCCATAGAAGTCGTTAAAGGAATTACTGCGCTTTTACAATTGTTTGATAATTGATCTTAGATAGAGATATCAAGATTGATGTTAGATGATTACTTCTGCTTAACACTCGAGAGAGGGAGTAGAAATAATAAAGAATTCTCGGCTAGTAAACTAGGAAAATCCATAACATGGAAATCAAGGAATGATAAGTGTAGTGGATGAATAAGAGAAATCGTACTCCTAGATTCGTCTCTAATTGATTTATTTTCAACCCAATATTTGATCATCGTTAGTTAATTGATTTTTATTATTCGCAAAACACTCAACCATTTGATTCTTTAAATAAAGCAAAGATTATTTTAATTCAGTACTTAGATTTAACTATATAGTCAATCTCTGTGGGTTCGACATCTTTATACTAAAACTTGACTACCATGCACTTGCGGTAAAGGATTTTTACGCAACAAGTTTTTGGCGCCGTTGCCGGGGATTGATTTATTTAGTACAATCTGATACTGTACCAATTAATCTTGGTTTTAATTTAGAGATTTTATTCCATTTACTTTGAATTGATTTTTGTCTGTTCTGAGATTTATCAGTTTTTATGGAGTAGTTAAACATGTCTATGTGTTTAATTAATTCTAGCATGAGCTAATTTTATTTTCTAGGAGACGATGTAGCTTGTTTTGAAACTACGCTTATTATGAATTGATTGAAGTATAGATACTGTGAGACTGCGATTGTTCCCTTTATCTCTTAGGGACCATGCAAGGAGTTGGTTACAATCTCTTCCATTTGGTGGTATATGCACATGGGCGGAAATGGCATCGAAATTTCTCTCGAAGTTCTTTCCACCAGCTAAGTCGGCTCAACTAATAACCGAAATCAGTACGTTCAGACAAATTGATTCTGAACAACTATATGAGTCATGGGAGCGATTTAAGGATTTATCGAGGAGGTGCCCACAACACAACTATGAAAACTGGGTGTAAATCGAGTTATTTTACAATGGGTTGAATGGACCAACTAGGATCATTGTGGATGCTGCAGCAGGAGGAACACTATTTTCTAAGACTGTAGATGCTGCTTTTGAATTACATGAGGAGATGTCAGCCAATAGCTTCCAGTGGCCCAGCGAGCGAGCAATGGTAAGGAAACCCATAGGTATGTATGAGGTTGATCATTTTAGTACACTTTCTGCACAATTATCTGCACTAACCACGCAGGTAGCAGCTTTGACCAAGCAAGGAGCACAACCCACTACTGAATCGGCTGCAGCTGCAGCTGGAATTGAGTTGTCAAGGGAAGCAGACCAAGAAGAAGCTAAGTTCATAAATAATTGGTATCCCAACAACAATAACAACTACCTAAGCAACCAGTACCAACAAGGGTTCCACAATAATGATAAGCTCTCATATGCCAACAACAATAATGCACTGACTCCACCACCTGGATATGCTCCACAAAAGAATGAAGGTAAACCATCATTTGAAGATTTGGTGGGTAATTTTGTTCAAAGCTCGGCATTGAGTCTTGAGAAGAATGAGTCAAGGCTTGATATGATTGAGGGTCACATGAACAACATGGGTGCTACGATGAAGTCTCTTGAGGTGCAAATTGGGCAGCTTGCTAATGCCATGAACAACCAACAAAGAGGGACATTTCCTAGCAGCACCGAAGTGAACCCAAAGGAGCAGTGCAAGGCCGTGACATTGAGAAGTGGTAAGGAACTTGGGGATGCAGAACCAGCACAGGTTGATGAGCCATCTGTTGAGGATACTCAAATTCAGGTTGAAATCCCTAAGGAAGTTGAAAAGGAGAAGCAAGCCACGCTACCGGAAAAGATTCCTATGTTCAAGCCTACACTTCCATATCCTCAACGTTTCCGAAAAAAGGCCATAGATGACCAGTTTGCAAAATTCTTGGAGATTTTCAAGAAAATCCACATTAATATTCCTTTTTGCTGAGGCGTTGCAACAAATGCCTAATTATACAAAGTTTATGAAGGACATAATGGCACGGAAGAGGAAGCTTGAGGAATTTGAGACCGTGAATCTCATAGAAGAATTTAGTGCATCCTCCAGAAGAAGCTACCACAAAAATTGAAAGATCCATGGAGTTTTACTATTCCTTGTATTATTGGTAGTTCTACATTCAATAAGGCATTATGTGATTTAGGTGCAAGTATTAATTTAATGCCTTTATCTGTTTTCAGGAGTTTAGGGCTTGGAGAAGTAAAGCCTACTACGATCACATTGAAATTGGCGGATAGGTCTCTTACATATCCTCGGGGGATAATTGAAGATGTACTCGTGAAGGTGGACAAATTTATTTTCCCTACAGATTTTGTGGTTCTAGACATGGAAGAAGATGGAGATGTTCCATTAATTTTGGGGAGACCATTCTTAGCAATAGGCAGGGCACTTATCGATGTCCAAAGAGGAGAATTATCCTTGAGAGTTGGAGGCGAAGAAGTTATGTTTAATATTTACAAGGCTCTCAATGGACCTGGCGAGGTAAGCACTTGCAAGTTTTTGGATGTTATTGACTCATGTGTGCATAACTTTGAAGTAGGAACAATACCTGAGGATCCATTAGAGAATTGCATGGTCAACTCCATTATGCAAGTAGAAGCACTTAAGAGCTTGCATTATGAGAACAACACTGGGGGAAGATGTACGAGATACATCAGTCAAAGAAGATACGAAGGCGAGCTCGGAATTGAAAGAACTACCTACCCACCTTACGTATGCTTTCTTGGGTGAGAATTCGACATACCCGGTAATTATATCTTCATCTCTTTGTTCTGTAGAGAAAGATAAATTATTACGTGTATTGAGGACATTTAAATCTGCTTTGGGTTGGTCAATTTCTGATATAAGGGGGATTAACCCGTCTTTATGCATGCATAAAATACTTATGGAGGATTCCTTCTGTGATGCCTCGATGTTCGATTAACGTTAATTACATTTAATTTTGTTTAATTAATTTAGTAAATATAAAATTTGTATTAAAATGATATATTTCATTTTGTGATTGAAGTAGGGACACGAAGTCATGTGTGACTGTACATGTACTGTACATGCACCAGTACACCGGTGACACCCCGATGTTCATAATTGGTCGGGAATTAATATATATCGATGTAGGATGTAAAACATATAGTAAAACGTGTAAAACACACAGTCGCGGACACCTACTAAAAGGTGCGAAAACACACAGTTTCAGCGCGATTCACCGACCACCGCCTATAAATCAGCTCCGTTCGCCGCCGTCCGACCAACTCTCGACGATACCGACCTACCACCGTGTTCCTAACTCTCAGGCGCACATTTACATACCAGATAATCAAACTTTGGTGTTCAAAAAGGTGTTCGATTTTACCCTGGAACGGACGAGCTCGCACAGATTAGGGTTTCTGAGCTTTTGATTCGATTTCTTTGAGTTTACAACCAATTGGACGAAGCAATACACCGAATCTCTTCTCCTCACCTGGACGAAGGTTTCTGAACCGGTCGTCGCCCATAAAGCCGCCGGAGCTCGCCGGAATCGGAAGAAAACCGTGCGTGAACTGTGTGCGATTTTGGGTAAAATTTGATATCCGATTTTTCCGACTTTGCTTCGATAATTACAAGTTAATTTGGACTATAATTAGTAAACATAAATTTAAATTGGTTCAGCTATGACTACAATTGATAACCAATGTTTAATGAGTAATTTAGTGAATTGTGAATTTCATTAATATACAGTGAATACATCGAGTCTACAAGTTCAAGTCGACCCTCAGATATCGAGAAGTAAAGGTATGTTGCGATCGGGTAACATACAACATGTATCTGTATCAGTTGGTATATGATTTGACGACTTCTGTGAATTACTTGCTTTTATGTGGCTAAGTGATTTTATTTAAATTATGTGGCATTCATGGCATTCATAATTGCACATCGATGTATGAAAAAAAATGTTTTGTTAACACACATCAGTTTTATACATACATCGATGCATGACATACATGTTGAGCTGCGATTCTTTGATACCCTATTATTTTGGATTCGATCAATCATAAGGGTTGTACACGGTGTTATGACTGACATTAAGTGGCCTGAAAGGCATAGGGATTCGTGGACCTTATGATTGTTATGATTTGTTGATATGGGGATTGGTAGCGTTTGCCGACGTCATCCTCTGGATTATCCCTACTTATTGAGACTGGTATAAGGTGGCGCCTTGCTGACATCATCTGTATGATATGATCTGATGTCAAGAGCTGGGATGCGGCGACGCTTTGACGACGCACCATATAGACATTCCTTTGCTTGACATGCTCGAGCTTAGCTATGTAGTATTTGGACTTTCATTTATTGGCTCCGAGATACCCAGCGGATGGGTGTATGATACCGACATGACATGGCATACATTGCATTTCATTTCATATATCATTTTATAGATACTTGATGTATATTCCATGATCGTTCCATATTGGGCTTTTGCTCACCCCCAAGGGGGGCTGTTGTTGTCTTTGTGTGTGGACAATGGCAGGCAGTACAGGTGGTCAGGATCCCAGAGAAGGTATATTCGGTAGGAGCCACACTTGAGAGGTTCATTTTCCTTCTTATCCCAGTCATATATGTACCAGTGGTGTGTCCCTGGAGTGTAGAGAGTTTATGTATATTTAGTTTATTTTGCTCAGTATGGATATGTGTTTCATAGTTTGATTTGTGTTGATGGAGATGAAAATGATGGTATCTATCTATATTTTGACTATTGGTATTGGTGGTATGTTTCTCGTGCGACGAGGTCATGCCAAAATTTTTAGGGCCACATGTTAATAAATGTTAAACAAATCTTCCGCTGTTTACACTATAATTATCATTGTGTGAAAATTAATCACATTATTATAATTGGGCTCTCACATTATGGTATCAGAGCATAACTGGGAATGTTCTTGAGTTTTGTGTACACTGAAATAGGCACAAAGATATATGTGCGCATGTGTTTGAATTATTTGAAATTCTTTGCTCTTGTTTGATTAGACATGAGATAAATTGATATGTATTGTTTGTATATTTATTTTGAATTATGTTGTTGACACTTGAGTTTGTAGATGTTTAGAAAAGCAAAAAGTCAGGGTAAGGGCAAGGCACCTGCTATTGACGCTGAGGCTGCCAATAGTACCAGTGTTGAGCGTGTGATTGATCAGTTTGAAGAGATGTCCATGGATCTTGTCATGGATCGATTTCAGAATTTGCATCCGCCCAAATTCCGTGGAACAGAGGGTTCTGCACGAGCTGAATCGTGGTTGAAAGAGATCGAACATCTGTTCAGACTGATTGAGTATCCTGAATATCGTAAACTGCCACTTGCCCTATATCAATTGAAGGATAGTGCACAATCTTGGTGGGAAGCCGCTGAGATTGGGTTAGTTGAGGCTGGCATTGAAGTATCTTGGGATGTTTTCAAGGCTCAGTTTCTCGAGCAGTATTCACCTCCATCCTATTATACTACTCAAGAGAATGAATTTAATAATTTGCGACAGGGAAACATGACAGTTGAAGAATATGCCTCCAAATTCTCTATCCTGCTGAAATATGCACCACATGTAGCGGCAAATCCAAAGGTGAAATTTAATAGGTTTGTCAATGGGTTGCAGCCTACCCTATTTACTTTAGTGACTGCTGGCTCCCCTACTACTTATGCTAATGTAGTGGAGCGAGCAAAGATGGTAGAATCAGGACTTAGAAGGGGAGGTCCACAGTTTTTTCCTCCGCCATCAGTACCTACTCAGCAACATGCTTTGTGTCCTGAAGGTTCAATATTCAAAAAGAAAGGCTGTTCTGCTTCCTCATCTTCCGGTTCCAGTGGATCTGGACAAAGAAGGTTTTATACTGGTCCTTCTTGTAGTCATTGTGGTGGGAGACATATGATAGAACAGTGTTATAGGGTACCTCGTACATGTTTTATATGTGGGCAGGAAGGTCACTTTGCACGTATTTGTCCTAACCGAGGCATGTTTTCTTTGCAACCTCAGCCACATTTTCCTGGTGGTCCCAGTACTTTTAGACCTACTACTCCTATTGTTCCTATTACTCCTATGCCATCATTTCAGCAGTCAAATGTTCCACAGTATCGAGGATCTCGAGGTCTGACTGTTTCGGGTCCTCCTCAGGCCAGAGTGTACGCCATGACTGAGGATCAGGCGAAGGAGGCTCCTGGTGGTCTTATTGCAGGTATTTGCACGTTATGTGATTATTCTGCACGTGTGTTATTTGATACAGGAGCATCCCACTCATTCATATCGCATGCATTTGTGGCATCGCATGATATTATCTGTACATCATTAGATGGTACTTTATCAATAGCCACGCCAGCAGGGAGAATAATCTTGTCTGAGCAGGTTGTGCATAAAGGTGTGTTAATCTATGAGGATAACGTTCTATTCTTAAGTTTGATTGTCCTCCCTATGCATGACTTTGATTGCATTGTTGGCATGGATGTTCTCTCTACCAATCGAGCTACTGTTGATTGTTGTCATGGGGTAGTTCGATTCCGACCAGTTAATGGACCTAAGTGGAATTTCTATGGCAAGGGTTCCCAAGGGAAAATTTCATTGATATCGTTTCTTGAAATGTCCCGACTGTTATGTAGCGGGAATGAGGGTTTTCTTATCTATGATGTTGATGTATCGAAAACGAGCCCTCTTTGTTGGATATTCCTGTAGTAAAAGAATTTCCTGATGTCTTTCCCGATGAGATTCCTGGTTTTCCTCCTCATCGAGAAGTTGAATTCAGTATTGATCTTGTTCCGGGTACTGCACCTATTTCCAAAGCTCCTTATCGTATGGCACCGTTAGAATTGAAAGAATTGAAAGACCAATTACAGGATCTTCTCGATAAAGGGTATATTCGACCGAGTGTATCACCTTGGGGAGCTCCAGTTCTATTTGTTCGAAAGAAAGACGGTACTATGCGAATGTGCATCGATTATAGGCAACTGAATCGGGCAACTGTGAAAAATAAGTATCCATTGCCTCGTATTGATGATTTATTCGATCAACTTCAAGGCACTTCTATCTACTCAAAAATTGATCTTCGTTCTGGATATCGTCAGGTACGTGTTCGAGATGAAGATGTATCTAAAACTGCTTTTCGTAGTAGGTATGGTCATTATGAATTCTTGGTCATGCCATTTGGTCTCACAAATGCTCCCGCGGTTTTTATGGATTTAATGAATCGAGTTTTTCGGGATTTCTTGGATCGATTTGTTATCGTCTTTATTGATGATATTCTTGTATATTCGAAATCCAAAGAGGAGCATGTTGAACATTTGAAGTTGGTACTTCAAACTCTTCGCACCGAACATCTTTATGCCAAATTGTCTAAATGTGAATTCTGGATGGACAAGGTGGTATTCTTGGGCCACGTCATTTCTCGACATGGCATTTCTGTTGATCCAACTAAGGTTGAGGCAGTGTTAAACTGGCCGAGACCTACAAATGCTCCTGAGGTCCGAAGCTTCATGGGTTTAGCTGGTTATTATCGTCGTTTTATTAAAGGGTTTTCAAAAATTGCTAAACCTATTACTCAACTAACACAGAAAAATCAGAAATTTATTTGGTCAGATGAGTGTGAAGAAAGTTTTCTTGAACTAAAGACGAGACTGACCACTGCACCTGTACTTACTATTCCTTCAGGTACCGGAGGATATGTGGTATGCACAGATGCGTCTTTAAAAGGTTTGGGCTGTGTATTAATGCAACATGGCCGAGTGGTTGCTTATGCATCTCGCCAACTAAAATCTCATGAAAATAAATATCCCGTACATGATTTAGAATTGGCAGCAATTGTTTTTGCTTTAAAAATTTGGCGCCATTACTTATACGGGGAAAAATTTGTTATTTATTCGGACCACAAAAGCTTGAAATATCTATTCTCTCAATCTGATCTTAATATGAGGCAACGTCGGTGGATGGATCTGTTGAAGGACTTTGATTGTGAGATTCAATATCACCCTGGACAAGTGAACGTTATTGCCGATGCTCTTAGCCGTAAAGTTCATGATTCTGTTCTAGCTTATGTTAATATAGCTAAAGTACATGAGGAGATCTGTACTTCTGGTTGGACCTTTCACTCACATGGGAATTATGTCACTGTTTCTGCATTACAGATTGAGCCGAAATTGATTTCTAAAATCAAGAAAGCCCAACGAAATGATTCTCAAACTCAGAAATCTAAAGAACTTGTGTCTGCAGGACATCCTTCTGGCTTTCAGATATCTTCTGATGGTTCCTTACGACTTAATGGTCGGTTGGTTGTTCCTGATAATTCTGGTTTGAAATCTGCTCTTCTTCGTGAAGCACATTGTAGCAAATACCGTATCCACCCTGGAGGCCGAAAGATGTATATGACTCTGAGACCCCAATTCTGGTGGAGACGTATGAAGAAGGATATAGCTGAATTTATTTCCAAATGTTTGGTTTGCCAACAAGTAAAAGCCGAACGAATGAAACCTGGAGGGTTACTTCATAGTCTTGAAATTCCCAAATGGAATTGGGAACATATTGCTATGGATTTTGTAACCCATCTTCCTCGATCACCCCGAGGTTGTGATACTATATGGGTTATTATTGATCGACTTTCTAAATCGGCACATTTCATTCCGTATGAGCGGACTTTTCCGTATAAGAGAATGGCTCGATTGTATATCGAGAATATTGTGAGACTGCATGGTGTGCCTGTCTCAATTGTTCTGATCGTGATCCCAGATTTACTTCTAAATTCTGGAGTAGTTTTCAAGATGCTATGGGTACGTGTTTGGCAATGAGTACTGCTTATCATCCTCAGACTGATGGCCAAACTGAACGTACTATTCAAACTCTTGAAGATATGCTACGCGCTGTGGTGATGGATTTTAATGTTGGTTGGCAAGAAGCTTTACCGTTGGTGGAATTTTCTTATAATAATAGCTACCAGACGAGCATTGGTATGACACCGTTTGAAGCATTATATGGAAGACGTTGTAGATCACCTTTATTCTGGGAAGAAATTGGTGAAAAACAATTGACTGGACCTGATATGATACAAGAAATGAATGAAAAAGTTCAGTTAATTAAACAGCGTATGAAGGCCGCACAGGATCGTCAAGCAAGTTATGGTAACAAGCGAAGACGACCCTTAGAATTTCAGAAAGGTGATCGTGTATTTCTGAAAATAACTCCATTTCGAGGCACTGTTCGTTTTGGCATGCGAGGCAAACTATCACCTCGATATGTTGGCCCGCATGAGATTCTTGATCGAGTTGGAGATCTTGCTTATCGGTTGGCATTACCTCCAGCCTTATCCGCCATTCACGATGTATTTCATGTTTCTATGTTACGGAAATATGAACCTGATCCAGCACACGTACTCCAGCGTGATGAGGTTGAACTTGATCCTTCGTTATGCTATGTTGAACATCCTGTTTGCATTTTGGATCGGAAGAAGAAAGTATTGCGTAACAAATCTATTCCGTTGGTACGAGTACAATGGTCACGACATGGCGTGGAAGAATCAACGTGGGAATTGGGAAGAAAGATGCGAGAATCTTATCCACATTTGTTTGATTCTGTTCCATTGTATTCCATGTATACGATTCTATATTCTGATCCGTATTCTAATTTTAGTTTTGATATGAATTATGACTAGTGATATATATGCTTGTAATGTAATAAGTATGTAAGCTGGAGATTTCGGGACGAAATCTTTTCTAGTGGGGGAGAAATGTGATGCCCCGATGTTCGATTAACGTTAATTACATTTAATTTTGTTTAATTAATTTAGTAAATATATTTGTATTAAAATGATATATTTCATTTTGTGATTGAAGTAGGGACACAAAGCATGTGTGGACTGTACATGTACTGTACATGCACCAGTACACCGGTGACACCCCGATGTTCATAATTGGTCGGGAATTAATATATATCGATGTAGGATGTAAAACATATAGTAAAACGTGTAAAACACACAGTCGCGGACACCTACTAAAAGGTGCAAAAACACACAGTTTCAGCGCAATTCACCGACTACCGCCTATAAATCAGCTCCGTTCGCCGCCGTCCGACCACCTCTCGACGATACCAACCTACCACCGTGTTCCTAACTCTCAGGCGCACATTTACATACCAGATAATCAAACTTTGGTGTTCGATTTTACCCTGGAACGGACGAACTTGCACATATTAGGGTTTCTGAGCTTTTGATTCGATTTCTTCGAGTTTACAACCAATTGGACGAAGCAATACACCGAATCTCTTCTCCTCACCTGGACGAAGGTTTCTGAACTGGTCGCCGCCCATAAAGCCGCCGGAGCTCGCCGGAATCGGAAGAAAATCGTGCGTGAACTGTGTGCGATTTTGGGTAAAATTTGATATCCGATGTTTCCGACTTTGCTTCGATAATTACAAGTTAATTTGGACTATAATTAGTAAAAATAAATTTAAATTGGTTCAGCTATGACTACAATTGATAACCAATGTTTAATGAGTAATTTAGTGAATTGTGAATTTCATTAATATACAGTGAATACATCGACTCTACAAGTTCAAGTCGACCCTCAGATATCGAGAAGTAAAGGTATGTTGCGATCGGGTAACATACAACATGTATCTGTATCAGTTGGTATATGATTTGACGACTTCTGTGAATTACTTGCTTTTATGTGGCTAAGTGATTTTATTTAAATTATGTGGCATTCATGGCATTCATAATTGCACATCGATGTATGAAAATAAATGTTTTGTTAACACACATCAGTTTTGATACATACATCGATGCATGACATACATGTTGAGCTGCGATTCTTTGATACCCTATTATTTTTGATTCGATCAATCATAAGGGTTGTACACGGTGTTATGACTGGCATTAAGTGGCCTGAAAGGCATAGGGATTCGTGGACCTTAGGGATTCGTGGACCTTATGATTGTTATGATTTGTTGATATGGGGATTGGTAGCGTTTGCCGACATCATCCTCTGGATTATCCCTATTTATTGAGACTGGTATAAGGTGGCGCCTTGCTGACATCATCTGTATGATATGATCTGATGTCAAGAGCTGGGATGCGGCGACGATTTGACGACGCACCATATAGACATTCCTTTGCTTGACATGCTCGAGCTTAGCTATGTAGTATTTGGACTTTCATTTATTGGCTCCGAGATACCCAGCGGATGGGTGTATGATACCGACATGACATGGCATACATTGCATTTCATTTCATATATCATTTTATAGATACTTGATGTATATTCCATGATCGTTCCATATTGGGCTTTTGCTCACCCCCAAGGGGGGCTGTTGTTGTCTTTGTGTGTGGACAATGGCAGGCAGTACAGGTGGTCAGGATCCCAGAGAAGGTATATTCGGTAGGAGCCACACTTGAGAGGTTCATTTTCCTTCTTATCCCAGTCATATATGTACCAGGGGTGTGTCCCTGGAGTGTAGAGAGTTTATGTATATTTAGTTTATTTTGCTCAGTATGGATATGTGTTTCATAGTTTGATTTGTGTTGATGGAGATGAAAATGATGGTATCTATCTATATTTTGACTATTGGTATTTGTGGTATGTTTCTCGTGCGACGAGGTCATGCCGAAATTTTTAGGATCACATGTTAATAAATGTTAAACAAATCTTCCGCTGTTTACACTATAATTATCATTGTGTGAAAATTAATCACATTATTATAATTGGGCTCTCACACCTTCGTTCCCTCCATTGATCATCAAAGGCGGTTGAATCCAGCAATGAAGGAGATAGTAAAAGTAGAAGTGCTTAAATCGTTAAATGCTGGGATTATTTATGCTATTTCAGATAGTGCATGGGTTTCCCCAGTACAGGTTGTGCCAAAGAAAGGAGGGGTGACAGTGGTAAGAAATGAAAATAATGAGTTGATCTCAACTCGAACTGTGACGGGGTGGCGAGTTTGCATTGACTATAGGAAACTCAACAAGGCCACATGGAAGGACCACTTCCCTCTTCCATTTATTGATCAGATGCTCGACAAGTTAACCGGTTATTGTTATTACTGTTTCTTAGATGGCTATTCAGGGTACAATCAAATTGCCATAGACCCCGAGGATCAAGAGAAGACAACATTTACTTGTCCATATGGCACTTTTGCGTTTAGAAGAATGCATTTTGGTTTATGCAACGCACCTGCTACCTTTCAACGGTGCATGATGGCTATATTTTCAGATATGGTGGAGGAGATACTAGAAATCTTCATGGATGACTTTTCGGTATTTGGTTCCTCTTTTGACCATTGTTTGCATAACCTACCTCTTGTGTTACAACGCTGCCAAGAAAAGAACCTTGTGTTAAATTGGGAGAAATGTCACTTTATGGTGCAAGAGGGTATTGTCCTTGGCCATAAGGTGTCATCTCAAGGACTTGAAGTGGATCGAGCAAAAGTGGTTGCAATTGAAAAGCTTCCACCTCCGAACAATGAGAAGGCTATTAGGAGCTTCCTTGGACATGCCGGGTTTTATCGCCGTTTTATTAAAGATTTTTTTCTAAAATAGCTAAGCCATTATGTAATTTTTTAGAAAAAGACTCACCTTTTGTCTTTGATTATTTGTGTTTGCAGGCATTTAACAGGCTAAAGAAAGCACTTATATCAGCACCAATTATCATAGTGCCGGACTGGAAGGAGCCATTTGTTTTAATGTGTGATGGCAGTGACTATGCTGTTGGAGCAGTATTGGGGCAAAAGAGAGACAAGATTTTTAGGGCGATTTACTATGCAAGCAGAACTCTTGATGGAGCCCAACAGAATTACACGACCACCGAGAAAGAGATGTTAGTTGTGGTGTTTGCATTCGACAAGTTTAGAGCATATCTGATCGGGACAAAGGTCATAGTTTACACAGATCACGCAGCTATTCGTTATCTTTTTGCAAAGAAGGATGCGAAACCCCGGTTGATTTGATGGATCTTATTGCTACAAGAGTTTGATTTCGAGATCTTGGATAAAAAGGGTAGTGAGAATCAAGTAGCAGATCACCTGTCCGTTTGGAGTTGGAGGATCAAATGGATCATGGAGTCATACAAGAGAACTTTCCTGATGAACATCTCTTTGAGGTAGGTACTAAACCCCGTGGTTTGCTGATTTTGCTAACTATTTGTCGTGTGGTATATTGCCTCCAGACCTCACTTACCAGCAAAGGAAAAAGTTCTTTCATGACGTCAAGAATTATTACTGGGATGAACCATATGTATTCAGACGTTGTGCAGATCAAATTGTCAGGCGATGTGTAACTGAGGAGGAAGCAAAAGAGATTCTAGAAAAATGTCACTCAACACCTTATGGGGGACATTTTGGAGCATCAAGGACGGCAGCAAAAGTGCTTCAATCGGGTTTCTATTGGCCAGAGCTACATCGAGACAGTTATATTTTGGTAAAGACGTGTGATCGTTGTCAACGCATTGGTAATATTTCCAAACGCCATGAGATGCCATTGACAAATATCTTGGAAATAGAAATTTTCGATGAATGGGGTATTGATTTCATGGGCCCTTTCCACCATCTTGTGGGCAGTCATATATTTTGCTAACAGTGGATTATGTTTCTAAGTGGGTTGAAACGATTGCCACATCAACTAATGACGCTCATGTTGTGGTTAAGTTAGTGCAAAAGAACATCTTTACAAGGTTTGGCACTCCGAGATCGATTATAAGTGATGAAGGGATCCACTTCTGTAACAAGATCTTCGGTGCTTTGATGATGAAATACACTGTGAGGCATAAAATTGCATTGGCTTATCATCCACAGACTAATGGCCAAGCTGAAATTTTAACCGAGAAATTATGCTAATTCTAGAAAAGACGGTCAGTATCAACCGAAAGGATTGGGCTCTGAAATTGGATAATGCATTATGGGCATACCGAACTGCATTCAAAACTCCCATAGGGATGTCCCCATATCGACTGGTCTTTGGGAAAGCATGCCACTTTTGGGTAGAGTTGGAGCATCGGGCTTTCTGGGCCATAAAAAAGCTGAACTTTGATTTGAAGGCTGCTGGTGAGCAACGGTTGCTACAGCTCACTGAAATGAATGAGTTTCGCAATGAAGCATATGAAAATGCTAAAATTAACAAGGAGCGAATGAAGAATTGGCATGACAAGCAAATCGTGAGAAGAGAGTTCATTCCTGGTCAGAAAGTGCTTCTTTATAACTATCGTCTCCGACTATTCCCAGGAAAGTTGAAGTCACGATGGCCTGGGCCGTTCACTATTGAGAAAGTGACCCCATATGGAGCAATTGAACTGAAATGCAATAACGGTCAAATATTTCAAGCAAATGGGCAGCGCTTGAAGCATTATTTTGGGGACGAAGTAAGAAACGTGGACCAAGTTCATCTGAGTGAGCCTAAGTGAAGGAATGGAAGACAGTCAGGCTGAGGACTATAAACTAAGCGCTTTTTGGGAGGCAACCAAATTCTCTATCCTTTATTTTATTTATTTAAAAAAAAAGGGGCGTATTTACGCCTTTACAGGCGTAAATACGCCACACAAATTTTTTTTCTATTTTTGAAAGCCCTAGCACAGGCGTAACTATGCCTGTTTTGGCGTAATTACGCCTGTCAATTTTTCAGAAAATTTAAAAATGTCGTAGCGTAGGCGTAACTACGCCTGTTTTTGGCGTAGTTACGCCTTCATTTTTTCAGAAAAAAAAATATAAGATGAATAGTAGGCGTAATTACGACTCTCATGCGGCGTAATTACGCCTCTCATATTTTAAGTCTGCGTCTGCAGAATAATTCCCAATTCTCTTCTCTACCTTCAACCCTAACTCACGCCTCTTTCCACCACCACCTCAATTCCCAACTTTTCTCTTCAATTCCTCTTAATTAAGTTATACAACCTCTAAAGTCAATACTTTTGTCGATTAATTGCAGGATTTTGGGAGTCTATTCGTGCAAGGAAGCGAGTTTAGGGGGTTGCTAAGAGGTGGTCTTGCTTATCCAACAAAAGTCAAATTTTCTTCATCTAAGGTTGGGTAAGTATAATTCCTTAATGATTATTGAGCTTTTGCAAGAAAAGGTGGACATATTTTGTGTTATATAGATGTGGAGTTGAAGTGAGTGTGATAATTCTTGTGAAGTTGAATTGGGGGTGATAATTTGTGTGAATTGTGTTATTGGAGTTGTTGTTGTGGGGGTGCATTAGCCAAGTTGGGTTATTGGTGAGTTGGTTTATTGGAAGTGTATATGGCACCCAACAAGAAACAAAAGGGGAGCACTTCCAAAGGAAAAGAACCCGCCTCTTCATCGGGGTCGTTTGAGGCCCAAAAAATTTGGAATGTGGATGCTGAGAACAATTATAAGACGGAATTAGCCAGGCCTTGGATTAGCGAGCGTGGGTTTGACTTAGCTGAGCCCCAACACCCCATCATTCAAAATGACATAGCTCGTGGTTGGGGGAAATTTATAAAGGAGCCAATGATGGTGTTCAGCCGGTCGTAAGGGAATTTTATGACAACCTCTCTGTGCGCCATGAGGATTTTAAGGTCTTCGTTCGTGGACATATGGTAGCTTTTGATCGCCACACGATCAATACACTTTTTGAGATACATGATGTTGAAGATGCTGAATACACTACCTTTGTCAATGGAACCGTTGACTACAATGAAGTTATTTTGAGGTTGTGTGGCCCTAATGCACGCTGGAGAATGAATCAAGACAAGTTTGTCAATTTTCAAGCCTCGGCAGTTAAAGCAACCGAGAAGTTATGGTCCGCCTTCATCAAGGCATTCCTTAAGCCGGCTCTTCATGCCACTGATGTCACCAAGGACAGAGCTTTATTGCTCTATGCTATTATGACTGGCATGTCTATCGATTTGGGGCTTCTTCTCCAGTATTCTATCGAGTTTGCTTGCAGGGGGGCAACGACTTTGGGCTTCCCACACCCCATGATCATTACTGATCTATCCTACTATGCGGGGGTGCGATGGGCCCTGATGAAGAAAGACTAAAGATTCAGAAGCCGATAATGTTGGCCAGACATCTCGAGGGCGACGCCCCCATCTTCTAGCCAACCCGGCGCCTCCTGTGGGCCACAACTGACTGAATCTGAACCGATCCCTGACCTTCACACTATTGTTCACCGACTCACAGATTTGGAGCAGTGTGTAGCGGCTCAAGCTAATCAATGGGCCGAGTTCCACCAAATTCATGAGGCATACATGCAGCGCCAAGAGGCGTTCCAGTAGCGTCAAGACACCTACATGAACTTTGTAGTGGACTTCACATCAGCCCTCGCTCAGGAGTTTCCTCATAGAGCGTTTCCACAGCCGCCGACTTTCCAGCCATCACCATTTCCACACCCGCCCCCAGATGATATGGATGACGATGACCAATGACGGTCGTCGCTTAGGTATGTGCATCGTTCTATATCTTTCTTCATGTGTATGCATTGAGGACAATGCACATTCTAAGTTTACGGGGGGTACTTTGAACTGTCTCAAATTACTTGGATTCCTGTTGTTTTTTTTTATTGTTTTTTTTTTATTTTTTGGTTTGTCTTGGTTTAGAGTCTGTTTAGTTTTGAGTGTCACAAGTTGTATTACGAGTCAGTTGAGGCCAATGATGAAAATTGAGTTGACTTGTGAAAATTTTAAAATTTTCATGTTTTCACTTTGCTCTTGAGTTTCTCGCATATTCCATGACCATTTGATTAATCAATGTTAATTTGAACGAACACAAATATGATATAGGCGATTCTTGATAGTATTTGGGCCTTTCTTCATTGATAGAAATTTGCCATAATAGCCACTTTGAGCTTAAGTACAAAAGAATGAGGATTGAATTATTTGCAATATCTTTTAGAATCTCATTCAAATTTTTTCTGATATTACCATGGTTTTCAGATGCAATTCGAGCATATTGCCAAATCATGTAAGTTATTTGTGAATTGAGAGTAGTATAGAACTTACTATAGTAACCTTTGAGGCGAAATACAGACATATGTGGCTTAGGAATGATTTAGGCAATTTTTGATCTTTTGAGCCTTTGAAGCCACCAAATGACATCATTTTATCTTTAGTTACCCTTTTGAGCTTAATACAAATCGACTAGCATGTGTTTAGGCACATGAATAACCCCATTTGGCATCTTTTCAAGATACCACATCAACCACCTTGTTGAGAGCTTATACACTATTTCCCACCCTCAAGGGAGTAAGCTTCTATTGCGCTTTAAAAGTTCAAATATCTCATATAATCATAATTGAAAATTAGAAGTGGAGTAACAATGAAAAAGAGAAAAATAATGAGGTGAATGATGAGGAGGATGAGAAAAGAGGATGAATTGAAAAGAAAAGAAAATTGATGAATCATCAATAGAAGGAATCGAAAGCGGGATGAGAATGCGCAAATTGATGATAATTTTAACTTACTCTCTTCCTTTGAATATCCTTTCCTTTTATTGAAGCCATGAGCCAAAGCCTAACGTTACAAGCTTATTAAGACCTTTTGATCAAGCTACATTGTCTAATATACTAGTGGAGATGGTTATGAATAGTGAACCTATGACACTCGAAAAACACTTGTAATAAACATGGTTTTGACATTCACATATGAGCATCTCATTACCTAGTCTTGATGCATTGTTAGCATTTATCAAAGCTACACTCCGTTTTTGAACAATGCAATTTGAACCTATACCTTGCAAAGTCCTATTGATTTGTGTGAGTAAATGGTGCTTTGAGCTAATGGTTAAATGGAAATGGTAGCACACACACACTTGAGAATTTTTGAGTAAGTGATATGCATGTTTGAATATTTCTGAGGCCTACACAATTGGATTGTTTTACAACTTTGTTTTGTGTGTCTTTTCGTGTCAGTTTTGTTTTGAATTGTTTTTGTTTTGTTGTTTTGCTCGAGACTAGCAAAAGTTTAAGTTTAGGGGGTTTGACAAGTGTATTTTATAGACTTATATTGCTTCTTATTTTGCATGGTTTAGTGCTAGTTTTGGATCAGAATTACGCTTTTGGTTTTGTTCTATTTTGTCTTGCAGGAATCCAGGTAATTACATGATTTGTGGACTAAAAGGGTGCAAATGGCGGATTGAAAGGAAGGCCAAAAGTCTAAGCTTTCCATCAAAGTATCAGGCGTAATTACGCCCGATTCATGCGTAAAGACGCCAAAGCCATGACAAATCAATGTTTGAAGAATTGCGTTTGGCGTAACTACGCCTCATTTAGGCGTAGCTACGCCAACGCTACGGCTTTTGAGAATTTTTACAGGCGTAAAGACGCCACTTTGTGGCATAATTATGCCAGTCACGCGGGAAGCCACATTTCTTAACACATCGTCAGGCGAAGTTATGCCAGTTTTGTGGCGTAATTATGCCAAACGAATTTTGGTAATTTTTGCTGCTTTCCTTATCTGATGCACGAGATTTGAAAGAGGGATTTACCAAGGGAAAGATTCAGATTTACACGTTCAGAACTAGAGAGAAGGAGGTGAGGGTTGAATAAGGAGAAAATAAACGACGACGGCACGGAGCAAAAAGTAGAGATTTCATCACGAGACGGCGACGTTCATCGGAGAACGAAGAATAGCTCTCAATTCGTTTTGTATTTCTAAACTTTTATCAATTTTTATGGAGTACTTAAACATGTCTATGTGTTTAATTAATTCTAGCATGAGCTAATTTTATTTTCTAGGAGACGATGTAGCTTGTTTTGAAACTACGCTTATTATGAATTGATTGAAGTATTTGGATTTCCTATGGTTTATTTATGTTTTCATGTTCTTAATGCTTTTATCTACTGACCATGGATTGAATGATGTTATATTTGTGATCTACCACTCGAGAGAGGGGGTTGTGAATAGGAAAGAAGGGATTCATATCGTGGTAGTTATATTGTTCGAGAGGCCTATAACTCCACAGAAGTCGTTAAAGGAATTAGTGCGCTTTTACAATTGTTTGATAATTGATCTTAGATAGAGATATCAAGATTGATGTTAGATGATTACTTCTGCTTAACACTCGAGAGAGGGAGTAGAAATAATAAAGAATTCTCGGCTAGTAAACTAGGAAAATCCATAACATGGAAATCAAGGAATGATAAGTATAGTGGATGAATAAGAGAAATCGTACTCCTAGATTCGTCTCTAATTGATTTCTTTTCAACCCAATATTTGATCATCGTTAGTTAATTGATTTTTATTATTCGCATAACACTCAACCATTCAATTCTTTAAATAAAGCAAAGATTATTTTAATTCAGTACTTAGATTTAACTATATAGTCAATCTCTGTGGGTTCGACATCTTTTATTCTAAAACTTGACTACCGTGCGGTTGCGGTAAAGGATTTTTACGCAACAATATGACAGTGCCAAATACCCTGATTCATCGCTTGATAAGACATCGACAAATATTCTGATCCGCAGCTAATCGATATACCCTTAGCAATACAATAATTGCAATACATTCACATGCATAAAAACAATATTAAGTATTTATGTATATCGATAACAAAGCACTCTCAATGCCTATGTACATTCACATATACCTGCATTCTCATAATCATAATGCAACCTGATGCGTGTAAAACGTACCGCAAGTGTGCGGTGTCAAGTGTTAGTATAGAATTTTAAAATACGGATGTCAAACCCACAGGGATTGAAAATTAAGATATACCAAGTACTGTAATTAGAATAGTCTCGACTTTATTTAGATAATCGATTGCATAATTATTAAATTAATCTACTAAATAAAATAATAAATGAACAAGATTAAAATTTAAGTGGAGAAAATCAATGAGAACGGATTCTAGAGGTTCGACTTCACTCAACTATCCACTATGTCGTGTTTTCCTAGTTTACTAGCCGAGAATTCTTATTTATTTCTACTCCCTCTCCCGAGTGTTAAGCAGAAGTAATCATCTAACATCAATCTTGATATCCCTATCTAAGATCAATTATCAAACAATTGTAAATGCGCAGTAATTCCTTTAACGACTTCTATTGAGTTATAGGCCTCTCGAACAATATAACTACCACGATATGAATTCCTTCTTTCCTATTCATAACCCACTCTTCCGAGTGATAGATCACAAATATAACATCATTCAATCCATGGTCAGTAATTAAAAGCATTAAGAACATAAAAACATAAATAAACCATATGGAAATCCAAATAAACTTCAATCAATAATCGATGACATAGTTTCAAGTCAAGATCCGTCTAACTCTAGAATAATAAATTAGTTCATGAATAAATTAAATAAACACATAGACATGTTCTTAATCATCATAAACATAAGGAAGAGATAATTAAACGAATATGAAGATAGCCCTCCGTCTCCGGTAGTCGCCGTCGTCTTCTCCGTTGTCAAAATCTTTGCCTTTCGATGTAAGCGTGCTGCCTCGATTGATCTCCTCCTCTCCTCTCTACCTCTCGGTCGTCTTCGTGTATTTCTTCTTCCTTCAACCCTAGCCTCCTTCTCCCTATTTTTGAATGTGTAAATCTGAATCCCAATCCCTCGTGCCTTGGTGAATCCCTCTTTAAAATCCCGTGCATCAAATAAGGAAAGCCAAAATTTCCAAAATACGTTTGGTGTATTGACGCCTCAAAGCTAGCGTAATTACGCCTGGTGATGTGTCAAAAAGTGTGGTTCCCGCGTGACTGGCGTAATTACGCCTGTATAAATCACAAAAGCCGTAGCTTAGGCGTAGTTACGCATAAATGAGGCATAGTTACGCCTCATGAAATCCTTCAAAATCTAATTTGCCATGGCTTAGGCGTCTTTACGCCTGAATCAGGCGTAATTACGCCTGATACTTTGATGGAAAGTGTAGATTTTTTTACTTCAATTCATCCTTTCTTTCCGTCATTTGCACCCTTTTAGTCCACAAAACATGTAATTACCTGGATTCCTGCAAAACAACACAGAACAAAACCAAAAGCGTAATTCTGATCGAAAACTAGCACTAAACCATGCAAAATAAGAAGAAATATAAGTGTATAAAATACACTTATCAAACCCCCTAAACTTAAACTTTTGCCAGTCCCGAGCAAAATAGAAATAGAAAAAGACTAAGAAATAAAAGAGATAAAGAAAACACACGACTAACGCAAGTCATGAAATGTTATAATTGCAAATTGGCCTCGAAGATCAATTGTCTAAAAATTTTAAGTCAAGTATGCATATCAATCTACTCAAGAATTCTCAAGTGTGTGTGTGCTACCACTTCCATTTAACCATTAAATCAATCTTAACTCACACAATAAATAGGACTTTGCAAGGTGTATGTTCAATCGCATTGTTCATAAAATGAATATAACTTTGATAAACGACAAACAATGCATCCAATCACGGCAATGAGACGTGCGTATGTGAATGTCAAAATCATATTCTTACAAGTGTTTTATCGAGTGTCCATAAGCTTATTGTTCGTAACCTTCTCCACTAGTATATTAGACAAATGTGGCTCGGTCAATAGGTCTTAATAGGCTTGTAATGTAAGGCCTTGGCTCATGGCTACAATAAAAAGATAGAAATTTCAAAACAAGAGAGTAAGTCATATTAACCATGTTGCGCACTCTCATCTCAATTTCGATTCCTTCTATTGATGATTCGTCATTTTTTTTTCTTTTCAATTCACCTCCTTTCTCATCCGCCTCATCATTCACCTCATTATTTTCTCATTCTTTCCAGCACTTATTTCTTCACCTCTTCAACAATCTTTTTATGCATTCATTCCCTTTTTTCTTTATTTCTCTCCTTCAATTTTTTTCTTCAATAAGAACATGAGAGATATTTGAAATTTTAAAGTGCAATAGGGGCTTACTCACTTGAGGGTAGGAAATAGTGTATAAGCTTTCAACAAGGTGGTCGATGTGGGATTTTGAAATGATGCCGAATTGGGGTCATTATGTGCCTAAGCACATGCCATTCGATTTTCAATAAGCTCAAAAGGGTAACTAGGGATAAAATGATGTCATTTGGTGGCTTCAAAGGCTCAAACGATAAAAAAAATTGGCTAAATCATTCCTAAGCCACATATGTTTGCATTTCGCCTCAAAGGTACTAAAACAAGTTCTAGACTACTCTCAATTCACAAATAATTCATAAGATTTGACCAACGTACTCAAATTGTATCTCAAAACCATGGTAATATCAGAAACAAATTTGAATGAGATTCTAAAACATATTGCAACAATTCAATCCTCATTCTTTTACGTTTAAGCTCAAAGGGGCTATTATGGCAAATTTATATCAATGAATAAAGGCCCAAAATATTATCAAGATCGCCTATATCATATTTGTGTTCATTCAAATCAACATTGATTAATCAAATGGTCATGGTCTCTAGTGCATGAATGTGAGAAACTCAAGAGCAAAGTGAACAAAAAAATTTTAAAATTTTCACAAATAAGGTCAATTCTTCATCATCGGCCTTCACAATTACTTCAAATCACGACTTATGACACAAAAAGAAAAAAAATGACTAAAAAAACACAAAACGACTAAAAAAACACAAAACATAACACACATAGGAATCCAGGAAACAAAACATCTTCAATGTTTAAACACCCCCCAAACTTAAAATCATGCATTGTCCTCAATGTACCACACATCATATAAAATAAGGGACAACACACCTACCTGCGACGACAATCGTCAGTAATCGTCGTCCATCTCATGCCCATGGGTATGGTGAGAAGATGATGATAGGACCTCCGCATCAGTAGAGACCTGCAATGGGAAAAATAATGATCAGCGGCTCTGACTAAGACATGCTAATATAAAATGCAATACTAAAATTAAAAACTGAAATAAAATAAAAAGGATATAAGGCTTGGGTTGCCTCCCAAGAAGCGTTTCGTTTCAAGTCTTCAGCCAGACCATGCGAAGCAACCATCAAATCGCGGCTTCCGCCCATAGTAAGAATCATATGACACTACATATGGGTCTTGGTTGTGTATGCCCTCAAGCTTGGCAAGATGATGACAATTAACGCTCGTCGCTCCAACAACGTCCCTCAAAAATTGATACGCATGGGAGAAAGATTCTAAACTTGGCTTCATCTCGTGGAGATCATAATATTGTGAAGTTGGCATCGATGGGAAGAATGGATCAACATATGGCATATAGGACACCATCGATGGATGCTCATCAATTTTCTCGAGAATTTCCTCAATCTCCAACGTCACGCTCAGGTCATCTTGACACGTGAATTCCTCTGATAACTTTTCTACAGTAGGCTCAACCACTTGAATAGGCTCATATTCCCTTGAATCTTCCGTATGTGTATGATCACTCTCCCAAATTTGGTTGGTTGAGTGATCATCATCATGTGACCACACCTGATTTGTCACCCTTGATTAGTATATCTCATCTCAACCTCTTTGCATCTTGCTAAAAATGTCTCTATCTGCTGCTCAATGCTACTTCTGGAGTTGGTGTGATTTTCGATCTTTGGTTCAGATGATGCCCCGAATTTGCGCACAATATCCTCCAACTGAGAGACTTTATCAGAACTATACTCATCCTCTCCTTGATGCTTGAATGGTTGGTGTGTAAAATGAGGGTAATGATGCTCTGGTGGATATTGGTGACTCCAACCCTACAGTGAAGGATCACAATGTCACTGGTAGTCGAAATTCGCCATATCGTTAAACAGGTGCATCCGGTCATCATCCCTACAATATATGGGACTACCAGTTGCCAAAGCTCCATTAAATACCTATTCTTGTGTGTCTGCATCCAATCCACTGTAGAAAGATTGAAGAGGAGCGTAGTTTGAAAAGTCGTGGTTGAATCTCTCCCAAGCTGCATAGAACGGTTCATAAGGTTGTTGGGCAAAGCTTGTGGAAACTTGCTGATGAAACATCTCCAAGTACCTCACAAGAAAAACATCATAAAAAATAAAATTAAAACAAAAAAATAAAATTCTAAATTAAAATCAAGACTACTTGGTAACGGTATCAGTAAACAAAATTAAATTAATCCCCGGCAACGGCGCCAAAAACTTGATGCGTGTAAAACGTAACGCAAGTGTATGGTGTCAAGTTTTAGTATAGAATTTTAAAATACGGATGTCGAACCCACAGGGATTGAAAATTAAGATATACCAAGTATGTAATTAGAATAGCCTCGACTTTATTTAGATAATCGATTGCATAATTATTAAATTAATCTACTAAAATAAAATAATAAATGAACAAGATGAAAATTTAAGTGGAGAAAATCAATGAGAACGGATTCTAGAGGTTCGACTTCACTCAACTATCCACTATGTCATGTTTTCCTAGTTTACTAGCCGAGAATTCTTATTTATTTCTACTCCCTCTCCCGAGTGTTAAGCAGAAGTAATCATCTAACATCAATCTTGATATCCCTATCTAAGATCAATTATCAAACAATTGTAAATGCGCAGTAATTCCTTTAACGACTTCTATGGAGTTATAGGCCTCTCGAACAATATAACTACCACGATATGAATTCTTTCTTTCCTATTCATAACCCCCTCTCCCGAGTGATAGATCACAAATATAACATCATTCAATCCATGGCCAGTAGATTAAAAGCATTAAGAACAGGAAAATATTAATAAACCATATGGAAATCCAAATAAACTTCAATCAATAATCAATGACATAGTTTCAAGTCAAGATCCGTCTAACTCTAGAATAATAAATTAGTTCATGAATAAATTAAATAAACACATAGACATGTTCTTAATCATCATAAACATAAAGGAAGAGATAATCAAACGAATATGAAGATAGCCCTCCGTCTCCGGTAGTCGCCGTCGTCTTCTCCGTTGTCAAAATCTTTGCCTTTCTGTGTAAGCGCGCCGCCTCGATTGATCTCCTCCTCTCCTCTCTACCTCTCGGTCATCTTCGTGTATTTCTTCTTCCTTCAACCCTAGCCTCATTCTCCCTACTTTTGAATGTGTAAATCTGAATCCCAATCCCTTGTGCCTTGGTGAATCCCTCTTTAAAATCCTGTGCATCAAATAAGGAAAGCAGTCCAAAATTTCCAAAATACGTTTGGCGTAATGACGCCTCAAAGCTGGCGTAATTACGCCTGGTGATGTGTTAAAAAGTGTGGCTTCCCGCGTGACTGGCGTAATTACGCCTACAAAGTGGCATCCTTACGCCTGTATAAAATCACAAAAGCCGTAGCTTAGGCCTAGTTACGCCTCATGAAATCCTTCAAAATCTGATTTGCCGTGGCTTAGGCATCTTTACTCCTGAATCAGGAGTAATTACGCCTGATGCTTTGATGGAAAGTGTAGATTTTTGACTTCAATTCATCCTTTCTTTCCATCAGTTGCACCCTTTTAGTCCACAAAACATGTAATTACCTGGATTCTTTCAAAACAACACAGAACAAAACCAAAAGCGTAATTCTGATCGAAAACTAGCACTAAATCATGCAAAATAAGAAGAAATATAAGTGTATAAAATACACTTATCACAACCATACCAGGTTATCACATCATCTGACGTCACCTATTGACGACCCCACATTGTCTATCATTCTCTGTCCTCAGACCGTGCATCACGTTTATCATTCCCTGATTTTCCTATAAAATCAGATTTGTTAGTACTTATTACATAAAGTGCAAATTATTTCCATAAATACCATTCCCATCATATTCCATACGATCCTGCAACCACAATGGTTAGCATAACACCTTTCATTTATGATCTCATATCATAGATGCACATAAGCAAAATAGTTGTGTCATACAACACTAACTACAAATCATGCATAACTATGTGTTACTCATTTCTATCCACACATCCCTAGGCCCTCAACATCCCAAAAGAGCAAACGACTACTCTGATACCACTAATGTAAGGCCCTCGCTACCTTAACCCACTATTAGTGCATTATCATATAATTTAGTGCATACATTCATGCCATTAGGGAATTCTATACATGCTTCCATAGCATTAACATGAAATCTATATAAAAATTTTGACATTAATCCACTTAATGTCCAATTCCTAATACAACTCAACTCGCAAGTATGCATCACATAACACACTAACGTATTCTCAATTCATTATACAATTCCCTTAATTAATTGCATTCAACACATAAATGAAAATAGAAAAGCACATAACCATTATACAACTCATATACACATAAGAGGGCTCACAGGCGAGCATCGAATAAGTGAATGTGTGTCTAATATATAAAGCATACTACTCAATACCAGCATTGGTACCTCAGCCCTATGAGCATTCCCAATCGAGAGCCTGAACTCAACTCCTGAACTGGTGTTGTACCTGTTCACCTGTCCCAACAGAAATAACCCACACACAGGGTGAGCATACCAATAAGACCATCTCAATAACAATAATATCACAATTCATAATTTACAGAATATCTAGTTGTAAATATAAAATATACTCCCTGTATAGTATCGTTATCATATGGGATCCCCCGTGCTGTTCATGTTCTCACAATAGCCAAAACCATCAAACTCCCAAAATCAGTTAATCATTCATTGCTTAACTATGCCCATGCTCAAACCATTAATTCCATAATCAATTTCACTAATGATTCGCATATATCACATATATCTCAACAATGATTGCACAGTTCTATTTCACGTATCTCATCGCTCGCTCAACAGTGGCAGCATTCTATCCTTTCGCACGCTCAACAGCGGCAGCATTCTATCCTTTCGCACGCTCAACAGCAGCGGCATCATAACCAATTTTTGCTCAACAGCGACAACATCATAACCATTGCTCGCTAAATAGTGGCACCACATAATTCTCAATGCACATCAAAATGATTGCAACCACAATATATTATTCATGCACATGACAATAATATATCAATATGCTTGTACATTACACGTGCCTTATAATCCAATAGCAAGAGCCAACCCTTGCCTCTGCCCCGAGATCCGGTGAATTATTCGCTAAACACAGTTAATAACTCACAATTAATTATGTGCACACAATCACAGACCCAAGCACGTTTTCATCCTCCAAATACATCATCAATCATGATGATTAACCATTTAAAAGACTCGGGCAAAGCGCGCATTGATCCCACAACAAACCCATATTTTTCCTTAAAACCCGGCCTCTCGATCGATCGGCCAAGGGCTCTCGATCGATCGAGAGCCACAGAAATTGTGCTACAAAACTCATCCTCACTCGATCGATCGAGAAGATTACTGGATCGATCGCCCTACCTTCTCGATCGATCGGTCGTTTGCTTGATCGATCGAGCACACTGTTCATCGCCTTCTACTTTTAGCCAACGACCCACGATCGATCGAGCCCACTCGCAGATCGATTGGCGAGCCCTGTTGTAATGCCTCAATATGACTCATACATGTGTATTTGGTTATTGGGTATTATGCGATAAATACGGTATGATGTGGAGTCGGGTTCGGGTTTAACCAAGTATGAATGATAAAATGTATGAAATGACTCATGGTTTAGTTACCATGAATGTAACATAGTTGAAAAGAATGAAATCATGTTCATGTAATGAACTAAGCATGGTTGAGAAACAATCAATTCACAATCAATTGATATGATACAGTGAGATAAAAGAAGTTGTGACCAAACATAGGAAGTTGGTGTAACACATGTTGAATATGCCATGGATATTGAGTTAGAAAGTGAGTTCTACATAGTGTAGTAACTCTACATGGAAGGTATGTATTTGATGCATGATAAAACACATGGAATGAAATAAGGTGCGTTAGTATGACAACATGTTCATTTGATGATTGAATCATGTTTCATGAAGTTTTATTATTGACTTATGAGGAGTAGGTGGAGAACCATGAGGATAGACATCAAAATCGCCATGTTCTGACTTTTACAGAGCATAGCAATCGATCGCTAGGAGTTTAGCGATCGATCGCTCGAAGCAAAAGTGGTTAGCAATCGATCGCTGATGAATACCGATCGTTCGCTAGAAGGCCGAAACATTTTGTGGAAATTTTGATCGTGAAACCTATTTTACAATGGTATCTTGTTGGTATTCATGTAGCACCATCACCGGGGACAGGACAGAGAGGCGGTTAATCCTTGACGCCTACACTTATATATGTTGTACATCACAACAGGTACGTGTTGACGTACAAGTATTGATATTCAATTGTGGTTCTTCTATATGATGATGATATCTTGTCTATTGAGATATGAGATCGTTGATGCCATGTGAGAGGTATGTCATTGTTGAGCATATGCTTTGGCTGTTATATTGATGGTGTTGATGCATCCCGTTGATGCCATGAGAGATATGCTCTTGTTGGGCATATGCTTTAGCTTTTATAACATGTGAGGACGGAAATATGATATGTGCTGCTAATATGAGACGTGAAGGCTGAGCCACTGACATATTACGCTAAGAGGCATATCATATCGGTCCCGTTATAACAGGATATTGACTGAAATATGTGATGAAATATTGAACGTATATATTGTGTTTTGAGGTATGTACAGGGGGGAAGGACAAGATTGTGTTGGATATTGTGTTTTTATGATATATCCAACAGCGAGCCTCGTCAATTTTCCTTTGAAAGGAAAAGAGGGAGAGAAAGAGATGGGGGATGGGAAACGCAGAGGAGGAGAGATGGATTTAACCAAAAAATTGCACTTATCAACAAGCACCCTTCATAACTCTGTTAATGCACTCTGACATATTTGTTCTAAGAATACCACAAAGTTATCCACCATCATGAGCAAGAGTCTATTTTGACTTGTCAATCCGATTCAAATAATCAGATGTTCTTGGTTCAATACTTTTTATCTATTACATTGTAGAATCAAACTTTCTGAGCTGATTTTTCCAGCATAAGTCTTTCAAATGAACACTGTGATTATTAAAGTTTGAGCACACGTGTCTCAAATAAAATCGATGCACTCCACGCGATGAATTGAAGTCGGTAGTACATTCAGCGATTGTAATAAGATATCAAGCACACACCATCAGATCCTTTAACAATGTGCTTGCTAATCAACTTAAAAAACCATTTCCACGACAAAAAAGTTTACTCATCAACGATTGCAAAGGCCAAATGTAAGACTTGATTGTTAGCGTCTATGGCCACGACAATCAACATCTTATGCTGATATTTTGTATACA
Organism: Haberlea rhodopensis; assembly: GCA_907163345.1. NCBI lineage: Eukaryota > Viridiplantae > Streptophyta > Magnoliopsida > Lamiales > Gesneriaceae > Haberlea > Haberlea rhodopensis. The sequence continues at coordinate 397,778 of CAJQUN010000064.1, forward strand.
GATATATTCCATCCACGCTTATAACTTGTTGGCGGTGTCAGAATCCATCTGCACATGGTTGGAAGGCCCAAACACGTAATCAAAGTAATCTCTATTGGTCTAACATTCGGTAGGTGATGTTATTCGACGACTTTGCCTGAGTTCCATTTTTGCAAAGGTCACATGTAATAAGGTAACTGGTAGCGTTTACCGCGTAATTAACCCTCTCAAGTTAATAACACTAATGAATGTAGTAGCGTAAGTAGGGATCGATCCCACGAGGAAGGTTATATCTTTGTGTTAACTTATGCAAACGAAAATAAAAAAGGGTTTTTGAAATCAATTGAATTAACTACTACTATGATGCAAAATTAAACTAGATGAATTAACTTATGAGAAAAGCGATTCTCGGTTTTCGATTAACTTTACAATTGGTGTTTACTATCTCGGTCATCGATCTTCACATACGATTCAATTTTCATATGAATATTCATCATGGACGTTAAATCCAATAATCAAAGTCCTATCTCACCTTAAGTTTAGTTAAGTAGCCCAAGCGTTATAGTTTAACCCTTATCAAACAATCAATCAAAATACAAGCGATTAAGATTTAAATCGATGATAGCATATGAACTAGTGAGATCGATGAAGCTAAACAACATAATCCAAGCGTCTATGTTTAGTCTAGTCAATTGTTTTTCCTTAGAATTTAACAAACTCACAAGCGGAATTTAATTAATCTTAGTTTCTTCGTAAATTAGAGGGAGCAAACGATTCCATATTTGATATCTAATTTAGCAATAAATTGTATGAACAAAAGCTAGGTGATCAGTCCAATAATCATGCATAACAATTATGACAATCAAATCAAAAAAACAATTGATACTCAATGAAAATCAACAATCAAAACTTATCTCACAAGAATCGTAAACATCCAATGTATCGTTTTCCTAAATCGAGAGTATTTAGCTACTCATAACTAGATTAAAAACAATCAAAATTAATCTAGAAAGCATTAAACTAATAGGAAAATAAAAAGTTACTAAAAGGAATCACGATTCCGAAGTGTCGATTCCGTCATCGTTCTTCGAGTGTTCTTCACAAAAATTGAAAGAAAATTTATTCTAAAATCTAAAAATTATTTCTAAAGTATGAATTATGTCTTCAAGAGGCTGATTTTCGAGTGTATAGGCTTGGAGGCTGATGGAGTAGGGTAGAATCCATGTGGGAAGGAAAGAAATCAAGTTTTTACACTTTCCAAAACTCTGCTGGCGTAGCTACGCCAGAAAATGGCATAAATAAGCCTGATGACGTGTCAAAATTATGGCTTCCTGCATTTCTGCCATATTTACGCGTCAAAGTGGCGTAATTACGCCTGTTTTAAATTTTCTGATTTTCAATTGCCGTAGCATTGGCGTAATTACGCCTAATAATGGCGTAATTGCGCATGTCTTCAATTTTTCTGGCGAGTTTCGTATTTTGGCCGTAACTTTCTCTTACAAACTCCGAATTTGACGAATCAGCTGTCCACGCTATGATAACTCAATGTTCTACAACTTTTTTATGGACAACATTTTCAAAACTTAGCTCGAACATATAGAAATTTGAGGAGAAATGAGCAACATGTGTCTTGGATTCCTTTTTTTTCCTCTTTTCTTCAACTTTACTACTTCTTTCATCATTTTAGCTTGATTTCTTCACATTTTCCTACATTTACACAAATATACGATTAGGTAGCATATGTATCAATTTATCCATCAAAAGATACCAAATCGTAGACAATTAAGCACAATAGATGTGTCTATTTCTAGTCACAACAGTAACTTATTCACATAGCTCTCACATGTTCCATATACATTTTCAACCGCACGTCTCAAACTATACCAACCTTTATATGAGATCTCAAATCTATATTTATCTTTAACAGTCTGAATGGCATACTTTATTTCACAGGATGGATCACGCAGAACGATTCCTACTAACAAACTAGCAATAATAATTTTTGTCTACATTTGCATTGTAGATCGACAAATCACTCAAAAGACAAGTGTGAGAACTCTCATACTTCGTTATTCTGAATAGTCCAATTTTTTTACTCAATAAGGCGCGCAGAAATCATATGTAAGGTATATCTGATGTACTATGTTTGCACACCACTTTCCATAATGTTTTTATACTTTTGACAACAAAATACTCACATTTTACAATCCGCACAGAGAAATAATTCACAACTACCTGAAGATGACTTTTATCTTTAAATACAATATTCAGATGAATATTTTCTTTGGAATAGTCATAGTAACTCCCCCACTTACCAGTTGGAAGGTCGATCGTACGTCTGGATGTGTCGTGGAGAGAAATGAGATTGTTGGATAAAGGTCATGGTCATTTGTCGTGGTTGTGTCTACTAAATTAACCGACACTTCAATATCAACCTCATTGTCATCAGACTCATCCTCAGATGGAATTATTGTCAGCAACGAAGGGAGCATCATCTTGAATCCTAGAGGTAGTTGGTGTTTCTGTAACTATAGGAGAAATATCTACAAATGGACCACTACAACTTGTTGGGATTTCTGTAATAAAATCATAAGACAATGGTGTTGTTTGTATGTACATATCCAAACAACTATGATTTTGTTCAGAATCCAATAGCCATGCTAAATTATAATCATTGTCAACGGGAAAAATTGTATGTTTCATCCTCAAAATATCACTGAATATATATTTAGAATATATTTTCAGATTGAACTGGTTACGATTGATACCATATCATATACGTAGTTCAATAACTGTAAATAATTAATACTGCAAGATATTGCCATGCCTCTTGACGAACTACAGACATATCTTATAGATTCTGAATATTGTAATATATCACCTCTCAAATACAATAAAACTTTAATTGGCATACCTTAAAAATAAAGACAAAATTTATAAATTAGTACAAGATATATAATGTTGTTACATTCGATTATTAATATTATCTTAAAATATAATAATAAATTTTTTATTAAATTTTTATAACAACATACATGCGGTTGGTTGAATTGTGCCGGAGGAATAATGATGATTTTGATATATGAATTCTACGCACAATTACATATGGATGAATATATAGATGAGAATGTGTTCATTGGTGTCGCCATCTCATCAATTTCGAAGGACTTTTAATGGGCCGAGATATCATTAGACGATAGAGAGGAGATTGAGGAATTTCGTAACACTGAGGAGAATATAAAAAACAATTACTTTTCGCATTGACATAAGTAAATATCAAGAAACAAGCAAGTACTATCACTTTTGCTAATTGACAACAAATCAAGCACTCATTGACAATAAATTAGGTACTCATTCACTCCAAAGTAAACACATATTCATGTCAGCACAGATAACAAATAGTTGGACAGTATTGAAAAATTAACAAATTATTAAGAAGCACGATTTCAAATAAGGTAAAAAAACAAAGAATGTAATTGTAAAGTACTTGATCTGTATTTAAAATATACCAATTTTACATTTCAAAGATACTCAGTTTGTGTTCAAAATGTACACATTGTGTGTGTTGAAAGAATTGTCTGGGGCCAAACAATTAACGATAATTTCAAAGTACTTGGTTCGTATTCAAAATGTACCTATTTTATATTTCAAAGATACTAAGTTTGTGTTCAAAAAGTGCTCATTTCGTGTGTTAAAAAGCAATTGTCTCAATTGGGGTACTATATACATTGAATCGTGGTACTAGATAACATATTTTGTGGTATCATATATACACAAAATAACATAATTTGTGGTACTATGTAGCATAATTCATGGTACTAAATAACATAATTTGCGGTATTTAATAAGCTAATTTGTGGTACTAAGTAACATAATTCGTGGTACAAAATAACGTAATGTATGGTACTGTATAACATAATTTGTGGTACTAAGTAACATAATTCATTTGATAGCATGTGCTTTTAAACACACCACCTAGTACTTTTTTGAACATAACACGAGTACTTTTTGAACATAAAGTAGTTTGAAATACAAATCAAGCACCAATATCTTAACATTCATTTGATACCACCAAGTGCTTTTAAACACACCAACCTGGTACTTTTTGAATACAACATGAGCAGCTTTGAACATAAAGTAAGTACATTATACAAACAAAGTATCATTCTCTTAACAATCATTTGATACCACCAAGTGCTTTTAAACAGAAACCGAGTACTTTTTGAACTTAACTCAAGTACCTTTTGAACATAAAGTAGGTACGTTTTGAATACAACCCAAGTATCATTCTCTTAACATTCAGTTGATAACAAGTGCTTTTAAACACACCAACGAGTACTTTTTGAACACAACCGAGTACTTAAAGTATGTACAGTTTGAGTATAAACCAAGTACCATTATCTTAACATTCATTTGATATTACCAAGTGCTTTTGTCACACCCCGGGCCCAGGCCCGCGCAAGCGCGACTGCACAATGGGCTCCTATAGCAACTACTTCGTATCCGTCCTCGCTCTACGAAAATGGTTAACCCAAGTTGCTATAATAGCCCATTGTAAGCCTTTATAAACCACTTTAGATTTTCATCCACAACCAATGTGGGACAAGGGTATTACAATCACCACTCCTTTAGAACGCGACGTCCTCGTCGCCACCTAACTCATCGATCCACCGGCACCGGGAATCTAGAGGTGGCTCCTACAGGTTCAAGAGGTGGCTCCCGTCATGTAGCACTTTGCCCCGCAGGTTCAAGAGGTGGCTCCCACGCACGTGGCACTTTGCCCCGCAGGTTCAAGAGGTGGCCCCCGTCGTGTAGCACTTTGCCCTTTAGGCTCAAGAGGTGGCTCCCATGCACGTAGCACTTTGCCCCGCATAGCACTTATCTCCCGGTGTTTTCTGCCGGTGACCAGCTCTGATACCATTCTGTCACACCCCGGGCCCAGGCCCGCGCAAGCGCGACTGCACAATGGGGCCCAGGCCCGCGCAAGCGCGACTGCACAATGGGGCACAGGCTCGCGCAAGCACGACTGCACAATGGGCTCCTATAGCAACTACTTCGTATCCGTCCTCGCTCTACGAAAATGGTTAACCCAAGTTGCTATAATAGCCCATTGTAAGCCTTTTTAAACCACTTTAAATTTTCATCCACAACCAATGTGGGACAAGGATATTACAGCTTTTAACACACCAACAGAGTGATTTTTGAACATAACCCGAGTACGTTTTGAGAATAAAGTTGGTACATTGAATACAAACCAAGTATCATTCTCTTAACATTCATTTTATACCAACAAGTGTATTTAAACAGACCAACCGAGTATTTTTTTGAACATAAGTATGTTTTGAATTCCTAATGTCAAGTGTAGATTTTGTACATTCTGAATGCGAATACATTTTGAATTCCTAATGGGTATCAGAAGAATCCAAGAGTTTCCATATTTTAGAAGTGTCACCTTATAGAAAATGTTATGTTGAATTGTCCATGTCAAATTCTATAATGGTTGGAGTGCACAATTGAAGCCAAACAAAGATGTCAACATATACATTAGTACAATAATGGTCGCCGATTGAAGTTATGAAGCGTCAAGGCATACTCGATAACCAATAAATGTTGGATCAAGCATCTAATTAAATCTTTTCAATGTAATTACCATTTTTTACTAAGAAATGATGTCAACATCCCTTGATTGGTCTAATTGAGACCATCATGCTTTTAAACACACCAAATGAGTACATTTTCAACATAAAACGAGTATATGTCAAATGTACAACAAGTTGCATACAAAGCAAGCACATTTGTCTTAACATTCATCGTTTGACACAAAGTGTTTTTAAACACACCAAACGAGTACCTTTCAAACATAAGACGAGTACGTTTATAACATAAAATATGTACATTTTGTATGTAAACCATGTACAATGAAATTTTCATCCATTGTTTGGCAATAATTGAGACCTGGTTCTCGTAACACACATCGAGTATCTCTCAAACATAAGACAAGTACATTTATAGCATAACATAGGTACATTTTGTATGTAAACCAAGTAATATAAAATTTTCATCCCTTGGTTGACAACAATTGAGACCTACTTCTCGTAACACACAACGAGTACCTTTCAAACATAAGACGAGTATATTTATAGCATAACATATGTACATTTTGAATAGAAACCAAGTACTTTCCAATTATTATCCATGTTTGGCCCCAATTGAGACAGATGCTTTTTAGCTTGCAAAAGTGAGTACCTTTGGAGCGACAACCAAGTATATGTTAAATATACCATAAGTGCATTCTAAATACGAAACAAGTATTTTCTAATCCATGTTTGGCCCTAACTGAGAAACGGTTTTCAACAGACAAAATATGTACTTTGGTACACGAACCCAGTATATGCTAAATATAATAAGTACATTCTAAATACAAAGCAATAACTTTCCAATTATCATCCATGTTTAACCACAATTGAGACAAACGCTTTTCAACTCACAAAATGAGTATCTTTGGAGCAATAAACAAGTATATGTTAAATACAACATAAGTACATTATAAATACAAAACAAGTACTTTCCAAACCATGTTTGGTCATAACTGAGACAAATGTTTTCCAACACACAAAACTATTACTTTTAATACGCCAAACGAGTATTTTCAATCCATGTTTCGCCTTAATTTAGACATAAGTACATTCTAAATACGAAACAAGTATTTTCAATCCATGTTTCGCCTTAATTTAGACAAATATTTTTCAACACACAAAATTGGTACTTTTGATACATGAATCGAGTATATATTAGCAACAACCGAGTATATGTTAAATAAACATAAGTAGTACTTTGCAACTGAGAGACGAACAAAACTAGCATTTTTGAACAAAATTGAGTATATCTTAAATACTACAAAAATACATTTTAAATGTTAAGCATGTATTTTCCATCTATCATCCTTGCTTGGCCCCAACTGAGACTGCTATTACTACTTCTCAACTTATAAAATGAGTACTTTGTAACACAGAGTGAGTATAGTTTAAACACAATATACGTACATGTTAATACAAACTTAGTACTTTCCAATTATCAGACAATTAATAGCATTTTATGAGACTCTTTATGTGCATTCATATGAAATTTCAGTAAAAAAACCATCAAGCAGAAACAACCATGCAAAGTCTTCATAGAAATCCATTCATAGTAAATAAAAAAAATCATGCTATAATCAGTATTGATATGAGTAGCACAACCAATCACAACTCTACTATGAAATTAATACAAAAAAACATTGAATTAAAAAAAATGCAATGAAATAAAAAAATTAAAACATTACAAAAGATTTTCCCATTCTGAGACATTACAAAAATTGCCCATAATTGAGGTATTACAACAGATTGGCCATAAAGCATTACTAAAGATTGCCCATAATCTATACTCAAAGAATTTTCCATATTTGAGGTATTACCAAGGACGAAATCGTGACTTGGAAAATGCAGCTTTCAACAATCTACCGATCAACGAGGAGCAAAAAATCGACATAATGAAATTTGGAGGAATTTGGACAGGAAGCATATAAAAAAAAAAGATAAAAAGAGAGATTTTAAGGGCAAAATTGAGATTTAACAGAATATTAATGTTAATAAGAATTGTTTTTGGAAGTAGGGAGTGAGAATTAAATTATTCCTGACAATGGACTAATGAAATATTAAATATCTTATTTGGGGATTTTTTTCCAATTCTCTGTTATTTTTATATTATAAATTGATAATAATTTTTTTATTTATTGCTTTTCTGACTAGATTATTAATACTTAAACAAATCATCTAAATTTTTTACTACAATTCTTCATTTATCCGTTGACTTATTAAAAAAATATAGAAAACTAAAAATATTGTTTAAGAACTAATCATTGCCTTTTTAATCATAATTTATATTTTATTCCTAACCTTTTTCCCGGGTTTATTCTTGACTACCTCATAGGATAGTTTCATCCATTGAATATATATGTTCCCATCAATATTGGATGTAAATATACTCATCTAATGGATGCATCTATCCCATATGACAATACCACATAGAGTAGCCAAGACCAATTCCTTTTCCAGATCAAGTCAGGCTTTATTTTATTTTTTATTTTTATTCTCTATCTTCCTATGTTTTTTTTATCACGTCTTTGAAAAACTTATCTTTTAGTGTGCATACTGACAACATAATTATTTTAGAATAAAGTTTTATTATTTAAATTCTTCTTTAACATATTTTCGAATGAATGTTATTCGATAAGAAAAATGACATGTACATAAATCTATTTTATTTTAAAATACATTTATATACGATGAATAAATTTAAAATAAAAACTTTGGTTAATAAAATTGTGAAGTAAATCTTAGAGGATATATTATATATTTATTTAAAAAATGAGAACAAAACTTGTATTTAGCAAAAAAATAAAGTTTAAATAACGCACTCTATTACTGTCACGTCTCGGGCCTAGGTCCGCGCGAACACCACTACACAATGGGTTCATATAACAACTACTTTGTATCTGTCTTCGCTCTACGAAAATGGTTAACTCAATTTGTTATAATAGTCCATTGTAAGCCATTATAAACATTTTAAACTTCCATCCACAATCAATATGGGCCAAAATTATTACAATTACCATAAAAATTGTTATATGTTTGAATATAAGTTCCTCCGATGGATATCCTTTTAATTTAACTGGAAAAAATATAAATAATATTTCTAAATTAGTAATTACATATATATTACAAGCGATATAAATTGTAATCATGCATAAGATAACTAGACATAAGAAAGATGTCGCCTTCTTTCATTTTCAATCAATTTTTTTCTCGAAATATACATTTTATTTTTGCATATATAACTCCGATAAAATCATTATTTTCAAATCAAATTTTTTTCTCTTTAAAAAATATTCTATTGTTATCTTATATATCAACCAAATATATAATCAAATAATTATTGATATGATTTTACATATTAATACAACGCAATTTTATTTATTTAAAGCTTAACATACAATTTATTTTTAAAAACCTATACTGGAGTGCAATAATCATTACTATTTGGAGAGCGATCGAAGCGTGACATTTTGAAAAAGCGGTAAGCGCTTAATCCTACAATCGATATCATAATAAATGCCACATGTTCGATTTTCATTGAATGCAATGAGTATAATTATTGGAAGGAGAATTGTTGGAGTGTAATAATTATTCATGTTTTGAGAGAGATCGAAATGTAGTGCTTGGACAGTTTATTATATTTGAGTTATATTATTACTTACAACCGGCTATAATTTTGATAAAATAATAAAAGCTTGATATTATAGAATATTCCAAATAAAACAAAATAAACCCGGGAACATTTTCTAAATAAAAATGATAAAGGGTTTGCGTGTCCTAATAAGTAAAAATGGCACCAATTTTAAAAGTACATCTCTTGGACCACACTAATATTGCCGACACTGTTACTCAATAAATGTATATAATTTTAAATAATTAATTTTATTATCGCATAATCGTACCATTCTTTTTTTCCCCTCAAATACAAAAATATAAATTTTAGTTTATGCTCAACTCGTAACTGAAACCATTAGAACCGAAACTATATTTAAGTGATTTACTTCCAATTTCAACCTTAATTAGAACTGGAATCGTCAATTTGAGAACCGTGATCAGGTCGACGTAAACTTAGATTCGACCTAAAAAACGAAGAGAAAATATTAGATCCATTACTTTTGATTTATTTGCGGTGTGGTGAAGTTCATGAGCGCAGCGTAAGTCAGTTTATACCCCAAAAATATTGTGCTGGGGTAAGTGACCAACCAACCAGCCCCATATATTGTGATGTCGGCCATATAGTAATGGTTAGCATTAAATTCAAAAGAAAAATGTAAGGATAAGAAGCAACTTATCCTTCTCAGTGTACTACCTCCTCCTCGTCCTATCCCCCTTTCAGCCAATCAAATATTTTTACTCTTGTTGAATTTTTTAAAATTCATGGTTAAAAGGTATACATTTGAATGAATCTTAGTTATTTAGTAAAAAATAATTAATGACACGCATATTTAGCAATGAAGCACTGGAAAGTACAAAACTTTTTTTCTCTACATATCTAATTTCATATTTTATTTGGGCATGTTGTTATGGTTGGTTTGGACTCATGTACGTAGGTCATGATATACCAATGGATCACCAGATGTATCATTCAGGGTTAATTAAAACAAAAAATAGGTCGAGGCTTGGAAAGCTCTCCCGATGAGTATTGTGTTATGGCATTCGGAATCATAAGAACAATATAGTTTTTTTGGGAATAAAACTTTGTCGATCCGTAACTTGATTGATCATATTAAAATCAGATTATGTAATTGATTGATTGTGTTAATTCAGACTTGATATCATATCCAATGGCTTCGAGAACCAGACTTGTTTTTGGAGTTAGAATTTGTAAAATGTAAGATGATATGACAACTGATATACTCAACATTGAGAGTGACGGGCAAGAAATTGAAAACGAAAACGACAAATATGCACGTGTTAGATTGGTTTGCACGAGTCAAGGAGGACTGCTGTATTATATCAAGTTAGAGGTACTGAAATTAAATAATTTGTATATCAAATTCATATTTTTATAGTTGAGTTTTAACTAAAGCATAACCAAATCATAATAAAAAATCAATATTTAATTTCCATTTCTCATATTTATTATGTATCCTAACAATATAATCATTATTTTTTTAAACATTATTCGTTGCATTTTGTGGTTTTTTTGGATACAGGCACTCGAACACGAATCTCCCCGATGTGAGTTTTATTTTGTGGTTTCTAATTAGTCAGCATCAAAATTCAATTTGAATTCATGGTTGATTACTTGTTACATGGCTCGACTGGTCCCCCATAACTATCTAGGTTTTATTACGTCTTGTGTGCGAGAACTCTCTGAATATTTAATTTATATGATCGACGAATATATATTGATACCCTTTGATGGGGGATCGATCTACCTAATAGATTTTAACCGACTCAATCTGATTAAGGAAGTTATAGCCCATTTACCCTGTTTATTCAGATAAAACTCATCTAGTCTGGCCCATTGACTGAGGCACATTTGCAAGGGCCCATTTTATTTAAAAAAAAGAAGATGTAGGGTTTTTGAGGATACCTCTCAATATTCTCGGGATAAATATGGATCTAGTTGCCATATACAATACAATTATATATTGAGTAGAACTCTATGATTAATTGTAACAAATATCCATTCTATCAAATATAAATTCAAGGTTCGGCTCTTAGGTTCAAACAGAGTGCTTTGACAATATACTTAATTGATAAATTTTAATCATTCAAATAAATATGTATTATACTATTTAATGAATCAAAATTATATAATTAACTTATATGACTGCATTCGTTTAATATATCTATATATTTTCTCTGAATTTTATTCGCCGCGCACTGCGCGACGAGCATTACCTAGTTTAGTTAACAAACCTTAATATATATATATATATATATATATATATATATATATATATATATATATATATATATATATATATATATATATTTGTCCATGCTTCGAGATTGGTTAAAATATGATATTTGAGCTACCATATTGTCACGCCCCGAGACTGAGGGCATGACATTGACGTTGATTCAAAAAATTAATTCAAAATCAACAAACCTCGTATACAGATCTATGATAAAAATCAATCTATTTATTCCATTAAAAATAATAATCATCTTTACAACTGAAAATCAACTTGAATAAGTTATTCATAAAGCACCTTAGATCTAAACAGAGTTGCCGAAGCGTAATTGAAAGAATAAAAGTCTTGGAGTCTCCTCGGTGCATCGCCATCCTAAAGGTGTTATTGTCTTCCTTCATCGAATTCTTCCTTGTTCTTATCTGAGGAGGGGAGGTAAGGGTGAGTGTTTGGGTTTTAAACACTCAGCAAGTAGAGGCTAGTTGAACATAATAAAACATACATATAAAGCTTTTCAAATAACTCTTTATCAAACACATAATAAATCGATACACATACGCATAATTACTCACACTAGAGCCTTATCACATAAACACAAACACATAATCGCATAATTGCTTTTTGGGATCGAGAGGTGGCTCCCGTGTGCATGTCACTTTGCTCTTAAGGATCAAGATGTGGCTCCCATGCATGTGGCACGCCCACATCATATAGCACTTTACCCCGCCGAATCAAGTGATGGCTCCTACATACGTAGCACTTTGCCCCGCAGAGCCTTCGACTTTCGATGCGCATTTCTCATAAACTTTCATAACATGATCTTAAAATACATTTGCGTGTTCATCTAAAATTTTAACACATATATAGAGTTTCAAAAAGAAATGATATTTAACAAAAACCTACTTACAATCGGATATATGAAGCGTGTTGATGTGAGATCCGGGTTGAGAAATGATGAAAATCCTTTCCTTTCTTCCTTGAATTTTCGAAAAGTATGTATGTAATGTGTGTGGCTCTTGAAAAGATGATGATGATAGGGTAGAGTTTTCTCCTTTTCTTTGCTTATGGCATGTGGGGGTTTTATGTAGGTTAGTGTAGGAATTATGGATGACAATCTCATAACTTTTGTCTTTCACTTGCAAGAATTAGGGTTATTTATTTAAATAACCCACTTTTAAAAAATATTTAACAAAATAACCTAAAATATAAAAACTTAATTTTCTAACCCAAAACGCTAACTGGGTTGGCGTGTTCAGGGGTCACGCCAACTTGGTTGGCGTGTCCAAAGATACGCCAACTTTTGTTTTTTTTTTTTAAACTTCAAACATTAGTTTATTTTTTTTAATAAAAAAAAATAAAATACAATACATAAAATATAGAAAGCAACTACCACTTTTGCACAGTGATTAAATATTCACTTACTGTAAAAAGTAAGAAACTCCTTACCAATGTAGAAGCACTACCATCTGCAAAAATTCATCTCAAGTTTTCTTAACATATTGAGTTGTGCATGAGTGTACCCTATGAGCTGTCATTTTCTAAATCAACACTAGTAAATATCAAACAACACATGTGATATTGTTGAGCCTTAAACGCATGGTTGCGTATAATGCGTTAAATTATCCCCGGTCAATCTTTGAGTTTTGATGATCAACAAAACTTGTGTTTGTTATACTAATGCATCTACTTAGTGTGCAGATTAAGTAATGAAAAGTGGTTTGGAATGAAGAAAATCGAGTGTGCATATTCTGGCCTGGATCGCCCCAGGCGATGGTGATCATCGCCCCAGGCGATGGGTGCCAAGCGAGGCATCGCCACGCACATCGACAAAGGCGATGGCTAGGCGAGCATGCGAGGAAGATCGCTCCAGGCGATGATGACCATCGCCTCAGGAGCGACATCGCCCCGCACATCGACAGAGGCGACGCCGAGGCAACGAACGGGCATGCGCGCAGGGGAGATCGTTTGAGGCGATGGGCTGAACGCCTGAGGCGATGGCTGGAACGCCTGAGGCGATGTGGACTTTGCCCGAGGCGATGCAAGATTTTAGGCTGCTGAGGCTACGGCATTGTAATTTAATTTGGATCGCCTGAGGCAATCGGGACATCGCCTGAGGCGATGCATGATTTATGCTGACCGTTCGCCTGAGGCGATGGCTGAGGCGATCGATGAGTGATTTAAGCCTTTTGTGTAGCAACGGCTAGTAGGAGCCTATGGGGCCTCCTACACTATAAATATGGATGCTTTGGAGCATTTTGAAGCTAAGAAATAAGTCTACAAACTTCTACAAAGCCTTGATCATTTTGAATTCATATTGCATTGCAATCTCCATACATTGTTGTTGTATTGGAGCTTGTAATTATTTTCTTTGTTAGAGTCTTGTGTTTCTTCGTGTGAGTACACCTTGAAGGTGTTTGTTGGTTTTATTGTAAAGGTCCTCCAACACCAAAGCAAGTTGGAAAATTGTAAAGTCGCCAACAAGTGAAGTTGGTGCATGTGGCTATCCTTGGAGCCCTTAAGGCCAAGAAGACTCGTGAAGAGTGTTGGTAGCTCGGGAAGAGCTTTGTGTACTCGGAAAGAGTGTTGTGCTCGGGAAGAGCTTGTGTACTCGGGAAGAGTATTGTGCTCGGGAAGAGCTTGTGTACTCGGGAAGAGTAGTGTGCTCGGGAAGAGCTTTGTAAACTCGGAAGAGTTGTTGTGTGGATAACTTGGAGCCCTCAAGACCATGATCAATTGTTCTAGTGGAACCTCGGTTGGAGGTTATCTAACCGGGAAGAGGAGACGTAGGCGATTCATCGCCGAACTTCTATAACAAATCTCTTGTCTTTTATTGCTTTAATTCATTTACGCATTTATTTATTTTGTTCTTTTTATTTATCGATTGACTCAAGGCTTCCGCAAAGCGTAAAACTCTTTTATTTTTCAAACTCATTTTAAAACGCTAAAGTAGCCAAGGAATCTCATTCACCCCCCCTCTTCGATTCCAACAAGTGGTATCAGAGCCATTTGATTTTTTGTTTTTAAATCAAATCTTTTATATGGCTAATCTAGCAAATGAGTTTGCTCAAGGTCAATCGACAAATCGCCCTCTGCTTTTCACGGGTGATAACTACGGTTATTGGAAGAATATAATTTCTCTATACATCTAATCCGTAGATTATGATCTATGGAAAATTATTGTGAAAGGTCCACATATTCCTTTAAAGGAAGTTGGGGGAATAAGTATCCCTAAAGAAATGGACGATTTCACTAGAGCGGATATGATTTTAATATCTCAAAATGCTAAAGCTATTAATATTTTGCATTGTGCTTTAGATATGAAGGAGTACAACCGGATCTTGATGTGCTCAACCGCAAATGAGATATGGGACAAATTGCAAATTTGTCATGAAGGAACCAACCAAGTGAAGGAGACAAAGATTGATCTTCTACAACTCAAATATGAGACAATTGAGATGGAGTCCGGAGAAGAGGTGGATTCAATGTTTAGGAGGCTCACCCTAATTATCAACGACCTTGCCCAACTTGGAGAGAAGTACCCGCCAAAGCAAATATGGAGGAGAGCCTTAAGAGCCTTACCAAAGGAATGGGATGCCAAGAGGACGGCCATCATCGAGTCCAATAAAGGAGAGAATGCATCTTATGATCTTGACGAGCTTCATGGCACATTGGTGACCCATGAACTTGAAGTATCGACAAGAAAAGGACTAAAGGAGGAGGATAGATCTATGAGAAAGGGAATTGCCTTGGTTGGAAGGAAAGATCATTCCGAGGATGAAGACGAGGATGATGATGAAGAGATGATCTTGTTCACAAAGAAGTTCAAGAAGCTCTTCAACAAACATAGCAAGTCAAAGACCTCAAGTGCTACCAAACAAGAATTCAAACATGAGGTAACTTGTTATAATTGTCAAGAAAAAGGCCATTATGCTAACAAGTGTCCTAGGAAGAAGAATGAGGACAAAGGGAAGAAGAAGGCGTTCATAGCCACATGGAGTGATAGCGACTCCGATGAAGAAGAAGCCAAAAATCTTTGTCTAATGGCTCTTGGAGATGAAGATGAAGAGGATGATGATGAGGTACCATCTTATGATGAATTATTAGATTCTTATAATGAACTCATTGATTGTCTTGGTAAAACCAAGAAGAGCAACAAATTGCTTAAGCTAGACTTGGCCAAGAAGGAAGAAGAAAATATTATTTTGAAAAATCAAGTGCTTGATTTAAAGACATCTTTTGCCAAGTTTAGTGATAGTAGTTTAAAGATGAATGAGTTGCTTGGCTTGCAATGTTGTAGCTTTGACAAAGTCGGGTTAGGTTTTTCAAGCAAATCAAAATCATTTTCAAACATGTTAGCTAAAGCCAAGCATGATTCTCCTACTTGCAACTATTGTTGTAAAAATGGGCATACTAAGAATAAATGTAGGTTTGCTAAAATCCAATACCAACCTAACAAGAGGTGGAAATGGATTCCAAATGTGCCTAAGGAAGCTAACCATCAAGGACCCAAAAATCAAATGGGTACCAAAGATCCTCCTATTATAAATTTATTTTGTAGGAACAACAATGGGATGGAGGATGAAGGACCAAGCAATTCAAAGGAAGAGTTCATCTTATTCACCTCAATAGAAGAGGCGCGAGGCATTGGACCAATGACAAGAACGAACTTTTGTCATCGAGGGTAAAATATACTTTATACATATTAAAAGAGCAATTCAAAATTCATTGGCACAAATTAATTGTGATCAATAAATATTGAAGCTCAATATTCATTGTAGTAAAATGGAATACCCCTTAGCATATGCACATATAAATTATCTTCATGCATTATGTATGCTTATCTTTTTATAGTAAGTATCTTGATATGCCTTGCATTCAAATTTGAATATGCTATGTGAAAATGTGCAATTATATGATTTGTTATAATGCATTGATAATTTTATTGTTTATTGGGCATGAATGCATGAACATATGCACACATTGCAACATTTAGAATTTATTGTTGAGTGCCTTAAACGCATGTGTATTTCTCTAATTGATTTAATCTAATAGCTATTACATGCTTGGTGAGGACCATGTGTAAAATTGTTAAAATATGGCTATGTGTCAACATATTTGAGCTATATTTATTTAAATTTTATGCTTTTTGATTATCACAAAAAGGGGGAGAATTTTGTGATAAACTTGAACCTTAATACATGCATAGTTTAAGGGGGAGAGCTTTTGTATGCATGGTTTGAGGGGGAGAGTTATTTGTTTGATGCTTTACTTGTTTAACTTATATGTGTTATGCAATTGTTAAGGGGGAGTCATTTGTACTCACATTTCATGCATATTACTTATTCAAGTTTATCAAGTTTTGTGATCATCAAAAAGGGGGAGATTGTTGAGCCTTAAACGCATGGTTGCGTTTAATGCGTTAAATTATCCCCGGTCAATCTTTGAGTTTTGATGATCAACAAAACTTGTGTTTGTTATACTAATGCATCTACTTAGTGTGCAGATTAAGTGATGAAAAGTGGTTTGGAATGAAGAAAATCGAGTGTGCATATTCTGGCCTGGATCGCCCCAGGCGATGGTGATCATCGCCCCAGGCGATGGGTGCCAGGCGAGGCATCGCCACGCACATCGACAGAGGCGATGGCTAGGCGAGCATGCGAGGAAGATCGCTCCAGGCGATGATGACCATCGCCTGAGGCGATGGCAACCAGGAGCGACATCGCCCCGCACATCGACAGAGGCAACGCCGAGGCAATGCGCGGGCATGCGCGCAGGGGAGATCGTTTGAGGCGATGGGCTGAACGCCCGAGGCGATGGCTGGAACGCCTGAGGCGATGTGGACTTCGCCCGAGGCGATGCAAGATTTTAGGCTGCTGAGGCTACGACATTGGAATTTAATTTGGATTGCCTGAGGCGATCGGGACATCGTCTGAGGCGATGCGTGATTTATGCTGACCGTTGGGGCGCGGCGATGGAGATCGCCTGAGGCAATGGCTGAGGCGATCGAGGAGTGATTTCAGCCTTTTGTGTAGCAACGGCTTGTAGGAGCCTAGGGGGCCTTCTATACTATAAATATGGATGCTTTGGAGCATTTTGAAGCTAAGAAATAAGTCTACAAACTTCTACAAAGCCTTGATCATTTTGAATTCATATTGCATTGCAATCTCCATACATTGTTGTTGTATTGGAGCTTGTAATTCTTTTCTTTGTTAGAGTCTTGTGTTTCTTCGTGTGAGTACACCGTGAAGGTGTTTGTTGGTTTTATTGTAAAGGTGCTCCAACACCAAAGCAAGTTGGAAAATTGTAAAGTCGCCAACAAGTGAAGTTTGTGCATGTGGCTATCCTTGGAGCCCTTAAGGCCAAGAAGACTCGTGAAGAGTGTTGGTAGCTCGGGAAGAGGTTTGTGTACTCGGAAAGATTATTATGCTCGGGAAGAGCTTGTGTACTCGGGAATAGTATTGTGCTCGGGAAGAGCTTGTGTACTCGGGAAGAGTAGTGTGCTCGGGAAGAGCTTTGTAAACTCGGGAAGAGTTGTTGTGTGGCTAACTTGGAGCCCTCAAGGCCAAGATCAATTGTTCTAGTGGAACCTCGGTTGGAGGTTATCTAACCGGGAAGAGGAGACGTAGGCGATTCATCGCCGAACTTCTATAACAAATCTCTTGTCTTTTATTGCTTTAATTCGTTTACGCATTTATTTATTTTGTTCTTTTTATTTATCGATTGACTCAAGGCTTCCGCAAAGCGCAAAACTCTTTTATTTTTCAAACTCATTTTAAAACGCTAAGTAGCCAACAGATATATATTGTACCTTCAAGAAAATGACACATCCTTATTTTTTTTCATTAATTATTTGGGGGCTTAGTTTTTTAATCATTATTTAATTTTGTTAAAAATCACAACAATACAATAGTTATAATTTTTTTAAAATTATATTTAAGTAACTCAAAATCGAATTGCGTTTCTTGGTGAATTTATAAAAAAAATATTGAAGAAACTCATGTTAGTCGTGCATTTGTTGAATTTCATTTCTTTTCCATCAAATTCTGTTTTTAAATTTGGTTCAGGGTTTAGTAATGTTTGGGTTTTTTTGGATAAGTTGAATATTAAAATTAAAATTTATAGACATATACAACTGAAAGAAAAATGAAGGCTTGAAACAGTTGAAATAATATTTAAAGCAAATTTTTATTTTGATATAAATAGGACAAACTGAATTTATATTTATATTAACCCTTAAATATGTCTTTCAGTTCCACAATCACGTCTATGACTCTATCATCTTCTAGATGGCTCTACTAATCATATTGAGTTGATTTATGAGTTGTGCGCAAACCAAGTCCATAAAAGTATTTCCCCGCACTAGGCCCGCTGGGTGACTCCTGAAAGATTGCTACTCATGTATGGACTTGGTAGTTGCTTTTACAGTAAGTGAACATTTAATCACTATGCAGAAGTGGTAGTTGATTTCTATATTTTATGCATTGTATTTTAATTTTAATTTTTTTTATTAAAAAAAAAGAACAAATGTTTGAAGTTAAAAAAAAAAAAACAAACAAAAGTTGGCTTGGCCAACTTTGGAAAGTTGGCGTGACCAACTTTCCAAGTTGGTCCCGCCAATTGGATTGGCGTGACACCTGAACACGTCAACACAGTTGGCGTTTTGGGTTAGAAAATTTAGTTTTTATAGCCAACTTTCCAAGTTGGTCCCGCCAATTGGATTGGCGTGACACCTGAACACGTCAACACAGTTGGCGTTTTGGGTTAGAAAATTAAGTTTTTATATTTTAGGTTATTTTGTTAAATATTTTTTAAAAGTGGGTTATTTAAATAAATAACCCCCAGAATTAAGGTATGTCATAAATTATATGTATATGTATGTGTATTTTTAAAAAATGGTGTCTTGATTGGTTACTCTTTTCTTGGTATGGAATGGTGTGTTTTTTGTTGTAGGGAAATTTATTGTAGATCCAATTCTTTAGCCTTTTATTGACAAGATTTGAGTTAAATAATATTGGATTGCATTATGATAATTGAGATATTATTGAGGCAATTAAATGGGGTAATGAATGGTCATCATTGTCACAATTTAGTGAGGCAAAAATTAGGGTTATCACATCGCTCACTCCTTATTTGAAGTTTCGTCCTCAAAACTTGAGTCAATTCATTGTTGGAAGAGATATGGGTATTTCTCTAGCATCTTTTTTCCGGTTCCCAAGAGGAGTCTCTATCCGTATTGTTTGACTGTTTGACTTTGACGTATGGAATGATACTTCGTCTCAGTACTTGATCTTTTGAGTCCACGATCCGAATCGGGATTTCTTCACACTTCATATGTTCATTCATGTTTCAGTCGACTACTAAAGGTTCTGCTTCGAGTACTTGGTTTGGGTCGGCAATGTATTTCCTCAGTTGTGGTACGTGGAAGATATTATGAATTTGGGATAGGCTTGGAGCAAGCGCTATTTTGATTCTATTGGGACTGCCAGTGTTGAAAGTAACTCGCTTAGAGTAAAAAGTTTTCTCCAAATTTCGTCTTGAAGTCTGAGGCTCACACACGTAGCATATCCTAGAGGGTTTGAGTTGTCCTTTCAGTCTGCCCATCGATTTGTGGGTAATATACGGTACTAGGAGTCACATCACTACTTATCGGTTATCGAAAGCTCTCTCAAGGTTGTGATGCAAATCGTGGGTCTCTATTAGAGGCTGACGAGACTCGCTTCCTACATTCATTGATTTATGGTTTCCACCGAGCTCTCATCTAATCGAACCAACCACCATATTTACAAGTATTGCTTCTATCGTGCCTTCGTCACACACTCTAATGAAGTTATCTTAACTTTAAGAAAACGAATTAATAGAGTTTCTAGTTGAATGGGTTTTCTTTAGCAAATATATATTAAGCGGTGCATGATATAAATCAACAACACAAATCGACCGCAAGCATACGATGTCAAGTTTTAATATAGTGATTCTTAAGTACGAGTGTCGAATCTTGGACTAACAAGCAACTACCAAATAAGATTTCTTTAAACTATATTTAACCTATGATAATTAATTAATAAACTAACTAATCACTAAATTAAACTACTCTAATCCAACCAAAACAATCGACGATCACGAGAAAAGTCCACAAGAAAGAATTATCAAGACAAATTCACCTAACCAAACCCTTACAATTCTTCTCTCCATACATCTCTAAGGAGACGGGTTTTTCGAATTTATTCAATATACTCTCTCGAGCTATATTAAATCTAACATCAAATTGCAACAAGTAACTCTGGTTCACTTAATTAACAATTCGATATTGAATGAACCTTTAACCACTAACTTTAGATTAAATAACCTAAGGCTATCATTCGTATGCGGTTTTATCTTTCGATCTAATATTTAACACACGACATGAATTACTATATCGTATTATAATTTTATCTTTCGATCTCAATTATAATAAATTATCATTCAAAGGTGGTCAAGCCTTTAAAAAGCATGAAAAACAATAATGCATGCTCATATAAAATGTATGAATTTGATCAATCAATAATATTAAAGGAAAAATAATGTTTAAGATATTTCTCATCCAAACACATTAAATCCAATAATAATTCAAAACTAAAATAGAACAGTAAAAGCAAACTCCCAAGTCGACTTCGTTCGTTGATTCTCGATCCTTCCTCTCGCTTCTTTCTCGATCGTGCTCCTCGATTATCTTGTTGATTTGTTCCAAATCATAGGGTGAAGGGTTGATGGAGGTTGAATGGTAGAAGGATGGAGGTTTGTTGATGGGGAAGAAAAAAGTGGACGTGTTGTAAGAGGGAAGTGAAGGAAAAAGGGGACGTCCAGTTTTTGATGAAGGGAGGCGTTTTTGAGTTTTTCTATTTCAGTGCCGTGTGGTGATTGGTTGGAAGAAGAATGATGAAGGTGTGTGAGTGGTTGGTGAGAGTCCAAGTCTACGTGTGATTCCAATTCTGAAGGAAAGAGACGTGTCTTATTTTATGGAAGGAGAGGCGTGTGTTTTCAGAAGATAAATTCGAAGAGTGGGGCGTGAGTTTGGTTAGGAGAGAGGTTGGCCAGGCCGATTGATCGAAATGCAATCTCGATCGATCGAGCCACTTTACATTTTTTTTTCTTTTCTTTCTTTTCTTCGACGCGTTCGCTCGGTTCGGTCTTTTTTTCATTATTTTTTGCTCATTTCCTATACTTTTATGCATTTCAACGTTGATTCCTGTAACATAAAAATATATACCAAAAAACGTAAAATTTTCCAAGAATCACTACAAAAAACGCCCATAATCTTATAGCAAATTAAGTGTAAAAATCACACTTGTCAACAATCTCATAACTTTTGTCTTTCACTTGCAAGAATTAAGGTATGTCATAAAGTGTATGTATATGTATGTGTATTTTTCAAAAAATAGTGTCTTAGTTGGTTACTCTTTTCTTGGTATAGAATGGTGTGCGTTTTTATTGTAGGGAAATTAATTGTAGATCCGATTCTTTAACCTTTTATTGACAAGATTGAAGTTAAATAATATTAGATTGCATTATGATAATTGAGATATTATTGAGGCAATTAAATGGGGTAATAAATGGTCATCATTGTCACAATTTAGTGAGGCAAAAATTAGGGTCATCACATTAAAATATTTAGGTTGCACCATTAACATCACTTATAATTTTTGGTAAAGTGACAAACGTTCGATCTTACTATTGATATCATAGTCAATGTCATGTGTTCGATTCATATATATACAATGAATACTATTATTGGGAGGGGGGTTGTTAACTCCAATAATTGTCCTTGTTTAGAGACCGAACGAAAAGTAACGCTTAGACTGTTATATAATTAAAAATTTTGAGTTTCATCCCTACCAACTATAATTTATCACTTTTGATTAAGTGACAAACATTTGATATTACGATTTTGTTAGTTATATTATCAAACATATGGGTAAAATATTTGTGTATATATGGAATATCTCTCATTATATGATGGACAAAGGCCAATTGTATCAGTGTTTTCAAAATCAGATCGGACATAAAATCGGTGCCTATACTGGTTACAGGTTTGATAGGTTCGATCGGTTAAACCGCTGGTTCAACCAGCGATGACGTCAGCATTATGTATATATATTTTAATTTTTATAAAATATATATACCATGCATGTACTATAGTTCACAGTTGTTCACAAAAAAAAAATTTACACCAACATAAATCTTCAAACTTCAAAAATCAGATCAAACAAAATATCCAACATAACAAAAAAATAAAACATCTCAAAAAACAAAAAACAATGCAAAAAAATATAATAATAATATCTCAAACTTATAAGAAAAAATATTTTAAAAATGATAAAATGATTCACATCTTTTATAATTTACGAGAAACTAAGCATGTTTATATATAATATACAAGACATATTTTATGAAATTATATAGATTTGACATACATAAAATATTACTTTGTAATTTATTTCAATGATAATAAATTATATATAATATATCTTTTTCTAAAAATTTGTTTATACTTTTAAGTAAAATAAAAAAAATAAATTTTTGAAAAAAGAAAGAAATTGAAGGAACCGTCCGGTTCAACTGTCGATCTGGTTCACTAGTTGAACCGATTTTTTACCTATTTAATCTGGTTCCACCGATTTTTTAGCAGGACGATTTTAGATGATCAATTGGACCGGACCAAACACCGTTTATCGGTTAAATCGGTTGAATCGACCGGTCCGATCCGATTTTCAAAACACTGGATTGTACAACTCGAAAAGTATATAATACAAGTTTGTCCATTTGTATAAATGAATAACAAGTGTAGAAAAGACTTTTTAATCTAATGAAATTTATAAATAAATTTTTGGAACTTTAAAACAATCATTAAAAGGGAAAAGTTTAGGTGCATGGAGTACAAATAAAATCTAGGGTACTTTAGAATAAATTAAACTGGTTTAAAATTTATTATTAATTAATAAACACTTCTAAATAGGGTAAATTTAAATAAATAATATAAAAAAATAAAAATTTAAAAATAAGATAAAAAAAATTATTTACGATTCTACCATGAATCACGATCCAGGATCGTGATCTGTAACAGGAGAGAGATCTTTCCTGTTTCTACCATGAATCACAATCCAGGATCGTGATCTGTAACAGGAGAGAGATCTTTCCTGTTATTTTAATATGAGAGAAAATTTCTCTCTTCTATTTTTTATTTTATTTCTCTTATTTTCGAGTCATGATTCATGTTTATCTCTCCTTCAATTTTTAGTATTTCTCTTTCCTTCATCTTTTAATATTTTTCTCTCATCCACCTTTATTTTTCACTTTAAAGTTGCATTGATATAGAGTTAATGTCCGGAGTTATGAGATAAAAAAGTGGGAAATAAAGTTTAAAAATATTTAAAATATTATAGATTTCAAAGTTTTGGTATTTTTTATTTCAAAAAATTATTTAACAATATTTATTCAAAAATGAATATGTCAAAATTCTTTTTCAAAATATCTTTGACTTGTTTGTCAAAAAATTGGTATTATGAAATAAAATAAATTTATTTTAATTAATTCATTACAAATAAAATATGTTCCGACTACGCTTCACGGACACAGATACGGGGGCACTGATACGACATGATACAGACTTTCAAAAAATTACGGGACATGTATGTTCTAATATAATCAAATTATATAATTTTTATGTCATATTAATTGTTAGGATCGATTCCGGGGGTGGGTTGCCATTCCACACCCGAGTTCAACTAACTTGAGCTTCAATAGCTCGTATTCTTGAAATAATTACACCGAGAGATTATATCGAATTCGGTTACAAAACCGAGCGGAAGATACTCGACATAACCACCGATTAACCATTTGAAAGGCATTTTAAAAGTACGCAAGAAAATATGTAAAAACAGTAAGTTAAATAAATGTAGTAAAGTAAATAACACAAGCATTTGTTTCTGGAAGTTCGAAGGACAACGCTTCTACGTCTCCCCTTCTTCCATCTCATGGAAGGATACACTAGAGGACTTTGATTTATACAACTCTTTGTACAACCTCGATGAAGTTGGGCATTCCCCATCCAACTAGAACTCATAGCAACTCAACTATCTATGTTCTTTAATGTCTCACATACAAAGACCTCTCATCCAGTTGTGATGAATCACAAATTGTTACAATGTTATTCACTCTTCTATTTTAGCTCACAAATACAATGAATAGAGTGAATACAAAGGCACAAATGATTCCATAATGAATATGATACATCAAGGTAAGAGGCGCCAAAGGTTTGGGGAGTGCTCTTCATTTAGCAGCTTTCGTCTTTGAAGTTCCCCAATTGATTCCCAAGTGCGTTTGCTTTGGAAGGCTTGGATTGATCTTTAATCCGCTGTTATTGAGCTTCCAAATCATATATATATAGCCACAAGTAATGATATATATGTTAGATACTAGAATATAACCATTGTGACAGTTTTGGTAAGCTTTCAAAAATTGCAACGGTCATATTCTGCTTCTGGGTTATTTCTGAAATGCTGCTGATTTGTTCCAGTAGAGCAGGTCTACTTGCAAGTCTACTGGTCGAGTTTTGACCTCTACTGGTTCAAAGTCCGTTGGTCTCTACTGGTTCGAAGTTCGCTAGCCTCTACTGGTTCGAATCCGCTGGCCTCTACTGGTTGAGTCTACTGCTCAACGTCTACTGGTCGACATCTACTGGTTGGTCGAACTCTACTGCTCAAAGTCTGCTAGTCGACGTCTAATACTCAAGTCTAGTGGTCGACGTATACTTGTTGGAGCCTTGAGGTCTACTGGTCCAAGGCCTACTGGTCCACTGCTGGTAGTCCGGTAGATGATCCGGTAAATGATCAATTTAGTCAGCAGCGTTCATGGTCTACTGGTTGTATTTACTGGTCCAATAGACCTTTGTTTTTGTCTACTGGTACAGTTTACTTCAACCCATTTCTTTTCTAATCATCAAGCTGTAAGATATCATCTATGAACTGCACACTTGATTAAATATGTTATCAACACAATAACAAGTTTTGTTAACATCAAAACCAAGATTATTCGGGTTCCCAAAACACAACAATCTCCCCATTTTTGATGATCACAAAACTTGAAAAAAAATAAGAACATAAAAGCACAATGTCGCATAACAAGAAACCATATTTTAAAAAACAACATATTTCTCCGCCTTTTTGTGTCAATCAAAAAGGAAGACAATAAAATTTACTCCCCCTCAAGGATTGAGATTAAACTCTCCTCCTTAATTTTAAAAGGTTTGAAAATTGGAGCAAGTAAGGGGCAAATGGGGTAGGCTGAAAAAAGTGCAATGCACATTAATTTTTGAACAAAAATAACCTCTTTTGATAATTGATGAAGCATACTTGGCAACAAATTTGAATTTTTTGACAAAACTCAACAATGTATATTTCATCTTTTCGGTGGCAGCACACTTAGTCCAACTTGAACTGATAAACTGCTTTTCCTTGAGAAAGTTTGAGCTGCAAGACCAATATCGATGTGTCCTCTATGAGCATAGTTTACAACGCAAAAAACGGTTCATCATTTGGACATCCGAGCAAGAAGTTATGCCAATTTTTCCAAAGTCGCTAAAAGCTGCCAGAAAACTAAAATGCTTAGAAAATTGTTAGAAAAATTCTCAAAATAACAATTTAAAATTAAAAACGAGTTTAGAACAGATTGAAAGAAAATTTAAACATTTAAAATAGATTTTAAAATTATTTTCGTGCAAATGAATGCAATGAAATTGATTTTTAAGATAAAATTTTTCATACACCAAGTTTTTGAAAATTACAACAACAACTAAGCCTTTAATCCCAATGAATTGGGGTAGGCTTCAAGAACACTAGAGAGAATCAAGTCGCGTCGGACACGTGCGTCAGTCTTCTCCAAACGCTTCTATCAATCAACATATCTTCTATAATCCCCTCGCACTCCAAATCTTTGCGTATAACTTCGAGTCATGTCTTTTTCGATCGTCCTCTCGCTATCGTGAACTGGCCGAAATCCATGGACTCCACTCGACGCACAGGTGCACTGCTAGGCTTACGTCGAACATGACCTAACCAACGTAAGTGGCTTTCTTACATCTTCTCTTCTATACAAGCTACACCTACTTCAGACCTAATATCTTCATTCCTTATTTTATCTTTTCTGGTTTTACCTCACATCCAACGAAGCATACACATATCTGCCACACTCATCTTTTGGATGTGATTCCTCTTGGGTGCCAAACATTCCGTCACATACAACATTGCGGGTCTAACGGCGGTTCTATAAAACTTTCCCTTCAATTTCAGCGGGATATTACGATCGTATAGAAATTATGCTATGAAAATAATTTCATGCTCATGAGAAAGTTTTCTTTAAAAGATTTCTATCTAAAATTTGTTAAAATGCTTTCCAAGAACAATCTGGCTCTGATACCACTTGTTAGGATCGATACCGGGGTGGGTTGCCATTCCACACCCGATTTCAACCAACTTGAGCTTCAATAGCTCGTGTTCTTGAAATAATTGTACCGATAGATTATATCGGGTTCGGTTACAAAATCGAGCGAAAGATATTCGGCATAACCCGCTCTATAACCAATTAACCATTTGAAAGATATTTTAAAGTATGCAAGAAAATATGTAAAAAACAGTAAGGTAAATAAATGCAGTAAAGTAAATAGCACAAGCATTTGTTTCTGGAAGTTCGATGGACAATGCTTCTACGTCTCCCCTTCTTCCATCTCATGGAAGGATACACTAGAAGACTTTGATTTATACAACTCTATGTCAAATCCGGTCCAGTTGGGCATTCCTCATCCAACTATAACTCCTAGCAACTCAACTATATATGTTCTTTAATGTCTCACATACAAAGACCTCTCATCCAGTTGTGATGAAACAAATTGTTACAATGGTATTCACTTTTCTATTTTAGCTCACAAATACAATGAATAGAGTGAATACAAAGGCACAAATGATTCCATAATGAATATGATACAGCAAGGTAAGAGGTGTCAAAGGTTGAGTAGTGCCTTCATTTAGCAGGTTTTGTCTTTGAAGTTCCCCAATCCCAAGTGGGTTTTCTTTGGGAGGCTTGGATTGATCTTCAATCCGCTATTATTGAGTTTTCAAATCATGTATATATAGCCCTAAGTAATGATATATACGTTAGATACAAGAATATAACCGTTGTGATAATTTTGGTAAGCTTTCAAACATTGTAAAAGTCATATTCTGCTTCTGGGCTATTTCTGAAAGGCTGCTGATTTGTTCTAGTAGAGCAGGTCTACTTGCAAGTCTACTGGTCGAGTTGTTGACCTCTACTGGTTCGAAGTCCGCTAGCCTCTATTGGTTTTAATCCGTTGGCCTCTACTGGTTGAGTCTACTGCTCAACGTCTACTGGTCGACATCTACTGGTTGGTCGAATTCTACTGCTCGAAGTCCGCTTGTCGACGTCAAATTCTCAAGGTCTACTGGTCGACGTCTACTGGTTGGAGCTTCGAGGTCTGCTGGTCCAAGGCCAACTAGTCCCCTGCCGGTAGTCCGGTAGATGATCCGATAGATGATCAATTTAGTCAGCAGTGTTCAGGGTCTACTGGTCGTATCTATTATTCCAGTAGACCTTTGTTTTTTTTCTATTGGTCCAGTTTACTTCAAGCCATTTCTTTTCTAATCATCAAGCTGTAAGATATCATCTATGAAGTGCACACTTGATGAAATATGTTAGCAACACAATAACAAGTTTTGTTAACATCAAAATCAAGATTATTCTGGTTCCCAAAACCCATATTAATATATATTCAATTGTTCATATCTAGCTCATATTGTGCCTACCGAATATAATTGTTAAAAAATGTTTAAAAAATTATAACGTTTTTAAAAAAATCATATTAAAAAAATTATAATTTTTTAAAGAAAAATGTTAAAGAAATTATAACTTTTTATGATTATATAGTTTGAGTGAGTATTAAGTTGTAAGTGTCTACAACTTGACATCATATTCAATTTTATTATTCAAATATTTGACAATTAAAACTTTTCTTGCATTTTAGTATATTAGAATAAAATGTATATTTAGAAATTAGAATATATGTATATAAAAAAATTTATTCAGGTATCAGAAACGTGTCGTGTATAATTTTTTAAAGTTTGTGTCGTGTCGTACCATTGTCCCCGTATTCGTGTCTGAGAAACGTAGTCGGTACATATTTTATTTGTAATGAAATAATTACAATAAATTTATTTTATTTCTTTGATACCAAGTTTTTGACAAACAAGTCAAAGATATTTTGGAAAAGAATTTTGACATATTCATTTTGAATAAATATTGTTAAATAATTTTATGAAATAAAAAATACCAAAACTTTGAAATCTAAAATATTTTAAATATTTTTAAACTTTATCTCCCACATTTTTATCTCACAACTCCGGACATTAACCATATCTAAATGCAACTTTAAAATGGAAAACAAAGGTGGATGGGAGAAAAAAAATGTTAAAAGATGGAGGAGAGAGAAATACTAAAAATTGGAAGAGAGAGAAACATAAACCAAGAGAGAGAAATCGAAAATAGAATATAAAAAATAAAAAATATGAGAGTATTTCTCTTGGTGCATTAACCCTATTCTCTCTCTTTGTGCAGAATCGCGATCCCGAATCGCGATTCACGCTAGAATCGTAAATACTTTTTTTTTATCTTTTTTTATTATTTATTTAAATTTGCCTCTAAATAGTTTGAAAATATTTTATCTGGCTTTTTGATTAAGTTGTAAACGTACATAAAAATAAAATTTATGGATTTTTTAATAAAATAAAGAACAAAGAGTTTTCAGTACTTCAATTTTAAAATCTTTATACTAAAATTCAGAGCTAGTGGCAATTAATCCCCTTTAGTATCGCTAATAAGCATGTTACCCAACTGCGGTTTGTAAATAAGAATTTTACCCCATTTGGTTAATAAAACTAAAATATAGCTCACCATCTCTCCACAATTTTCATAATTTTTTGGCTTATTGTGACGAAAACACCAATGTATAGGAGATGTCATTTTGCACCTACTTACAAACCACATAAGGGTATATGATGTCTATTTTCAAACCACGGGGAGATAATTTGTACCTGGCCGAAACACATTAGGTAAATTGTCATAGGATAAAACTCTGTCAATTTGACTTTCTAATTTTAGGTATATATTACCTTATGTGATTATTTAGATGCATATTACCTCAAATGTTTTTATTTATGTGCATTTAATCTCATGCAATGATAATATATTCTTTTTTGGAAAACATGGTAAAAGATATTTTCTACATGATTTTAAATAGCATATAATAAACCTCAGAAAATTCACCCGGATTCCCCAGCATAATAGAGCCGGGCTCGCTCTTCTCGACTTCATCAATAAACCACCAGCCCAATAACCTGATATAGGAAATAATTAGAAAGAGCAAATGACAGTTCTAACAAGGTAACTTCGCACCTTCCGTCTTTTTTATTGTCAGTACCTCGACCCACGACGCAGGAATCCCATATACTCATAAGCATTTGGTGGTAGTGTAAAGGACCTTGAATCGAGGTTGTTGTGTAGTAACAATATAACTCTCATAAAACCAAATGCTGCAAACAAGAATCCGGCTCCTTGAAGCAAAAGAAGGACCGAATCGGAATGTATTTAGCACCAGGTGGAGTTCACTGGAATTGAATAACTCTTTACCAACATTTGAAAGCATATGGTGGGGCGAATATAGGAATTTGACCCAGGGGCAAAAATTAAGTACATATAAATTAAACTAAAAAAAGTTTATGATAAACATCCGAATTTAAAGATGGTAGGTAAAAACCATTCGCTAAATAATTACAATACGATTATTTCAAAAAATTGATTTGCTTGATTTTAAGAAAAAATACACTTACCAAGTTTAGTTGTAAATATATGATTATTACAAAGATTGGTTCATTGATCTTCAAGGAAAGGACTTGCTTAATTTCAAGAAAGGCAAGGGTAAATTTTTTACATGTCTAAAATACTAATTCTTTTCTAGGAGAGAGTTATAAGAGTGCAGATGTGGAAAGAGAGTATTTATGGTGTATTTTTGGTAATTTATTGATATTTTATATTTATTGGTATTTTATATTTTTGGTAATTTATTGGTATTTTATATTTATCCATTGGAGAATCTATAGAACTCCATTAATGGAGGAATAAAACTTCACAACTCAAAGAAGAAGAAATGTTGATCAGAATAATATGGTGCATTGAATTGAAACTGAATCAGATTACAACTATTTATACTCATGTTCAATAACCGTCGTATGGTTTAATAGAACTACTTTAAGTACCTAACTAACTATCTTTATAAACTGCCTAAATGTATCTAACCATATAACCGAATATATCTAGCATTCATATCAATCTTGGATAAAAGATACGATGCTGATCCGATCCTAAAGCCTTTGTAAAGATATCCGCCGGTTGTTGATGAGTTGATACGTGAGATGTGCTTATCTGATTTTTTCTCGTATGAAGTGACAATCAACCTCGATGTGTGATACGCTTGAGAAGGAGATGCACAATCAGCAGAAGAGATTAAGAAGCAAACCTCGAAGGCTAGAAGATTTTATTGTTGAATTGGCTTAAATGTACTGCATTGTTAAATAACTGATAAATAGAAGTCCATGGATAATTAGTATAAATAGCTGTATTTAGTGATAAGTGGGGACTGGATAATTTTTCAATAAGAAAACTTCTTACTGGAACTAAACTTTTCTCTCAAGCAAACTCTTCTCTTCTTATCAACTTCTCATCTATGGAGGATTAGCTCCCTCGAAGTAGCTACCTAACAACTTGGTGCTCTCGTTCTACAATTTCAGTTGTCCAATTGCGATCATGGCAGACGGTACACGTCAAGCAAAAATTGATGAGATTTTGGTTCACTTGCACACGATGCGCGAAGATCAAGCACATTCAATCGCCGCACAAAATCAGCACATCAAATTACTGTCTACATCGGTTAAGGAACTGTCATTTGGAGTGACGACCTTAGATGCTAAGGTTGAGCAATATATGCACCGTTCTTCACAGATTGCATCCGATCCAGGCATACGGTCACCACGACAGGAGCCATGGCCGAATTCAGGTCCACATTCTCAATTGGAATCTCAGAATCAACTAAAATCACTTCGGTTAGAAGCACCAAGGTTTACTGGCAATAATCCTTCCACATGGATTGCGAGAATTCAAAGGTATTTCGATTTTTATAACACTCCGGATCAACATCAATTAGTAGTTGCTTCCTTCCATCTCCAGGGAGCGGCATTAGATTGGTTCGATTGGATGCAAAAAAACCAGTTGTTTCCTACGTGGAGTGCATTTCTGATTGCTATTGAAAAGCGTTTTGGTCCTTCGGAATATGAGGACGCTTTTGGCAGATTGTGCAGGTTAACTCAAACAGGCAGGTTAGGCGATTACATGCAATCATTTGAACAGTTGGTCACTAGAGTGGTGGGGGTTCCAGAACACATCCTCATCAGTTGTTTTATATCCGGACTTCGTCCAGAATTACACCGTGAAGTACAAGTGTGTCGATCACAATCCTTAATTCAGGCTATGTCGTTGGCTCGATTGTTTGAGGATAAGGCTACCGAATTCAATTCATCAAATTCAGCATCAGAGAATTCTCACCAGTGGACTAAACCTTTCGGAGTCATAAAATCATCTACATTACCACCATTATTACCAACACCACATGTTCAGAACTCATTTCAAGGTCCGAAGAAAGCACTTCCGATCACTATTAAACGCCTGTCACCAGCTGAGATGGCCATCAGACGAGAGAAAAGATTATGCTATAACTGTGATGAAAAATTTGCCCCAGGCCACAAATGTAAAGGGCGTCTGTTCTGTTTTATGTTGGATGATGAGGATGTAGACTTGGAGTCCCAAATCAGTCCTGTTGACGCGGTGGACGTCGGTTCCATTATTCCAGAAATTAGCTTTCATGCTATGGCTGGTCAAATATCGCCACGCACATTGAGACTTCAAGCTGTGATTGGCGGTTTAAAGGTCCAAACATTAATTGATGGTGGCAGTACTCATAACTTTATTCAAGAGAGAGTAGCCCGATTTTTGAAGTTACCGATTGTTTCATCACCTCATTTCCGGGTGTTGGTTGGGAATGGACAATCCTTGACATGTGAAGGTTATTGTCCACATGTGGCGATTACATTGGGTTCGGAAGAGTTTCACATCGATTTTTATATACTCCAAATCCAAGGCCTGATCTTGTTCTCGGGGTTCAATGGCTCGAACTCTTGGGGCCTATAACTTTGGATTATCAACAGTTATACATGGAGTTTCGTTGGAAGGATAGGGTGGTCCATCTGCAAGGCGAACCTTTGCTTCAGTGTGAGCCACTTCAAGTCCATCAATTACATCGACTTTCCTCTGTTGATGGAGTTGCAGCATATTTTCATCTGTATGCTACTCCAATTGGGGCTCAGTTACACACTCAGGTATCTTCAACTCTGGTTTCAAAGTCACTTTCACAATTGCTTGATCAGTATAAGGAGGTGTTCAAGGACTCAAATCAATTACCTCCCCATCGCCTCATTAATCACAAAATCAATCTCCTTCCTAACTCACAACCTATCAACGTTAAACCCTACCGATATCCGCACTCTCAAAAAACAGAAATAGAACACCTAGTTTCTGAGATGTTACAATCGGGGTTCATTCGCCCAAGCCATAGTCCGTATTCATCTCCGGTGTTATTAGTCAAAAAGAAAGACGGTACTTGGCGCTTTTGTGTAGATTACCGGGCCTTGAACAATATTTCTATTAAAGATCGTTTCCCAATTCCCACAGTGGATGACCTTTTAGATGAACTTCATGGCGCCACTATTTTTTCTAAAATCGATCTTCGAGCCGGATACCATCAAATTCGTATTCATCCCCCTGATATTCATAAGACAGCATTTCGCACGCATGAGGGCCATTATGAGTTTGTTGTCATGCCATTTGGTCTCACGAATGCCCCATCCACTTTTCAAGCTACCATGAATACTATATTTCGTGAATTCCTACGCCGATTTGTCATCGTTTTCTTTGACGATATATTGATCTATAGCAAAACTTTCGATGATCACGTTCTTCACTTAGAGTCGGTCCTACAGTGCTTACGTTTACATTCACTCTTCGCTAAGTGGTCGAAATGCTCTTTTGGTCAAAAAACCATCGACTACTTAGGACATCTGGTTTCGGACAAAGGGGTACAACCCAACCCTGAGAAAATTCAAGCCATCCTTGATTTGCCTCGACCAAAATCTCTTAAATCCTTACGTGGATTTCTTGGTCTTTCAGGCTATTATCGCAAATTTGTTAAAGGATATGCTAATATAGCCACACCACTCACTGATCTCCTCAAAATCGATAACTTTCAGTGGTCCCTTCATACTCAAGAAGCTTTCGAAGAACTTAAAAAAGCTTTAACTCAGACTCCTGTGCTGGCTCTTCCAGATTTCAGCCACCCTTTTCAAATCCAAACTGACGCATCGGGTACAGGAATGGGGGCCGTGTTGTGCCAGAATCAACATCCTATTGCTTACTTCAGTAAGAAATTTCCATCACACTTAGCCAATTCATCAACTTATGTTCGTGAACTTGTGGCCTTAACTCATGCAGTGGCAAAATGGCGCCAATATCTCCTTGGAAATCACTTTACCATTCTTACCGACCATCAGAGTTAAAATCTCTTCTTACACAACCAATCCATACACCCGCTCAAGAAAAATATCTTGTTAAACTCTTAGGTTATGACTTCGATATTCACTATACTCCGGGCCCTACGAACGTCGTAGCAGACGCCTTATCTAGGGGGTTCACTCCTGATCTGCATTCCTCTCCATAATATCCTACACTGTCCGCTCTCACAGTACTATCTTTCTCTTTCATTTCCGAACTTAAACATGAGATGGCTACGGTACCCTTCTACCTTGACCTTCAAGCTCGTCTCCAAACTCCAGATACATCTCCTTCGCCTTTTCACTACAAAGAAGTGATATTCTATAAACATAAGCGCATTTATCTTAGCCCAAATTCTTCCTTCATACCTAAGGTGCTTTATGAGTTCCATGACACACCCTTAGCTGGTCACGCAGGAGTGAAAAAAACTTTAGCTCGAGTTCGTACCAGTTTTTGTTGGGATCACATGGCCAAGGATGTGAAAGCATATGTTGATGCTTGTGGTATTTGCCTTCAAACCAAATATAGTACTGCTAAACCTCAAGGGTTGTTAAATCCTTTGCCGATTCCTCATAATGTGTGGGAGGATGTTTCGATGGATTTCATTACTGGACCTCCACCTTCTCAGGGGTTCTCCGTAATTTTGGTGGTGGTGGATAGACTATCAAAATATGCACACTTTGGGGCTTTAAAATCGGGCTTTACAGCAGTGACGGTAGCACTCTTTTTGTTGATATTGTGGTAAAACATCACTCTTTTCCGAAATCCATTGTCTCATACCGTGATCCAATTTTTTTGAGTAAATTTTGGCAGGAATTATTCCGTCTTAGTGGAACATCCTTGTGTATGTCGAGTGCATATCATCCACAATCTGACGGTCAAACAAAGGTTTTGAATAGATGTTTAGAACAATATTTGCGATGCTTTGTATCTGATCAACCAGGTCAATGGTTCAAGATGTTGGTGTGGGCTGAGTTGAGTTATAACACCGGCTTCCATTCTGCTATTGCCATTTCTCCTTTTGAAGCTGTCAATGGAAAACCACCTCCTAATATTCCTGGTTATATTGAGGATTCTTCAATGATAGAGGCTGTTGAT
Organism: Haberlea rhodopensis; assembly: GCA_907163345.1. Classification (NCBI taxonomy): domain Eukaryota; kingdom Viridiplantae; phylum Streptophyta; class Magnoliopsida; order Lamiales; family Gesneriaceae; genus Haberlea; species Haberlea rhodopensis. The sequence continues at coordinate 433,104 of CAJQUN010000064.1, forward strand.
AATTGGTTTCAGGATCGAGATAGTCTCTTACGACAATTACGTGAACATTTACAGCGTGCTCAAGCCAGGATGAAGACGGGAGCAAACAAACACCGAAGGGAGGTTCATTTTGAAGTGGGACAATGGTGTTACGTTCGTCTTCAACCACGTCGTCAGACGAGTCTCACAGGTCGTAAGTTTACGAAACTCAGCAAGCGTTATTATGGTCCATTCGAGATCATCAAGAAGGTGGGTCAGGTTGCATACAAACTTGTTTACCTGCAGCTTCAAGAATTCATCCTGTCTTTCATGTGGCTTCACTTAAGCTTTGCTCACAGCCTACTCAAGTTGCTCCACTGTTACTTCCGACATCTTCCGTTGACAATCAGCCCCTCTTGGTACCATTGGCAATTATTGATATTCGACGTCTCAAAAGAAATCACAGTTGGGTTACTCAACTTCTGGTATAGTGGGAGGGCTTACCACTCGAAGAGACATCTTGGATGGATTTATCCTCTTTTCAAAGCATTTTTCCAGACTTTCACCTTGAGGACAAGGTGTTTTTGATCGATGGAGGGAATGATACGCTTGAGAAGGAGATGCACAATCAGCAGCAGAAGAGATTAAGAAGCAAACCTCGAAGGCTAGAAGATTTTATTGTTGAATTGGCTTAAATGTACTGCATTGTTAAATAACTGATAAATAGAAGTCCATGGATATTTAGTATAAATAGTTGTGATTAGTGATAAGTGGGGACTGGATAATTTTTCAATAAGAAAACTTCTTACTGAAACTAAACTTTTCTCTCAAGTATACTCTTCTCTTCTTATCAACTTCTCATCTATGGAGGATTAGCTCCCTCGAAGTAGCTACCTAACAATGTGTTTCGTGCGTTCATGATATAATGGATTCTTGGCTAAATGAAGAGCAGCCTGATTGTCGCAGTACACCATCGTTGGTTTGTCAAATATTAATCCCATGTCTGTAAGAAGGCCTCAAGCCAAGTAACTTCACATGATGCTGTGGCCATTGATCGATACTTTGCCTCAGCAGATGATCGAGAGACAGTGCTTTGTTTCTTTGTTTTCCATGAAACAATTGATGATCCAAGCTTAACAACAAAACCAGTCACTGACCTTCTACTCATTAAACCCAAACCCCAATCTGAATCACATTAGGCAGATAATTGTAAGTCATTTGTGGATGATAATAGAACTCCCAAAGCAGGAGATTTCTTCAAATATGCAAGAACTCTAAGTGCTGCAGTCATATGAGAATGCTTCAGGGATTTCATGAATTGACTTAGAGTTTGGACAGCATAGCATATGTCAGGACGGGTAACAGTTAGATAGATAAATAAGTGTGCCTATTAATCGCTGATAGCTCGATGGATCTTGTACCGACGCATCTGTATCAGATTTAGATTCGGATGTCTTATTGCTCTGATCTTATTATGGAGTAGTGAGTTTTAAGTGTTGTTCCATTGGCGTATCAAATGGTTTACAGCCAGTCATTCCAGAATCCGAAAGAAGCTCCAGTGTATATTTTCGTTGATTCAAGCATATGCCTGATTTTGATCTAGCTACCTCAATCCCCAAAAAAAACTTAAGTGGGCCAAGGTCCTTGACATCAAGATTGGTGTGCAGAAACTCCTTCAATGTCATGATTGAGTCGATGTTGTTACCGGTAATGACTATGTCATCGACATAGAGAAAAAGTAATGTAATGGATTCCCCCTCTCTTTTGACAAAAAGAGAATCATCATGCAATGATTGAGAGAAACCAGCAAGAGTCATGACTTGATAGAATTTTGAGTTCCACTGTCTGGAGGCCTGCTTTAAGCCATATAAAGACTTGATGAGTTTGCATGCAAGATTACCTGTTTCCTGTCAAATCCTTGAGGAATGGTCATATATATATATATATATATATATGACCAATCTTTGGCAGCTGCTATGGCTATTAAACATTGAACAGTAACAATTTTAGCAACCGGTGAGACTGTGTCTTCATAATCAGTTTCATATTGCTGAGTGTAGCCTTTAGCCACAAGGCGGGATTTTAATCTGCTCACACTTCCATCTTGCTTATATTTTATACACCCATTTGCATCCAATTGCCTTCTTATTCGGTGGAAGAAGTATTATTGGATTCCAAGGCTGCAATTTACATAGCCATGGCTTCACGCCAATTAGGATCAGAGGCTGCTTCATGATAAGATTTGGGTTCTGAAATTTGAGAGATGGAAGGTAAGAATGATTGATATGGAGCATAAAGTTTATGATATGAAAGGGCTCTTGAGATATCATAAGGAGTGGATGGTGGATGGACAGATGATTGATGTGAACAAATGTAATCATGTGTCCATGCTGGTGGTCATGATGGCCTTGTAGAATATCTAGAAGTTGGATTGATTATTGGTAGGATTAATTAATAAAGGAACTGATGGAGATGATGAACTAGGAATTGTTGAAGGATGATCATGAAGGAAAGAAGCCAGTGGCTTAGGAAATATGGCAGAATCAAAAACATTCGAAGAAAATGTAAAGATATCCTCATGGAATACAACATCTCGAGATACACTGAATTCGTTAATGGATAGATCTAAGAGTTTGTACACTTTTGATTCACAGGGAAGCCTAGAAACACACATGGTTTAGCTCGAACATCAAATTTGTGTGTTGGCTTGAGGTTTGATGCATAACACAAGCATCCGAAGATTTTTAGGTGAGTATAAGAGGGAGTCTTATGGAATAAGGCTTCATATGGTGTTTTATTGTTTAAAAGAGGGGTAGGTGTCCTATTTATCAAATAGGCAGCATGCAAAACACAATTGCCCCAATAAGAATCAGGGACTGAGACTTGGTATTTCAATGCTCGAGCAATATTTAGGATATGTCTGTGTTTCCTCTCAACAATGCCATTTTGTTGAGGAGTATATTGACATGAACTTTGGTGAATTATACCAAGAGATGCAAAGTATGCTCGGTAGTCATGATTAAAAAAATCAGAGGTGTTGTCTATTCGAATAGATTGAACAGAGTGGTCAAAATGTTTCGAAACATATGTGAAAAATTGTTTGAAGAGTTGTAGTGTGTCTGATTTAAAATGCATAAGAAATATCCACGTGCATCTCGAGAAATCATCAACTATGGTGAGGAAATATCTTGCACCATCATGATTAGGGGTTCTATAAGGTCCCCATATGTCAATATGTAGTAGATGAAATGCATGAGAGATGAAGTTCGATCAACTTTAGGGAATGGATTTCTTGTTTGTTTAGAAAGTGGGCTTACTGGACAATGTGTCGACAAAGATTTAGATTGAATAAGAGGCAAAAATTGTAATCGAGATACAGACAAGTGACCAAAACGTTTATGCTATATATCCATTTCATTGTCTTTACAAAGAGAAACATTACAAGAATTCAAAGAATGAAAAGAAGACTTTTGTGAATTGCTACACAGTATCTTGCTTTGAGTAGCTGAGTCCACGAATGATGATTCACGATCAAGATAGTAAAGACCATGTTTTTGTTTACCAATCCCCAAAATCATTCCAGTCAAGAGGTCCTGAAATAGACAGAAAGTTGGATAGAAAACAACAAAGCATCGATGTTCTTTGGTGAATTGAGAGATTGATAAGAGGTTGAATTTGAAATCAGGAACACGGAGGACTTGATTGAGTGTGCAAGAAGGTGATAATTGTAATGAACCATGAGATATGATGGGAGTTTTTTACCATTGGGCAGCCTAACAGAACCAGTGGCAGAATCACATGGCTGAGGACTTTGCAAACAACCTGATATTCCTGTAATATGGGCATTTTCACCAGTATCTAAAATCCATTCATTAGAATCTGAGATGGACATCAAACTAATGAAGTTACCTGCGAAATTTGATGTGATTTCAGAGGTTGATGAAGATTGATCCAGAAGCTTCATGAGTTGATGACACTGAGCCTCAGTGAATGTATGAGGCAATGAAGATACTGCTTTAGCATCTTCGGATGACTGACTTGGTTCCACCATATTTGTGAAGGTGTTATGAGCAGCAACTTTGTGACTTTTTCTGATTGAATTTGGGATATTTAGTTTGGGGAAATTTCTTGTGCAATCTATGCCTGGGTGGATAACCAACCAAACGATAACAACTTTCTTTGAATGTCCTTGTATATTGCAATTTTCGCAAGTCAAGGATTCTTGTTTCTTGAATGAAGATGAATAGAAGGCAGCAGGTATATCAGCTATAGGTTGCGATGACGATTGGATTTTTCATGACTTACTATAGAATAATCTTGATTTACGGATGGTAAAGGATTCATCATAAGTATTTGGCTTCGAATATGTCCATAACTGTCGTTCAAGCCCATGAGAAATTGAAGTAGATGCTGTTTTTGATTGTATGCTAAGTACGCTGTGGCACTGGCACATGCACAAGATGGGAAACAAGAGAATTATACTCATCCCATAATCGCTTTAGGGTCGAAAAATATGATGAAATTGAGGAAGACCTTGCGAGAGATGTACAATATCTCGATGCAAGGAGAAGATTCTTGAACCACAAATCTTGTCAAATCTTTCTTTTAAATCCACCCAAACTTTTGATGCCTCGGTGTAGTAAATGATGCCGCTAAAGATTTCTTTGGAGACAGAGCTCATAATCCAGGAAAGAACAAGGGCATTGCATCGTTCCCATTGTTGCAAATTTGGATGTGCATTTGCTGGGCGAGCACAAGAACCGTTGATAAATCCGAGTTTGTTCTTTGCTCGGAGTGCCAGTAGCATTGCTCGACTCCAGACGCTGTAATTGTTTGTTCCAATTAACTGATCTTCAACGAGCGATAATCCCGGAGTATCTGAGGATGCAAATATAGTGGATCATTGAAACTAATCGAAGATGAGTTGGTTGCCATGAATGAAGATTCAATCAGTATGCAGTACAGTGCGGAAGAAAATTAATGCTCTGACATCATGTTAAGAATACATGGGGGTTACAACTCAAAACCAATTGGCAATGAGTGAAGTAGTATATGTATCTTATAAGGAGCTCACAAAGCTTGTAGTTTCCAAATGTGGGACAAGTCTCAACACGCCCCCTAACGTGTGACATTATATAAGTCAAACATGTGGACTGATAATACGAGTGATGGTGAGCAAGCCGGCTCTTTTACAGTTATAACTATGTGTTGGTCGACTAAAAGAAAATAGAGGTGACGTTTAAGAAAAATAACAAAGAATGGACCTACCTTCAATTGATTCTGCAAACTTTTAAGGAATCAAAGGACTAGAGTCGTAGAGTAGTATAGCGAGAGAAATTACCATATCTTCTCTGAAGATGTATACACAGAAGTAGTTCGAAAGCAACGAGCAATGGCGTGGCCATTACAGAATGAAGTGGTGCCTACTGCCCATGGAAGAGGGTGAGTCATGTTTAAATTATAGCCAAAGAACACATTTAATTTTTGTTTGTGGTTTTTTAGTGTGTGTGTGTATGCGAGGGGGGTATTAACTTGTCACGTGAAGTTGATATACTAATTGAAGGATTGTAATATATCATACTCGCCGATCATGAGGCATAGATGGGGAAGGTAAGGAGAATCTCCCCTTGCCACAACCGTATCACATAGCCAAGAGGAGAAAATATCAACCAACAGAGGTAAACAGAAATGGAGTCAACTCAATATCTGAAAAGCCTGGAAGATTAAACACAGTCAAGGCTAAGTAGGCAGGATCACTACCAGATAAAAAAGTATCTGGATTATTATATCAAACCCCCACCATTTTCTTTGGTATATACTGACTAGAAAAGAATTGATTTAAAACCAGCAAAGCACAAACAATGAAACAGCAACGAAAGATGAGTGAAGCTAGGGTGGTCATATGACATGTTCGTGCTGATAAACAAGTTTATCATTCCTAAATGAAAATAGATTCCTCAAATGAGCACTTGGAAATCCATCCGTCATTCTGCAAAAGTCAATTCCAAACTGCACTAGAACTTCTGGAAAAAGTCTAGACATTCTCTATATCTGAGACTAGAAATAGACACATCTATTGTGCTTAAATTGTCTAGGATTTGGTATGTTTTGATAGATAAAATGATACATATTCTACATAATCGTACATTTGTGTAAATGTATGTAGAATCGAAGAAATCGAGCTAACAACGATAAACAAAGATCAAGAAATGCATTGGAGTTGACAATGGATCAAAATAGACCAAGAAAAATGCATAAAAGTGAATAAGGAGCCGCGATTGATCGCCAAAAGAGCCCCGATCGATCGCCAAACGAGAAAATCCGAGCAACAAAAGTTAAGTCTCGGCGATCGATCGCGGAAAATCGATCGGCACTTTTCCGCGATCGATCGCCGCGAGACAAGGTTTGAGGCAGAAACAATTGGCGATTGATCGCCACATTTTCCCGATCGATCGCGAGTTAAAAAATTCTGAAAAATAAAAACATTAAGGTCTGGCGATCGGTCGCCAGACAGCCGCGATCGATCGCCAGAGGAGTTCGAGCAAAAGTAAAAGACTTGGTTTCTTTCCATCATACAAGGACTCTATCATCTTCCTCCTTCTCCTATAAATACCCCTCGACCATCAGACCTTTTGGAACCTCTTTTTACATACAGTTACATGCTTTCATAGATATCTAGTATCTAGTTCATCATAGTTCAAAGGCACGCTACGAAGATCGAAGCAAAGGCGGGCGTGACAACCTCAGCAAGTGAAGATCTACATAGTTTGCCTAGTTTGTGTTTCTTTTATGTTGGTTTTATTTAATTTTGATTGGTTTGCATTAATCATGAGTGGCTAAAATATTTTTGTGATTCTTGGTTAAGGAAGACAATACGTTGGAGTTTACGCTTCTCGTGAGATTACGTTTCGATTGTTGATTTTCATTGAGTATCAATTGTTTTTTTGATTTTATTGTTATGATTGTGTTGTTTAATTGTTGGATTGATCACCTAGCTTTTGTTCATACAATCTAATGCTAAATTAGATATCAAATACAAAATTGTTTGATCTCTCTAATTTACGAAGCAACTAAGATTAATAAAATTCCGCTTTTGAGTTTGTTAAATTCTTAGGGAAAACAATTGACTAGATTAAACATAGACGCTTGGATTATGTTGTTTAGATTCATGATCTCACTAGTTCATATGCTATCATCAATTTAAATCTTAATCGCTTGTATTTTGATTGATTGTTTGATAAGGGTTAAACTAGAACGCTTTGGCTACCTAACTAAACTTAAGGTGATATATAAGTCTGATTATTGGATTAAACGTTCACAATGAATATTCACACGAAAATTGAATCGTATGAGAAGATTGATGATCGAGATAGTAAATCCCAATTGTAAAGTCGAAGAATCGCGTTTTTCTCATAAGTTAATTTCATCCTAGTTTAATTTTGCATAATAATTTAATTCATAATTTTCATAGAGTTTGCTTAGTAGTGGTTAATCAATTTCAAAATTCCCCCTTTTACTATTTGTTTGCATAGTTAACACAAAGATATACCTTACTCGTGAGATCGATCACTGCTCACGCTACTAAATTACTTACTGCAATTAACTTGAGAGGGTTAATTTGGGCATACACGATAAACGCTACCAAATTTTGGCGCCGTTGCCGGGGAAGGCAACATTTATTTTGTGTTACTTTTTTTATTACTTCACACTACTATTCTGGTTTGTTAATGAGTGCAGGTCAGTCATCTAATTACGAAGAATTCACCTATGATCTTGAAATCGAGATGACTTTGCACCAAAGGAGAAGAGAAATCGAGGCACAACGGAGGAATTTCAATCCGATACTGATACTCAATTTGAGGAAGAGGAGAAAGTAACAATGGCGGATAATCAAAGCTTGAGACAATTGGCGAATCCTACCTTGGATCAACAGCTTCGCTGCATCACTTTTATTTCTCTTGCAAATAACGTAATTTTAAACTTAAGTCTGCTTGAATCCAGTTATTGCCTTCTTTTCATGGTCTTGCAGGTGAGAACCCTCACAAGCACTTGATGGAATTTCAGGTGGTGTGCACTACTATGAAGCCAGCAGGCGTAACGGAGAGCAAATTAAACTGCGAGCCTTTCCATTCTCTTTGAAGGATGCTGCTAAAGATTGGTTGTTCTACCTACCCTCCGGATCCATCACCACATGGACTGATTTGCAAAGAGTCTTCCTTAAGAAGTATTTTCCAGCTTCGAGGGCGACGAACATAAGGAATGAAATTTATGGTGTGAAGCAATACCACGAGGAATCACTGCACGAGTACTGGGAACATTTCAAGAATTTGTGTGCAAGCTGCCCACAACATCATATAAGTGAACATGTTTTAATTCAAAATTTCTATGAAGGTTTACTTTCTGGTGAAAGGAATTTAGTGGATGTGGCAAGCGGATGAGCTTTTATTGATAAGACACCGGAGGAAGCAAGAAACTTGATAGCTAACATGACTGCCAACTCCCAAAAATTTGGACATGCTCGCCCTGGACAAACGCCAAGACAAGAGGTAAACGTGTCTAACCTTGAACAACAACTGATTGACTTAACGTTTCTTGTGCGTAATCTTGCAGGTGGCAATTGTAAGTAATCCAAGAGCATACAACGCAGCGGAATAAAATTTTTATATGGATTACTAACCAGCAGATCTATACATAGGATTTCATATCGGATAAAGGAATAACAAGTGTCTCACTCTTGTAGCGTGTTTGAGCCGATTCCACGGAGTTGCACCACGTCCAACGCCTCCTCCGAGTCACTAGCAAAACTTGTCTAGTTTTGCCTCAACGGTATCCACACGATCAAATCGAACAAAGGGATAGTTTAAGAACAAGTTGCTAGACTAGTTCTTAAACCGGAACCAAAAATCACTCGATTCACAATCAAGAATGATCGCCGGAATCACACAACTCACTTCGGTTATGAAGGAAAACCGTGAGAGCAAGGTGAACGGCGGCCGAGAGCTTTTTGGTGCTAGGTTTGTGTTATGAAGTGTTAATCTTATTAAACACCTTGTTAACAAATTATATATGATTAATTAAAGGCTTTCATAAAGCCTCATGGGCTTAAGCCCATGATTTAATTTAATCATTATGATTATTAATTAAGACTCATCTTAATTATTTAATTCATCCCATGAATTTAATTTCCCTTCTCGATTTAATCTTTTGTGCGACCAGATAGGATCTTGTAATGTTGGCAGTGACATAAAATCTCATTTTATGTCGCAAGCAAGGAGCGGTGTCTAGCAACACATCGAGGCTACCCAAATTACAAGAATGTCAATGACTCGACATAACCTTTAGAACTTGTGATAATATTAACCATGTAACTTAATCCCTTTGTCCTTTGTGTTTAGATTGAACACGAGTCATGGAATAGTCATACTCGTATATCCAATCTTTATTTCTTGATCCCCAAGTAGAACTAGAATAAACGAATAAGCTCGATATCTCATATCGACTCATTCGAGCATGGCCATGCATTTTAGTTCTCACTTGATCAAGGGCCAAACACATCTCCTGTTATATAGGAGGGACAAATCCTATCTCGATCAGTCAACATCCCTCTACATAATTCGTAGTGTATCCAATAATCGCCTTTATAGTATACCCTGTTACGGGTAACGTTTGACGGTATCAAAATACATAACTCCTTATGTTGGGATCTCTGATGATCACAAGTCGTAAGGATTACATACATTATTATCACTATAAGAATTGCATATGACGATCATATAACTATCCATGTTGCATTCTCATGGTGGGTCTGTCCAGTACATCGTTCTCTAACATGTACCCATATGTTGATTTGATATCTCATATCAATGAACAATTCATCGATCAACACATACTAGTCTCTACGTATTATCATTATCCCTTTCATGATAATACTTGACTAGGGACATCTTTAAGAATAATACAATATTATTCTAAGGACATTAACATATATATTAATTCACATTGCACAGTTAAAAGAATAATATATAATAATGAATTGCCATTCATAAAATCATATTACATTGTATGTCATAAACAATCATCTAATGATATGTCTTAGGGCATATCCCAACAAATCTCCACTTGCACTAAGACCACTCAGACATATACCTAATGCCTAGAGAGCTAGTATGACGATCATGCTTCTGCTGTGACAGTGGCTTCGTCAATGGGTCAGATACATTATCATCTGTTGGTACTTTGCATATTTTAACATCTCCCCTTTCAGCGATTTCTCGAATGAAATGGAAACGCCTAAGTATGTGCTTGGATCTTTGGTGAGATCTTGGTTCCTTAGCCAATGCGATCGCTCCATTGTTGTCACAATAGAGTTCTATCGGATCTTTAATGCTAGGCACCACTCCAAGTTCAGAAATGAACTTCCTCATCCAAACAGCTTCCTTTGCTGCATCCGAGGCAGCAATATACTCAGCTCCCGTTGTAGAATCGGCTACTGTTTCTTGCTTTGAACTCTTCCAGCTCACAGCACCTCCATTTACAGATTGCGATTGAAAATCATCTTTGTCAGTTTGGAAGCTTGCATCAGTGTAACCCATTACATTGAGCTCTTCCTCACCTCCATAAATCAAAAATGTATCCTTAGTCCTTCTCAAGTACTTCAGGATGTTCTTGACAGCAATCCAGTGACCTTCACCTGGATCAACTTGATATCTGCTCGTCATGCTCAAAGCATACGATACATCGGGACGAGTACATATCATGGCATACATGATAGATCCAATAGCTGATGCATATGGAATCTTACTCATGCGTTGTCTCTCATCTGGTGTTGAAGGACACTGTTCCTTCGAGAGATAAATGCCATGCGTCATAGGCACGAATCCTTTCTTGGATTCTTGCATGCTAAACCTTTTAAGCACCTTGTCTATGTATGTACTTTGACTTAGACCAAGAAGCCTTCTTGATCTATCTCTATAGATCTTGATTCCTAATACATAGGTGGCTTCTCCTAAATCTTTCATCGAAAAGTAATTCCCTAGCCAAATCTTTACAGATTGTAAGGCAGGGATATCATTTCCAATAAGAAGTATGTCATCTACATACAACACTATGAAAATGATTACGCTCCCACTGACCTTCTTGTAGACACAAGGTTCATCTTCATTTTTGATAAAACCAAACTCTTTGATTGCATCATCAAAACGAAGATTCCAACTCCGAGAAGCTTGCTTCAATCCATAAATGGATCGTTGTAGCTTGCATATCTTTCCAGCATCCTTTGGATCGACAAAACCCTCGGGCTGTGTCATGTACACATCCTCGAGCAGATTTCCATTAAGGAAAGCTGTTTTGACATCCATCTGCCAGATTTCATAATCATGAAATGCAGCTATTGCAAGTAAGATCCTTTTGGATTTAACCATGGCCACTGGTGAAAAGGTTTCATCATAGTCAATACCATGAATTTGTTTGAATCCTTTTGCAACCAGCCGACCTTTATAGGTTTGTACGTTACCATCCATATCGGTCTTTTTCTTGAAAATCCATTTGCACCCTATGGGTCGTACCCCTTCCGGTGGATCAACCAAAGTCCATACTTGGTTTGCATACATGGATTCCATCTCAGATTTCATGGCCTCTTGCCATTTCTCAGAATCATTGCCCATTATAGCTTGTTGATAAGATGACAGCTCATCCTCATCAATAAGTAGTAAGTCACCTTGTTGAGTCACAAGAAATCCATATCTCTGTGGCTCCCGGTGTTCTCTTACAGACCTACGCTGGGCTTGTGTCTCTTGAGCAGGTGCTTCTTCCACAACAGCTTGCGGAGCCTGCTCTGTTTCCATCTCAATCTCAGGTTCAGTGTTTTCTTGTGGTTGAACTTCACTAAGTTCTATTTTTCTCCCACTGGTTTTTCTAGAAATAAATTCTCTTTCAAGAAATACACCAGTCCGAGCAACAACTACTTTGTTCTCGGTGGGATAATAGAAATAGTATCCTTTCGTTTCCTTAGGATACCCCACAAATAAACACTTATCAGATTTGGGTCCAAGTTTGTTAGTGGCGTGACGTCTAACGAAAGCCTCACAACCCCAAATCTTCATAAAAGACATACTAGGACGCTTCCCAGTCCATATCTCATATGGTGTCTTTTCCACTGATTTAGATGGAACACGGTTCAGTAAGAAAATCGTTGTTTCTAGAGCGTGTCCCCACAACGATATGGGAAGATCTGCATGACTCATCATTGATCTAACCATGTCTAACAAGGTTCGATTTCTCCTCTCGGATACACCATTCCATTGTGGAGTATACGGAGGAGTGAGTTGTGGGACTATCACACACTCCTTTAGATAGTCATGAAACTCTTGGCTTAGGTATTCACCTCCTCGATCTGATCGAAGGATTTTGATACTTTTGCCAAGTTGGTTTTGTACTTCATTCTTGAAATCTTTGAACTTTTCAAAGGTTTCATGCTTATGCTTCATTAGGTACACATACCCATATCTACTGAGGTCATCAGTAAATGTAACGAAGTATTGAAAACCACCTCTAGCTTGTGTACTTATTGGTCCACATACATCACTATGTATTAGTCCCAATAAAACATTTGCCCTTTCAACATGTCCCTTGAAAGGGGCTTTTGTCATCTTGCCCATTAAACAAGATTCGCATGTTTCATATGATTCAAAATCAAATGAATCTAATACTCCATCCTTATGAAGTTTAGATATGCGGTTTTCGTTTATGTGGCCCAAGCGACAGTGCCAGAGATAAGTCGGATTACAATCATTATTTTTAATCCTTTTAGTATTTATGTTATAGATAGGCTATCAAGATTTAATACATAAAGACCATTCACCATTTGTGCACTAGCATAAAACATATCATTTAAATAAATAGAACAACAGTTGTCCTTTATTATAAATGAAAAACCATACTTGTCTAAACAAGAAATAGAAATTATGTTTTTAGTAATAGATGGCACAAAATAACAGTCTTTTAAAATCAATGATAAACCAGAAGGTAAAGCTAAATGATAATCTCCTATAGCTAATGCAGCAACTCTTGCTCCATTTCCAACTCGGAGATCAACTTCACCTTTCGCCAACGTCCTACTCCTTTTTAGATCCTGCACATTTACACAAATGTGAGATCCACATCCAGTATCCAATATCCATGATGAAGAAGTAGATAAATTGACTTCTATAACAAAAATACCTGAAGCGGAAGTCACACTTCCTTTCTTTAGATCCTCCAGATATACTTTGCAGTTTCTTTTCCAATGGCCGGTCTCACCGCAATGGAAACAATTCCCTTCCTTCGCTATCCCTCCCTTTGGTTTTAGTGCATAAGACTTTGGCTTAGATTTAACAAAGACCTTCTTTGCTTTCTTGTTGCCTTTAGATTTGGCCCTTCCTTTGCCCTTATTCACAATAAGAACATTTGTGGCCTTAGTCTTCTTTGTATTTGCTTCATATGTTCTCAACATACCAAGCAATTGTGGTAGAGTCTTTTCCATGTCAGTCATATTGTAATTTACTACAAATTGACTGAAGCTCTCCGGCAACGATTGCAAGATCACATCGGTGGCCAACTCTTGGTCCAATGGAAAACCCAGCTTGTCCAGATTCTCAATGTATCAATCATCTTGAGCACATGAGTTCCAACTAGGCTTCCTTCTACCATCCTGCACTGGAATAACGCCTTAGAGACGTCATACCTCTCTTGTCTTGCTTGTTGTTGGTACAATTGCTTTAAGTGTTCGATCATATCGAACGCTTCCATTTCCTCATGTTGCTTCTGAAGCTCAGAGTTCATGGTGGCAAGCATAAGGCACCCAACATCAAGTGCGTCACTTTGATGCTTCTTGTAAGCATCTTTTTCAGCTCTTGTAGCCGTTAGGGGAGGTTCCTCAGCGGGTAAGGGTTCCTCTAGGACATATTGTTTCTTTTCTTGTTTGAGGACTATCCTCAAGTTCCTATGCCAGTCTAGGAAATTCGTCCCATTTAATTTGTCCTTCTCAAGGACCGATCGCAGTGATAAAGTGCTAGTAACGTTGTTAGTTGCCATGGATATCTACAATATAAATATGCAAAATAAGTTTATGATTTAATCATTTAACATGGTCTTATATTAAATGATACTCCCACTATTTTGTTTAAAAAAATATCAACCCTCAAAACCTTTAGTGGGCCAAGATCCATATTTCGCCTAATCTTGAGTTAGCTTTGGCTAATCGCCCAAGACTCGGTTATTTAGGTAGACAACACTTTGTCAATTACATCACATGTAATTCTTGGATAGTTGGACGAACAACACTTTGTTCAATTCATCAAATGAATTATAATCCAACCCATGCCTCTAAGTTCCCAATCCTATTGAGATAACTTAGTTAAGTCGTACCCAATTTTAAGTATAACGGATATCACATTTATCCTTTCGCGCCTTACTAAGATTGCCACGGTGCTTTGCTTTGGCAAACCCACACATGTACAATCGAAGTTATTGACGAGTACTTTTAATTTTGGAAGGCATCTAAAACTTAATATTTTAGAGGGATTTATTGATCTCATGATTAGTTTGATAATTTAAAATATGTCCACTACATATAGTTGTATACATATCTACATATATGTGTAATACTATTATCAAACTAAAACATAAGATAAATCATGCATCAACATACATAATTAAACGTGACATGGTTATAGCCCCTACTAACGATTCTCTCAAGCCAATGAGAAAATCCTAAGAGTCAACCTAAGGTAACTTCACAAGCACCTTCCTTTGGCTCCAATTTGTGAATGTCCTCCTCATCCCGGCACGATGCTCCATCTTCATTGATCACCATCAATAAAATAAACTACACTATTTACAAGATATAGAATTCCTCGATTCACATTCGAGGGGAACATAGGGGAGGGATTACATTTAGAATGAAATAGAGAAGGCACGACTCGCAGGTCGTATTATATATTACAAACATCCACAAATCATATCTAATAGGTCAAAGGGCTATAACCACACACCATGCTCAAACAACACATAAGGCATGCATTAACATTTAATTAATTAAATTCTAAACATTTTAAATTTAATTCTAATTAAAACTGTAAAATAGAATTTTGAAAAATGTCGTATGCTCGGGACATCACATGCCACGAACTAAAGCGACTAAGACACGAACCACCATGGTTCGAACAACAAAGCACACGGCTTGACCATTAATGGGCCTAGGGTTCGAAACCCTAGCCCATGGCTGAGCCATGCTCGAGCGGCGACGGTGAGCCCATGCACGGCTGCTAGGGTTCGAAACCCTAGCCGTCATGAGTTAGCCGTCACGAGCCTCAAAAACCCTAATTTTTGCGGCGGATCGGCCCATGCTCGATCTAGGGTCCGAACCCTAGCCCTTATGCGGCGGCTGCTCGGCCATGCACGATCCAATGGGTTCGAAACCCTAGCAACATGCGGCGGCCGTGAGCCATGATGACTAGGGTTCGAAACCCTAGCCCTTTGGTGGCGTCGGCCGTGAGCCACGGTGACTAGGGTTCGAAACCCTAGCCCTTCGGTGGCTGCGGCCGTGAGCCATGCATGAGCTACCACCTCGATTTTACGCTTTCGTGTATCGTATACAATTATTCGCCAATTATATCAAATATAATTATACGATGATTTTCACAAACTCAATTTAATCATATCATATATGATTATATACAATTTTAAATAGCATGCAATATTAATTCTAATATGATTAAACTGTTTAACCACATAAATCCGATATGAGCCTTGTACACGGCTCTGATACCACTGTAAGTAATCCAAGAGCATACAACGCAGCGGAATAAAATTTTTATATGGATTACTAACCAGCAGATCTATACATAGGATTTCATATCGGATAAAGGAATAACAAGTGTCTCACCCTTGTAGCGTGTTTGAGCCGATTCCACGGAGCTGCACCACGTCCAACGCCTCCTCCGAGTCACTAGCAAAACTTGTCTAGTTTTGCCTCAACGGTATCCACACGATCAAATCGAACAAAGGGATAGTTTAAGAACAAGTTGCTAGACTAGTTCTTAAACCGGAACATAAAATCACTCGATTCACAATCAAGAATGATCGCCGGAATCACACAACTCACTTCGGTTATGAAGGAAAACCGTGAGAGCAAGGTGAACGTCGGCCGAGAGCTTTTTGGTGCTAGGTTTGTGTTATGAAGTGTTAATCTTATTAAACACCTTGTTAACAAATTATATATGATTAATTAAAGGCTTTCATAAAGCCTCATGGGCTTAAGCCCATGATTTAATTTAATCATTATGATTATTAATTAAGACTCCTCTTAATTATTTAATTCATCCCATGAATTTAATTTCCCTTCTCGATTTAATCTTTTGTGCGACCCGATAGGATCTTGTAATGTTGGCAGTGACATAAAATCTCATTTTATGTCGCAAGCAAGGAGCGGTGTCTAGCAACACATCGAGGCTACCCAAATTACAAGAATGTCAATGACTCGACATAACCTTTAGAACTTGTGATAATATTAACCATGTAACTTAATCCCTTTGTCCTTTGTGTTTAGATTGAACACGAGTCATGGAATAGTCATACTCGTATATCCAATCTTTATTTCTTGATCCCCAAGTAGAACTAGAATAAACGAATAAGCTCGATATCTCATATCGACTCATTCGAGCATGGCCATGCATTTTAGTTCTCACTTGATCAAGGGCCAAACACATCTCCTGTTATATAGGAGGGACAAATCCTATCTCGATCAGTCAACATCCCTCTACATAATTCGTAGTGTATCCAATAATCGCCTTTATAGTATACCCTGTTACGCGTAACGTTTGACGGTATCAAATACATAACTCATTATGTTGGGATCTCTGATGATCACAAGTCGTAAGGATTACATACATTATTATCACTATGAGAATTGCATATGACGATCATATAACTATCCATGTTGCATTCTCATGGTGGGTCTGTCCAGTACATCGTTCTCTAACATGTACCCATATGTTGATTTGATATCTCATATCAATGAACAATTCATCGATCAACACATACTAGTCTCTACGTATTATCATTATCCCTTTCATGATAATACTTGACTATGGACATCTTTAAGAATAATACAATATTATTCTAAGGACATTAACATATATATTAATTCACATTGCACAGTTAAAAGAATAATATATAATAATGAATTGCCATTCATAAAATCATATTACATTGTATGTCATAAACAATCATCTAATGATATGTCTTAGGGCATATCCCAACAGCAATGTGGGGAAGATGAAGCCATGTGGAATTTGCCTAGCCATGAAAATGCCACTGATGCATGTCCCTCCCTACAAGAGACATCTACTGAGCATGTGAACGCAGCGGGTGGATTTCTTGGTCCACCACAAAGGAGCTATGACCACCCATCGAGCAACTACAACCAAGGTTGGAGGGACCATCCACACCACAGATATGGGAATCAACAGATGCGCAAACCTCCACCATATAGATCGCCATATCAGAGGCCTCCACCACCACCAGGGCATGCTGCTGGCGACAGGTTAGAAAATATTGTTAAAGTCATTGCTGAAAATAGTCTGCAATTTCAACAGGAAACGAGGGCGAGCATTCAAAGCTTGACTACACAAATGGTGCAATTGGCGACTTCGCTCAACAAGATAGAGGGGAGAATTTCAAATGGGCTTCCTTCACAGCCAGTAGTGAACCCAATAGAGAATGTGAGTACCATCACATTGAAGAGGAGTGAAGATACAATTGAGGAGAAGGTGGTACTGATGCCACCCGGAAGAGGACAAGAAGAGGAAAAGGACAAGAAGGACATTGAGGAGCTTATGCAAGAAGAGGAAACACAATGTAAGTCCTCTCCACTTCATGAATATAAAATTGAACCAACATTCCCCCTTCCATTGAAGGTGCACTGGTAGGACAATGGTATCAAGGGACTTTATGACACATTTCAGAGATGCGAGGAAAATGCCCCACTACATGATGCCATGATGAAAATATCTCGATATGCTAGATTCTTGAAAGGAGGTATGGAAAGGGGGAAGAGCAAAAAACTCAAAGGGTGCCCCAAGATTGAGCTTGCTGAGAATGTTTTTGCGGTTATCCAAAGAAGCATTCCCACAAAATGTAAGGACCCTGGTATATTTTATATCCCATGTGTGATTGGCAACACCAAGATTGATAAGGCGATGCTAGATTGTTAGGATCGGTCCGGAGTGTTTAGAGGGGGGTGAATGAACACTCCTTTAAAATTAATCCTTTTTATTTCTCTCGGGTTAGTGAGTGAAATCTAATTCTTAATCAACTTCTCAGCAGAACAGACTACTGGATATAACAGTGCGGAACGATCTGTTCTAGACTAGTAAGAATGGCTCGATGGCTTTGAGAGTGTAATTTAGTGCGGAATGATAAAAGACAGAATATGTTTCTGGAAGTTCGAAGGTGGTGTAATCCTTCTACGTCTCCCCTACTTCCAATTAAGGAAGGGTTCCACTAGAAGACTTTGATTTATACAATCCTGTTGTACAAACCCGATTCAGCTGGATTTACCTCACTACCATACTGAAACTCCTAGTCTCTCGATCTGTTCAGACACACACTGTCTGACAGTTACAATTGAATCTCACTTCTCTATCTTAGTAAAGAATAGAAAAGACAGACTGATCTTGTCTATGCACACAATGATCCTATGATGATCAAATATTACAGTATGTTGTGCTTATGAAAACTTTCGGCTCAAGAATATCAGGACTTGTAAGCTTGTGCTGTTTTTGTTTTCTTTTTGTCTCTTTATTGATCAGATCGTCACTTTGAGCTCTTTAGTTGCATCCTTATATAGTTGCTTGTACCAACGACATTATTTCTTTTTTTGTGCAACTCTAGACTCTGTTCAATCTCTGAGTAAGCTTCAGTCTCATTCTTTTAGGCACTTGCCATTCTGGTTTATGCTTTCGGCGTCTGTCAGGTAAGCTCTTCTTTGTCTTCTTACCTTTTAAGGTAATCTTCAGTCCTTGGTCTTTTTCAACATTAATTGCATCATTAAATGCTTCAATAAATAGCCGTTAATGATTTAGACTGAAGAACAAAGCTTATTCAACCTTGTCTGCTCTGATCTGATTATTATTGAGTTGATCTCGTGCTTCGATCTGGTCAGGCTGATGTTCATCGATCCGTTCTGTTTTTTGCGATAGACCATATCAGCTTGATCTGCTTTTGTCATGGTTTTACAGCTTTGATCGGTCTGATCTGTTTTGTCATCTTTAAAATCCGAAACTAACAAATTCCCTTTTTTATGATGACAAAACCTAGCTTCTATGTCTTTTTAATCAAGCTTTGAATAGAATTCATGTAGATCAATTTAGTCTTCTTGTTCAAAATAAATGAACATTGTAAGTTGTAATTCGGATCGATTAAGTCATTTTGTTCAAAATAAATGAACTATTCAAAATAAATGAATATGACTTAAATAAGTGACTGAAGGACTTTGATTTTATTGAGAAAATCTCATAGATACAATTATGTCTGATTCAACTAGACATCTATTTCTTTGCTGAGGACTGCGGAGCTGACTTGAAATTCTTAATCTTTTCCCCCTTTTTGTCAGCAGCAATCTCCTGAAGGAAATCTACGATCTGCGAGAGCTGAGCTCAGATAGCATCCAGACGAGTGTCTTGAGCAATAAGGGACTTGGCGACGGAAGTCCGAACTTCAGTTGCCAGCTCGATCTGCTCTTTTCTCAGGCTATTTTTATATGAAGCTTGCTGCGAGAACAGATCATTCAGTCCTCGTTGAATACCGCTTATGCTAGCCGTCATCTTATCTCTGAATGATTCAAAATCCAAGTGTGTAGACCTTTGACTCTGATGAACTTCTCTGACTCGTTGACACAGAAAGAGACAGTTTTCAGATAGCTGTTGAAGAGACTTGGCCAGAGATGAGGCTTCAGCAGCTAAGTGATCCGGAGAGTGATCAGAAGGTGACTCATGCGGATCAACTGCTGCTTCAAGTGGTACGAGAGAAGAGACATCAGATTGGCGTGAATCAGACTGGATCAAGGTAATTAAGTCCGTAGAAAAGTCTTCCAAAAATGCCAAATCTTCAGCAGATTGATCTGGATGAGTGATAGGTCTGGTAGGCTCCTCAACCATTAAAGCTGCAACAATTGTTGACACCACGAGATCCGGATCGACGGAGTCTGGTGAGACAACTTTTGAATGCGCGTCGGTAGGACTGCGCTGAATATGGGAGACTGAGGACGCCAGAGGAATGGAAGTTGTGGGAGAGTCCAGCAAGACATCCATGGCTTCAGTCTCTACTGCAGACGGAGCATTGGTCGGTGGCTGCTCCGCTGTACCAGAAGAAACTGGCTCAAAGAATGGTTCTACAAAAGTTTTGCTTGCAGAGGAGTGATCGGGGCTGGGAACCGGAGTGGATATATTGAGCTTCTGTCGTTGAAAACGAACAGCCAAGTGAAGAGCATGAATATCCATCTCCAGCTGAGCAATGACAGCTCCATCATCTTTGGCAGTCGGATTGTTGGCATCAAAATTCACCTTTTTGGCTGCAATGAGCAAGTTTGCCAGCCTGAGCCTGTGGTTAGCCTGGAACAATTCTTTGCGATGTACCGCAATCCGTACGTCATCAGTTTCTGTCCCTTTAAGGACTTCTTGTTCCATTTTGTGGAGTCTCTTTAGCTTGCCGAAGAACATACCAAAATGGTTGATCGTTCTGTATTCAACCCATTCATCGAATACCACAGTAAGCGCCTTAACTTTGTCTTCAACATCTTCCATGGCAATGTTAATAGCACTTTGAGCGGCTGACTTTGGTTTGGAAGAGAGGGGTTCAGCGAGAACGGCCTTGCCTTTGCCGATGGGAGACGAGGGCTTAATCCCGGATTGGGTGTAGTCCCCCAATTCTTTGATAACAATGCCTTTGACCACAGGGATAGTGGAGGGAACTCGGATGGTGACCTTTGGTACGGTGGATGGAACTGTTGAAGGTTGAGTGGGAGTTTGGGTTGCAGGGGTGGCTTTTGTTGAGGGCAGGATAGGTATAGTTTTGATATTTAAGGTTGACAGTGGCTTGGTGATCTGGGTTCTTGGCTTCTTGGGAAGAGGTTTGGCTGGGGATGAAGGAGCAGAGGCAGACTGAGTTTTCTCTGAGTCAGTCTGGACTGTCAATTTTTGCTTGACTCTAGTCTTTCGGGCAGCAGCCTATTCCTATCCCTGTTCAATCTTTACAGTCACCAGATCAGAGGGAGTGGGTGGAGCACTTTTGGATTTAAGTAGGGCCAAACCCTTGGGGTTAAGAATCTTAAATGGGTTGAGAGCAGACGGCTTCCCCAGCGCGATGTCCAGTGTTTCCAAGAGCTTGCTAAGAGGAACAGCAAAGCAGACAGCCTGTTTGGAGGCAATGACTATTTCATAGCGGACCAGTTCATCTTCTGTCCGGAGAGGATAGCAGCCATGGCCCGGAATTTTTTGTCGGTTACGGCGTCATAGCTTCCGGCTTTACCCAATAGTGGCTTGCCAACAATCTCACAGAGGACTTGAAAATGAAACAACATTTCTTTCTTCTTGAAGGATGGTGCAGTCTGTGGCCAAAAATAGATACTTTGCCCTGAAGATTGGTGAGAGTGGCTTGAGGAATGTGGCCAAAATCAGTCAGACAAGTGCTAGGAAGACCAAAGGTCTTTGACAGCGTTTCCTGAGAAATATCGAATGATTTGCCCTTGACGGAGGTGGAGATGAACGTCTTTTGAGACACAACATTGGCGAACAACTCCCAAATTTCTGATTCGTAAGCCACAGTTCCAGATTTCAGGAAGTTCCTTAATCTTGAGGATTCCAAGGATTTGAACATGGAAACCATTTCTGGATCTTCAGCCCTGTAAATTTCATCGAACTCAACAGATAAAGAGTTGTGAGTGATAGTAGCCATTTGAGTATGTAATGAAGAATGCAGAGAGATCGGAAAGATTTGAAAGATAGAAACAGACAACAGTAAGTCGTAAAAAGTGAAATGAGAGTGAGATGTACAGCCCGCTAAATAGGATAAAGAGGACACGTGTCTGTATCTCGATGACTGATATTTAAGCAATTCAAAATAGACGGACGGGATGAAAGATAAGGCAGTTAAAATTCGATCAGTCCGGGTTGTTTAAACAATTACTATATTAAAGACTGGTTGTGATAGAGCAGACAGATCATAGGATAATATCATATTTGACAAAGATCGGTCTGAAAGTTCGGACCGGTCTGTGTCTTTCTGATTTTGTATTATCGATCTGTTCTTATTTCACAGTCCTTAAAAAAAACAAAATTAAAGATACCTTTAAAATATCAAGATAAATCTATTAAGCCAAGAATTTGACGAAAATAATTAAACTTAGCCTCAGGGAGTGGTGTGGTGAAAATGTCTGCTGCTTGCTGGTCTGTTGAAATGTGTTCAATCCGAATTTCCTTTTTGCCAACGTGATCTCGAATAAAATGATGTTTGATATCAATATGCCTTGTTCGAGAGTGCAAAACTGGATTATACGTGATAGCAATGGCACTGGTGTTGTCAAAAAATATCGGAGATTCAACAGCTTGAATGCCATATTCTCTGAGCTGATGTTGAATCCAGAGCATTTGTGCGCAACAGCTTCCAGTGGCAACATATTCTGCCTCAGCTGTAGATGTGGCAATTGATGTTTGCTTCCTGCTAAACCATGAGATCAGTCTTTCACCTAGAAATTGACAGGTTCCACTGGAGCTCTTGCAATCAATCTTACACCCTGCATAGTCAGCGTCTGAATATCCAATTAAACTGAAATTTGAATCTTTGGGATACCAAAGACCAACGTTCTGAGACCCTTTTAGGTATTTAAGAATGCGCTTAGCAGCAATAAAGTGAGATTACTTAGGATCAGACTGAAATCTAGCGCATATGCAAACTGAAAACATAATATCAGGCCGGCTCGCTGTAAGATACAATAGCGATCCGATCAGACCTCGATACATGGTTACTTCAACTGTTGTTCCCCCTTCGTCTTTATCTAGCTTAATTGAAGGACTCATTGGAGTTGACGCAATTGAGCAAGTCTCCAATCCGAATGTTTTGAGAAGCTCTTTTGTATACTTGGTTTGATTGATAAAAATACCATTGCTGAGCTGTTTGACTTGGAGACCCAAGAAAAATTATAGTTCTCCCATCATGCTCATCTCAAATTGTCCCTGCATTAACTTAGAGAATTTCTCGCAGAGTTTGGGTTAGTTGACCCAAAGATGATATCGTCAACATAAATTTGAACTAATAAGGTATGTTCCCCCTTAATAAATTTAAATAATGTTTTATCCACTGAGCCGATCTGAAAATCGTGGTTCAGAAGAAATTGAGACAGATTATCATACCAGGCTCTTGGAGCTTGTTTCAGTCCATATACTGCTTTATTCAGTAGATATACATGATCTGGAAACGAGTGGTTCTGAAATCCAGGAGGTTGCTCAATGTAAACTTCTTCCTGAAGCTTACCATTTAGAAAATCACTCTTTACGTCCATTTGATATACTTTGAAATCTTTAAAAGCAGCAAATGCAAGAAATATTCGGATTGCTTCAAGTCTGGCAACTGGTGCAAACGATTCATCGAAGTCGATTCCTTCTTCTTATCGGAAGCCTTGTGCCACTAGTCTGGCCTTGTTTCTAACCACCACTCCATCTGTGTCTAGCTTGTTTCTGAAAACCCATCTGGTTCCAATAACAGGCAGACTACTTGGCCTGGGGGTTAATCTCCAGACTTGATTTTGTTCAAATTGATTAAGCTCTTCTTGCATGGCTTTATCCAGTTATAATCAGTCAAAGCTTCATCAATCTGTTTGGGTTCCAGATTAGATATAAAAGCGTCATGAGTGTATTCATCCATCATCTGTCCTCTGGTTCTTATGGGTGCAGAAGGACTTCCAATTACTAGATCTGGTGGATGCCTCTTTGTCCATCGATAGCTTGATTCTGGATTATCTGGTCCAGATGGATTGGTAGTAGTATCATTATCAGTATCTGCTTTAATATTCGAGTTCAGAACCTCTGGATCGGCTCGATCTGGAAGAGCTTCAGTGCCTTGATCCGATCTATCTGATACTTCAGGTTCTGGAGGATTGTCTCTTGATCTATTAGCTACAATCTCATCGTCATTGTTAGCTTCGAGATGGATATTTTCCATCTGATTTTGAATTAATTCCTTGTTACCCTCAATACACAAGGATTCATCAAACACTACATGAACTGATTCTTCTACAGTCAAAGTTCGATTATTGAAGATGCGAAAAGCTTTACTATTAGATGAATATCCTAAGAATATTCCATTATCTGACTTAGCTTCGAATGCTGTAAGATGATTCTTACCATTATTGTGAACGAAACATTTGCAACCAAATACTTGAAGGTGGGAGATAGACGGTCTGTTACCTGTCCATACTTCATATGGAGTTAGATTTAACTTCTTGTTAATCATAGATCGATTTTGAGTGTAGCATGCAGTATTTACAGCTTCTACCCAGAACTTTTGGGAAATGCCAGAATCTGCAAGCGTTGTCCTTGCTGCCTCCTTAAGCGTTCTGTTCCTTCGTTCTGCAACTCCATTTTGTTGAGGAGTTCGAGCGGCTGAGAAATCATGCTTAATTCCTTGGTCTTCTAGAAAAGATTCAATATTCTGATTTGAGAATTCAGTGGCTTTGTCACTTCGAATTCTATCAATACTTGATGATCTCTCATTCTGAGTGCGTTTCAGCAGCTTGATCAACTTCGGACCGGTCTGATCTTTACTGCTTAAAAATATAGTCCATGTAAAACGTGAGTAATCATCAATAACAACAAGAGTATACCGCATTCCCCCTAAACTTGTTATTGGTATAGGACCAAACAAGTCCATATGTAATAGTTCTAAGCAGCGTGAGTAGGATTTGGCATTCTTGTTTTTGAAGGATGATCTGATCTGTTTGCCATTTGGCAAGCTTCACAGATCTTATCCTTGGCAAAGTCGATCTTGGGCAGACCGACAACTAAATCATGTTTACACAGGCTAGAGATAGTCTTAAAGTTGAGATGATTCAAGCGTTTATGCCATAGCCAGTGTTTATTATCATTATTCGTCATGAAGCAAGTAGGATTATCAGGTTGAGCAAAATTCCAGTTAATCTTATATGTGTTTCCATTTCTGATTCCTACAAGCATGGTCATACCGTCTGATGTTTAACAGTGCAGGTGTGTTGTGAAATTCTACAGCATAACCATTATCACATAATTGACTTATGCTAATCAGATTATATCATAGATTTTCAACTAATAGCACATCATTGATAGTAATATTACCATGGACAATCTTACCCTTGCCCACGGTCTTACCCTTTGAGTTATCCCCGAAGATAATCTTTGGACTAGTGCAATCTGTGACTTCAGACAGCAGCTCGACGTTTCCTGTCATGTGACGAGAACACCCACTGTCTAAGTACTAGTCCGACACTTGTTTCTTCAGTACCTGTCATCAAGCATAATTATTGTTTGTACCAATCCTACTTGGGTCCAGAACGGATTAGCCCTTTGGGAACCCACACCTGAATCAGCTTAAATGGCTTGTGTGTGTCTGGTGTGATGGGAGCTGATCTGTTTCGATGTTGTGTGTGATGATGTGTGCGATATGGAAGCCTTTGATTCTTATAAGGTAATCTATATCTTCGTTGAACTGGTTTTGAGTTATAGTAGTTGGATGGTCTTCCTTGCCTTAGATCTTGCACCTTTAGGTTTGGTCTGATAGACACAAAGCTTGCTGGTGCCTTTTCTTTGGCTTGGTTAACGTACCCAATTCCTTTTCTCAAACCTTGATTTCCGAAGGAGATTCCCGTTTGAATTGTAGGCACTTCGGTTTCATATACTGTGTTGGATCTAACGAATGTCATCTCTTTGATTTTGTTCTTTACCAGCAACAATTCAGATTCATCTTTGGTGCAGTCATTGATATCAAAGCCTATGCCGATCACCGATATTTCTTTGTACCTCTTGCAATTCTTCCAGTGATGCTCTTGATTTTGTCCATGTTTTGAAAATATGAGAGAGTTTAGCATTTTGTGTGCTAATTCTCTTGTTTTCTTCATGGAGCTGTTCGTAAGAGATTTTCAGCTTATGCAGCTCGATCTTTAGATTATTGCATTCACCTAATTCAGAGCAGCTTGGTTTGATATGCTCATCTATTTGATCATTGGCTTTAGCTTTAGTTTTCTCAAATGATTCAGCTAATATTCTATAATCATTAGCCATGTCTTGCAGTGCGGACATGAGCTCTTCACGTGTTAATTCATTTGAGTCAAGATCGAATACCTCGTCTGTTTGACTCATTTCTTCGTCTGCCATTAGACATTGGATTTCCTCTTCGCTTTCGCTGGATGAATATTCTGAGCTTTCTGATTCTGAGTCAGTCTGAGCCCACTTGTTGTTACCTTCCTCTGCTACCAGAACCTTTTGAGACTTCCCATGATGATTTTTATGGTCTTTGTAATGCTTCTTTTTCTTTTCATCACGATGCCTTTCTTTTCTCTCATCTCTCTTCGGTCTGGTGCAATCTGCAATAAAGTGTCCGGTCTTACCACAATTTTAGCAAGCCTGATCATTAACATCATCATCTTTTCTCGATTTATAGTGATGAGAAGGTTTGAAATTGTAAGGAATCCAACAAGTGCGCAGCGGAAATAAAACAATGGATTCCTAACCGAGGACCTATACAGAGTATTCATATCGGAATGATTAACAGAGTCTCACCCTTGTAGCGTGTTTGAAGCAGATTCCACGTTGTAGCACCACGAGTCACAAACAAAAGTTTGCACCTTTGTCTCTACGGTATCCACACGATCAAAAATCGAAAGGGATAGTTTAAGAACAAGTTGCTAGACTCGTTCTTAAACCAAGAATGAACTCACGGTTCAAAACCGATCAACGACGACCAATCAAAAAACCAAAAACCCACCACGACGGCGGCGGCGGTGATGGTGTTTTTAGGTGGGCGGCCGAGAGCTATTAGGTTTAGTGATAAAAGGATTAATTCATATTAATCACCTTGTTATCAAATTATATATGTGAGATTTAATTAAAGGTTCAAGACTTTCTTAAAGCTTCATGGGCCCAAACCCATGATTTAATTAAATCATTATAATCATGTAATTAAGACTCTTCTTAATTAATTAATTCATCCAATGAATTTATTTCCCCTTATCGATTTAATCTTTTGTGCGACCCGATAGGATCTTGCAATGTTGGCAGTGACATAAAATCTCATTTTATGTCACAAGCAATGAGCGGTATCTAGCAACACATCAAGGCTACCCAAATTACAAGAATGTCATTGACTCGACATAACCTAAGAACTTGTGATAATATTAACCATGTAACTTAATCCCTTTGTCCATTGTGTTTAGATTGAACATGAGTCATGGAATAGTCATACTCGTATATTCAATCTTTATTTCTTGATCCCCAAGTAGAACTAGAATAAACGAATAAGCTCGATATCACATATCGACTTATTCGAGCACGGCCATGCATTTTAGCCTTACTTGATCAAGGGCCCAAACACTTCTCCTGTTATATAGGAGGGACAAATCCTTTCTTGATCACTCAACATCCCTCTACATAATTCGTGGTGTATCCAATGATTGTCTTTATAGTTTACCATGTTACAGGTAACGTTTGACAATATCAAGATACATGACTCCTTATGTTGTGATCTCTGGTGATCTCAAGTCGTAAGGATTACATACATTATTATCACTATGAGAATTGCTTATGACACTCATATAACTATCCATGTAGCATTCTCATGGTGGGTCTGTCCAGTACATCGTTCTCTAACATGTACCCATGTCTTGATTTGATATCTCATATTTATGAACAATTCATCAATCAAAACATACTAGTCTCAATGCATTATCATTATCCTTATTCATGATAATACTTGACCAGGGACAATCTTTAAGAACAATACAATATTATTCTAAGGACATTAACTTATATATTAATTCATATTACACAGATACACAAATAATATATAATAATGAATTGCCATTTATAAAATCATAATACATTGTATGTCATAAACAATCATCTAATGACTTGTCTTAGGGCATATCCCAACAGAAATTCCGTTTGTTCTTAGACATGAATTTACCAAATTTCTTGATAAATAATTACATAGCATCATTACTTATCTGTTCGACAGATCGGTCTGTTGAAGGGGTGGTCTGGTCTGGAATGGCTGCCAGTGCTTTGTTTTTTGAGAGATGAATGGCTCTGCTTCACCTCTGGTGATCAGTTCAAACTCATAGGCCTTAAGATCTGCGAACAGATCATGGAGTTAAACTTTGTTCAGATCTTTAGACTCCCTCATTGCAATTGTCTTGACATCCCATTCCTTTGGCAATGCTCTCATTACTTTCATAGCAATCTCTCTGTTAGAGTATTCCTTGCCCAGACCATTTAGTTCATTGATAATACCAGTGACTCTTTCATAAAACTCGTTTAGAGTTTCTCCAGGTTTCATTTTTATGCTCTCAAATTTTTGTAGAGCAACAGTCAGCTTGTTTTCCTTAGTCTGGTCGTTCCCTTCACATAGCTGTGCTATCTTCTCCCAAATTTCTTTGGCAGTTGAGCACATTTTGATCTTCTTGAACATATTCTTGTCTAGCGTTTTGAACAAGATGTCTTTGGCTACATTGTCTAGATTTGATTTCTTCCTTTCTTCATTTGTCCAGAGGGATCTATCCTTTTCGACCAGTTGGGGTTCACCACCAGTAATGGCAGCTGCTGTATTGACTTTCAAAATCTTCATTGGTCCATCAGTGATGACGAACCACATATAGTCATCTTGTGCTGCCAGATGAGCTTGCATTCTGATTCTCCAATCATCATAGTCTTCTTTTGAGAACATGGGAATCTTGTTGAATGATGCTATCAGTCCAAGTATCTTTGATGATTAAGATGACCTGCTCTGATACCACTTGTTAGGATCGGTCCGGAGTGTTTAGAGGTGGGTGAATGAACACTCCTTTAAAATTAATCCTTTTTTATTTCTCTCGGGTTAGTGAGTGAAATCTAATTCTTAATCAACTTCTCAGCAGAACAGACTGTTGGGATATGCCCTAAGACAAGTCATTAGATGATTGTTTAAGACTTACAATGTTTATGGTTTTATGAATGGCAATTCATTATTATATATTATTCTTTTAACTGTGCATTGTGAATTAATATATATGTTAATGTCCTTAGAATAATATTGTATTATTCTTAAAGATGTCCCTAGTCAAGTATTATCATGAATTAGGATAATGATAATACGTAGAGACTAGTATATGTTGATCGATGAATTGTTCATTGATATGAGATATCAAATCAACATATGGGTACATGTTAGAGAACGATGTACTGGACAGACCCACCATGAGATTGCAACATGGATAGTTATATGATCGTCATATGCAATTCTCATAGTGATAATAATGTATGTAATCCTTACGACTTGTGATCATCAGAGATCCCAACATG
The DNA here is from genome assembly GCA_907163345.1 of Haberlea rhodopensis. NCBI lineage: Eukaryota > Viridiplantae > Streptophyta > Magnoliopsida > Lamiales > Gesneriaceae > Haberlea > Haberlea rhodopensis. The sequence goes on from CAJQUN010000064.1 coordinate 462,677, forward strand.
AGGAGTTGTGTATCTTGATATCGTCAAACGTTACCCGTAACAGGGTAATCTATAAAAGCGACTATTGGATACACTAAGAATTATGTAGAGGGATGTTGACTGATCGAGATAGGATTTGTCCCTCCTATATAACAGGAGATGTGTTTGGCCCTTGATCAAGTGAGAACTAAAATGCATGGCCATGCTCGAATGAGTCGATATGAGATATCGAGCTTATTCGTTTATTCTAGTTCTACTTGGGGATCAAGATATGGACTGGGAAGCGTCCTAGTATGTCTTTTATGAAGATTTTGGGTTGTGAGGCTTTCGTTAGACGTCACGCCACTAACAAACTTGGACCCAAATCTGATAAGTGTTTATTTGTGGGGTATCCTAAGGAAACGAAAGGATATTATTTCTATTATCCCACCGAGAACAAAGTAGTTGTTGCTCGGACTGATGTATTTCTTGAAAGAGAATTTATTTCTAGAAAAACCAGTGGGAGAAAAATAGAACTTAGTGAAGTTCAACTACAAGAAAACACTGAACCTGAGATTGAGATGGAAACAGAGCAGGCACCGCAAGCTGTTGTGGAAGAAACACCTGCTCAAGAGACACAAGCCCAGCGTAGGTCTGTAAGAGAACACCGGGAGCCACAGAGATATGGATTTCTTGTGAAACAAGGTGACTTACTACTTATTGATGAGGATGAGCCGTCATCTTATCAACAAGCTATAATGGGCAATGATTCTGAGAAATGGCAAGAGGCCATGAAATCTGAGATGGAATCCATGTATGCAAACCAAGTATGGACTTTGGTTGATCCACCTGAAGGGGTACGACCCATAGGGTGCAAATAGATTTTCAAGAAAAAGACCGATATGGATGGTAACGTACAAACCTATAAAGGTCGGCTGGTTGCAAAAGGATTCAAACAAATTCATGGTATTGACTATGATGAAACCTTTTCACCAGTGGCCATGGTTAAATCCATAAGGATCTTACTTGCAATAGCTGCATTTCATGATTATGAAATCTGGCAGATGGATGTCAAAACAGCTTTCCTCAATGGAAATCTGCTCGAGGATGTGTACATGACACAGCCCGAAGGTTTTGTCGATCCAAAGGATGCTGGAAAGATATGCAAGCTACAACGATCCATTTATGGATTGAAGCAAGCTTCTCGGAGTTGGAATCTTCGTTTTTGGTTTATCAAAAATGAAGATGAACCTTGTGTCTACAAGAAGGTCAGTGGGAGCGTAATCATTTTCCTAGTGTTGTATGTAGATGACATACTTCTTATTGGAAATGATATCCCTGCCTTGCAATCTGTAAAGATTTGGCTAGGGAATTGCTTTTCGATGAAAGACTTGGGAGAAGCCACCTATGTATTAGGAATCAAGATCTATAGAGATGATCGAGAAGGCTTCTTGGTCTAAGTCAAAGTACATACATAGACAAGGTGCTTAAAAGGTTTAGCATGCAAGAATCCAAGAAAGGATTCGTGCCTATGACACATGGTATTTATCTCTCGAAGGAACAGTGTCCTTCAACGCCAGATGAGAGACAACGCATGAGTAAGATTCCATACGCGTCAGCTATTGGATCTATCATGTATGCCATGATATGTACTCGTCCCGATGTATCGTATGCTTTGAGCATGACGAGCAGATATCAAGTTGATCCTGGTGAAGGTCACTGGATTGCTGTCAAGAATATCCTAAAGTACTTGAGAAGGACTAAGGATACATTCTTGATTTATGGAGGTGAGGAAGAGCTCAATGTAATGGGTTACACTGATGCAAGCTTCCAAACCGACAAAGATGATTTTCGATCGCAATCTGGATATGTGTATTGCCTGAATGGAGGTGCTGTGAGCTGGAAGAGTTCAAAGCAAGAAACAGTAGCCGATTCTACAACGGAAGCTGAGTATATTGCTGCCTCGGATGCAGCAAAGGAAGCTGTTTGGATGAGGAAGTTCATTTCTGAACTTGGAGTGGTGCCTAGCATTAAAGATCCGATAGAACTCTATTGTGACAACAATGGAGCGATCGCATTGGCTAAGGAACCAAGATCTCACCAAAGATCCAAGCACATACTTAGGCGTTTCCATTTCATTCGAGAAATCGTTGAAATGGGAGATGTTAAAATATGCAAAGTACCAACAGATGATAATGTATCTGACCCATTGACGAAGCCGCTGTCACAGCAGAAGCATGATCGTCATACTAGATCTCCAAGCATTAGGTATATGTCTGAGTGGTCTTAGTGCAAGTGGGAGATTTGTTGGGATATGCCCTAAGACAAGTCATTAGATGATTGTTTAAGACTTACAATGCTTATGGTTTTATGAATGGCAATTCATTATTATATATTATTCTTTTAACTGTGCATTGTGAATTAATATATATGTTAATGTCCTTAGAATAATATTGTATTATTCTTAAAGATGTCCCTAGTCAAGTATTATCATGAATTAGGATAATGATAATACGTAGAGACTAGTATATGTTGATCGATGAATTGTTCATTGATATGAGATATCAAATCAACATATGGGTACATGTTAGAGAACGATGTACTGGACAGACCCACCATGAGATTGCAACATGGATAGTTATATGATCGTCATATGCAATTCTCATAGTGATAATAATGTATGTAATCCTTACGACTTGTGATCATCAGAGATCCCAACATGAGGAGTTATGTATCTTGATATCGTCAAATGTTACCCTTAACAGGGTAATCTATAAAAGCGACTATTGGATACACTACGAATTATGTAGAGGGATGTTGACTGATCGAGATAGGATTTGTCCCTCCTATATAACAGGAGATGTGTTTGGCCCTTGATCAAGTGAGAACTAAAATGCATGGCCATGCTCGAATGAGTCGATATGAGATATCGAGCTTATTCGTTTATTCTAGTTCTACTTGGGGATCAAGAAATAAAGATTGGATATACGAGTATGACTATTCCATGACTCGTGTTCAATCTAAACACAAAGGACAAAGGGATTAAGTTACATGGTTAATATTATCACAAGTTCTAAAGGTTATGTCGAGTCTTTGACATTCTTGTAATTTGGGTAGCATTGATGTGTTGCTAGATACCGCTCAATGCTTGAGACGTAAAATGAGATTTTATGTCACTGCCAACATTACAAGATCCTATCGGGTCGCACAAAAGATTAAATCGAGAAGGGAAATTAAATTCATGGGATGAATTAAATAATTAAGAGGAGTCCTAATTAATAATCATAATGATTAATTAAATCATGGGCTTAAGCCCATGAGGCTTTATGAAAGCCTTTAATTAATCATATAAAATATGATTGCAAGGGGTTTTAATGTGATTAACACTTCAATACACAAAACCTAATACCAAGCAAGACACACACGGCCGCACCATCAAGAGCTCTCGGCCACTTCATAGCCGAGTGGTTCTTGGTGATCTTGTGCCAATTTTGATTGTGAATCAAGTGTGGTTTTTGGTTCCGGTTTAATAACTTGTCTAGCAACTTGTTATTAAACTATCCCTTCACCCGATTTGATCGTGTGGATACCGTTGAGGCAAAGCTCATCGAGTTTTGCTATTGACTCGGAGAAGGCGTTGGACGTTTGTGCTGCTCCGTGGATTCTGCTTCAAACACGCTACAAGGGTAAAACCTTCGTATTCCTTTATCCGATATGATAACCTATGTATAGATCTGCTGGTTTGTAATCCTAAAAAATTTTATTCCGCTGCGTTGTATGCTCAAAGGATTACTTACACAGACTACTGGATATAACAGTGCGGAACGATCTGTTCTAGACTAGTAAGAACGGCTCGATGGCTTTGAGAGTGTAACTTAGTGCGGAATGATAAAAGACAGAATATGTTTCTGAAAGTTCGAAGGTGGTGTAATCCTTCTACGTCTCCCCTTCTTCCAATTAAGGAAGGATTCTACTAGAAGACTTTGATTTATACAATCCTGTTGTACAAACCCGATTCAGCTGGATTTACCTCACTACCAGACTGAAACTCCTAGTCTCTCGATCTGTTCAGACACACACTGTCTGACAGTTACAATTGAATCTCACTTCTCTATCTTAGTAAAGAATACAAAAGACAGACTGATATTGTCTATGCACACAATGATCCTATGATGATCAAATATTACAGTATGCTGTGCTTATGAAAACTTTCGGCTCAAGAATATCTGGACTTGTAAGCTTGTGCTATTTTTGTTTTCTTTTTGTCTCTTTATTGATCAGATCGGCACTTTTGAACTCTTTAGTTGCATCCTTATATAGTTGCTTGTACCAACGACATTATTTCTTTTTCTGTGCAACTCTAGACTCTGTTCAATCTCTGAGTAAGCTTCAGTCTCATTCTTTTAGGCACTTGCCATTCTGGTTTATGCTTTCGGCGTCTGTCGGGTAAGCTCTTCTTTGTCTTCTTACCTTTTAAGGTAATCTTCAGTCTTTGGTCTTTTTCAACATTAATTGCATCATTAAATGCTTCAATAAATAGCCGTTAATGATTTGGACTGAAGAACAAAGCTTATTCAACCTTGTCTGCTCTGATCTGATTATTATTGAGCTGATCTCGTGCTTCGATCTGGTCAGGCTGATGTTCATCGATCCGTTCTGATTTTTGCGATAGACCATATCAGCTTGATCTGCTTTTATCATGGTTTTACGGCTTTGATCGGTCTGATCTGTTTTGTCATCTTTAAAATCCGGAACTAACATAGATTTAAGAGCTTCCATTAATGTCACAACTTACTCAATCTACACTCAATTGAAAGCTGGACCTTTGAAACAAAATAATATTGTGATACAATTAGCTGATAGGTCCACGGTTATTCCTAGGGGGTAGTAGAGGATGTACTTGTAAGGCCCCGATGCTAATTAATCCGGATTAATGATGTTTAAGCAAACCCGGATAATTAAAAGTACAGACTTTGAATTAAAGTGTTCCGGACAACAATGCCTTGTAGTCTTTTTGGATAAAATACATCAAAATATACAATAATTATACATGCATAAAATAATTAAAAAACAAATACAAAAAGGCCATGGAATCATCGGCCACCTCATTGTTGCAAGACATGCACTCCACTTTTCATTTTTTCAAGACCCATCTTCATCATTCTTCAACCCAAAATCCACTCTTATCCTCCCTTGTAAATTCGAAATTCTCCTTCCATTTTTTCTTGAAAAATTGTCTAAATCCACATGCAATGGTGGATTTGGAAGCTTCAAGGTTAGGAAAGAAGAACCCACCAAGAAAAGTCAAGTTTGAAACAACATTGAAGAAATAATTCGAGTAGCAGCAGATTGGGGAAGGATTTTCGATCTTGGCTTGGTTTTGTGGATGATCAAGCTTCAAATATTGAAGATAAATGAAGGTATATCATCATCCTTGAGTTTTATCAACATGCATGTAGGATTGAGGGTCGAACCATGGTGTTCATTCATGAAGAAGTTGCTGTCAATTGTAGTCTGCTAAAACCAGTGCATAAACCGTCTGATATTTCGCGTTTTTAGCATAGTTACGTTTCGAATTGGAAAATATAGCTCTTATAACAAGTTGTAGTATTATGTGTTAGCTTTAACTGTCCACCGAAATCAGCTAATTTGGATTTAAGATGGAAAAGTTATGGTCGTTCTACCAACATGTGTCAAATCTGGAAATTCACTGCATGCGAGTTTCATGCATTTTGTTATTCGTATTTTTGGGAATAAATGGCTACGAATATGAATTTTTAGGCTCTAATAAGTATTGTAGTATTCGAGGTTATCTTGCATTTGAAATTGGCCTCACTCAATTTGGAGCTCATATGAAAGAATTATGATAATTTTACCAGCAACTATACAATCTGGAAGCAGGGGATATACGAGTTTTTAGGCTGTACGTTTTTCACATAATGTACATGAAGATGAATTGTTTAGCTTAAAGCTCATAAGAGATGTTTTGTTTTATGTTGGGTTATATTGCATTAGAAACTGGCCTTACATGTTTTGGAGTTTCCATGTGTAAGATATGCAATTTTCCCTAGAACCGCTCACTCTGTCAAAACAGAATATGAGTATTTTTAAATCTGGCATACTTTGCTTTGCATGTGCCTCTAGATGACCGAACTAGCTTCTGGACTTCAAATATGAACTGTAGTACTTTGAGTTTTCGTGATTTCCCCACTAGCCTCAAGTCATTTGGACATCATATGAATTTAATATGAATTTTATACAAAATTGGGTCAAGCTGAAATTTGGTAAATTGTCCTGTTTTTCTAGCAGATTGTCCTTGGCCATTTTACCTAGGCTAAATGAACGAATTTGAAGATGAGTTGAACTGATGAAATGTTCATGTTTGAGTTAGCTTTGAAAATAAATTGGACCCATATGAGTTTATTAGGTATCGGACAAGTTATGAGCCGATCTCTACAGTTGCGCAGACTGAAATTTAGAGAATTGGTTTTGGGTCTAAGTTTGAGTTTTATTTTGATAAGTTTAAGACTAGTATGTGACATTATGTTGTATTTGGAACTGTTATGACCAGGTTAATAGATTCCGGTGTTGACTCGAGAAGTCTCGGTAGATTAGCTTGGGTCGAGGTACGTTGAAATGAGTTTTATCATGACGTCTGGCAAAGGCGTGTAATGATACTACTGTATGACCTTGTCATTATTTGATTTATATGACTTATTTGTCACTATATGATTCTTATGTGACTATATGACATGATGAATATCTTGGATTACATGATATGTGAAATTACATGATTTGTATATACTTTCACATGAGATTGCATGATATATTGAGTTGCATATGTCATTTGATGCATAAATGATTCATGGGCATATCATATTGATCTATCATTCCTTTGATATCCATGATTTGACTGAGTTGACTTACTCTGAGTGTCGGGTACGACGAGCATGGCGATGACAGGCAGTATAGGTAGTAACTGTAGTCACGTGCAGGTGCGACTCGACCTAGACACGAGGGCTGGATGCAGTAACGTACATAGGATGAGTTTTCCTAGCGCAATGTACGTATACTGTCACCCTCTGCTCGAGCTTTGATGATTTGATGATACCTTCCTTTGGACTCCGATTTGGTATCTTGAGATTCGATTCTTTGTACCCATTCATACATCGCATTCATACATGGTATGCATTGCATGATACTTTGTCATTCTTGACGTGATTCTATTTATTTCTCGTACTGGGTTCTGACCCCCTTCGCGGGGGGCTGTCATGTCTTTGTTGTATGGGCATGGCAGGTGGTACAGGTAGACGTACTGCGGATGCTCGAGGTTAAGCATCGATGAATACCGGAGCTCCTTGAGAGCGAGCTCAGGTTATGCTTTATGTTTTGAGTCCCAGTAGTTGTTAGAGTATTTTGACTTCTGTTTTAAATTTACCGGGGTATGCCCCGAGTATCTGTATTTTAATTATGCTACTAACGGTTGATGTTATACTTGGTAATTATGTGATGATCAACATGTTAAATTTGAAACTGGAATTATATATTTTCAGTATCAGTATATATGTATCACCTAAAAGCGAAAAATTTTTAGGGCCGTTTGACAAGACATTTGAAATAAATCTTCCGCTGTTTACGCAAATTAATCATTATATGTTAATTAAACACCACATTAGGATCGGGCCCTCACATTATGGTATCAGAGCATAGTCTGGGATATGCTCGAACTAGAGTTAGGACACTGAGTATAGACACAAAGGAATTGTTTGTGCATGTGTCTGACTATCTGATTTATATGCTCTTGCCTGCTATGTTTACATGTTCGATAATGAGATTTTATGCATGTACTGGATTAGAGAGCAGGAATAACGAGATGTCATATCTCTGAATATTTTAATATGATGAGTCGCATATCATCTAGAGATTTTGAATGCTGAGTTGCAGACAATCTAGAGAAATTGAGAATTTTATTTGTTAGCACTGATAGTTGCTGACCGGATGATGATGTAGAATAAGTGATGAGAACATCTCTGACTTGAGATTATATATGATGTTTTGATTTTATGATGAACAGTTAGTGTTTGGACAGGTAGCAACGATACAGACTTTAAGAGCTATCTATTGTACCTGTAGGCACTGTAAACTGTTAATTGAATTATAACATAGTGATAACTTTTGAGACTTCTATTTATCACTTTGGGACTTAATCCTTGTGAATAGTGGGATGACACTAGAACTAGTTAACGCTTTGTGTCGATTGACATCAGGAATTTAAGTCTGAAAGACCAAGGTTATACGTATGAGTTTACGTCAAAATGTACGCCAAGATGATAATTTAGAACTTGAGAATATTGAAACTAGCGATTTTTTTCAATTGAATGATCGAGTATAGTTGTTGTGAGAAACAACGAGAATTGTTTGACTGAGGACTTGGATTGGGGGACTGTCGTAATTCAGTTCTAGTTTATATGTCCAACTTATGAATAAATACTACATGATTAACTCTTCTAGATGAGAGTATCTAGAGTAATGGTAGTGATGGAAGAAGAGTTTTCCCTCTTGTTGACACAGGAAAGAATATTTACGAGAAAATATGTTTACGAGAATGCTATGTTGATGACATAGAAAACGTTAATTGATTATCGTGGACTTGAGAAATGGAAATATCTGCTTAATCTCAATAGCTATTCACTAGTGGAGAGATTAGATTTTGACTAAGGATTAAGACACCAATGTGGTGCGAAGTCTTAGAACTGGATTAAAGATTAATGAAGTGACTATCATTGGGATAATCCAAGTAGTCCTGGAAAAGTTTTAGAAGTATCACTCAAATTTATCCAGCTCTAGTAGTTCTAAAGGGACTATGAGATTGTAGATTACCAAATCTTTTGAGGTCACTGTGGATGTAAATATTTACTGATCCATGTGAAAGAATAAGAAGAACTGATACAGATTGTAGCCAGTCAAAGCATGTCCGTTACGGAATAGATGCAGCTATAACAACAAATACCTGAGCTAGGGGTAGATATCATGGTGGTTATTCTTTACGGCCACTCAGTTCCAGCAGCAGTAAATTACCTGCAGACTAGAGGTAATACCTGATAGTTATTTTTGGTTTCCCAACAGACCAGAGAGTATACCTTGATAGAGGATACGGTTAGAGATGCTTAAATACTAGTGATCACAGATACATGTCACGTACTTGATCACACTGCACAAGTGTTATTGAGACAAAAAAAAAAAAAAAATGTGCATCAGTTATTATGATTTGGAAAATACATCAGCAGTGCTAATTATACTATCCACACTTGTAATAGTGAACTGTAGCTTACAATTTTAATGATAGTGATGTGGATTCGAATTAATTGGTGTTGTCGAAATATGGTTTTGATTGTATCAAGGACATGTATACTCTGATAAATTTTCAGATATTGTAAGTTGATTTTAGAGTATAATGGATTTTTGATTATGTTGTGGCTACAAATGAAATGTATATCGACACGAATAGCAAGTTAAGATATTGATAGTATCAGCTATGAAAGTATTATGGTTGCAATACTTGGAAAACGATGGATATTTGATAATAAGCAGTTGATGCTTATAAAAAAAGAGTCGAGGTTGACTGATATTATAGAGGTAAGAAAACCTACCAAGATTTTCCTGAGGAAATGAAAGAATTTTCACTAAAGAAGGAAATTGATTTTAACTATTCGTTGATGACAAGGAATAGATTTGATATCGAAAGCACTGTACGGAATGTCATCAGCAGAGTTGACAGATATATGAATAGTTGCAGAATCTCCTTGATGCGAGTATAAATGTCTGAGTATGTCACTTGAGGAAACATCAGTATTGTTCGTGAAGAAGAAAAAATGATATGATGAAGATGTGTATCGATTAAAGGTAGTTGAATTGGGCTATTGTCAAGAATAAATACCCACTGCCTAAGATCGAAAAGTAACTGATCAAGTTGTAAGGAACTTTACTGTATAAGAAGAACGATTTTTACTCTGGTTACCATCAGTTTGAGTCAGAAGAGAAAATGTTCTCTAGGCAATTGGTCAAACCAGATATAGACATTTTCTCAAGGCAATTGGTCAAACCAGATATAGACATTTTGAATTTTTGGAAATGTCGTGTGGTCTGACAACTATACCGGTAGAGTTATGAATTTGATGAAGAAAATATTCCGTAACTTTTGGGCGGAAGTGTAATCATATTCATCAGTGGTATACTAGTGTATACGAGATCCGGAAGGAACCACACAGAACACATGTGATTGATTTTTCAGACGCTTCGTGAAGCTCAAAGGGTGTACCAAGTTATTGAAATGTAAATCTTGGTTGAATCAAGTGTTGTTTTGGGATAGGTGATATAATCTCACCAGATACCTGTTGATTCCAGTAAAGTAAAGATAGTACTAATTTGGCCAAGACCAATCATTGTACTCAAGATGAAAAGTTTTATGAATTTTGGCAGATACTACAGGCTTTTCCGGAAGGATATTCTAGGATACCCTGACTTATGAACCTATTGACCAAGAAGAAATTTGATATTGGTTTGGTCAGATGAATAAGAAAGCAGTTTTCATAACTGAAACTGAAATGGACTACAACCCCAATGTTGATTTTGTTTAACTGGTTCAGGGAGATTTGTATTTGTGCAAATACGTTGGTTAAAGATTTGGGATATGTGCTGATGCATCATGAGGAGATGATTGCATATGCTTGAGATAGTTGAAGCTGAAAGAATCATAATATCCTGTTCATGAAATTGAGCATGTAGCCATTAGTTTTGCCTTGAAGATGTGGCAACGTGTCTGGAAGGCGAACAATTCATAATACACTCTGATTTGGGAGTTTAAATATCTATTATTCAGTCAGAGTTGAACTTGAGATAGAAGAGATGACTAAATTTATTAAAGAATTTGACTTTGATAGTCAATATCAATCAGGGAAAATGAAACTAGTAGCAGATGCAATTAACCGAAAAGTGCAAGGTGCAATGATAGCATCAATATATGCTTTGCAATTTGATCACCTCAAATTTTGAAGATCGGAAAGACTCGAAAAACATACCATACAAATATTGACCGAAGAAATTGGTTCTGTCTCATCAGCCAACGAGATTTTAGGAAGCCATTCAGTGGTGTGTTACGATTAAACAATCAGTACATAGCATCGAATCCTACCGATTCGAAAGAAATGTTACTGTTGAAAGCACACTATAGATGACATAGTGTTATTCTGGGAATGATGAGATGTATCATTCTTGAGATCCTATTTCTGACGGGATGGTTTAAAGAAAGAAAATTTGGAATGTTGTGGAAATTTGTTTGACATGCCAGCAGGTCAAGATAAAAGACGACCTAATGGGATACTATAGAATTTGTAAGTACCACAATGAATTTAAGGAAACTTCTAGTTGTGAGTTTTATAACTCAAATTGTTTAGACCAAACAGAGATTGTGAAACAAGTTGAATCAGAATTGATTGACTCTTCAATACAAGATATTGAGTTCATATGATAGTCAACATGTCCATGAGAAAATGACATATTTAAGATGTGGATAATGTGTTTTAGTTACAGTGAGTATTCTGTAACAACTGTGATTTAGATCCGAGGATAATATTAGAATTCGAAAACTATTTTCAGAATATCATGGTTACTAAATTAGCAATGAGTATTGCTTAGCATACCCATATTGATGGATAACTGAGAACATATCCAGACTTTGGAAGTTATGTCTCGATTAATACTGATGAATTTGGTGGGAATTGACAAAATCACTATTCACCAGTAGAATTTTCCTATAATTTAAGTTTCAGACAACTTTAGGAATGTCATCCGTTGAGGTTTTGTAGAGCCAGAATTTGCCGATCGCTGATATGCTGAGATGAAAATGATAAGGAATATTTTGACACAACTTGAGATTGTTGAGGAAATGCCATGAACGATAAATTTTCTGCGAAAACGATTGAAATTGGCTTAAGGTGAGCAGATTTGCTACGCCAAAGAGAAATACATCGTTAGACTTCGAGTTGAGAATCAGGTAAATATGAAAGATATTACCTCTGCGATGATGAATATGATTCGTTAAGTGAGGTATGATGTTGCCTCGATATTTTGAACCTTGTGGAATCATAGAGAAGTTGATTCAGTGGTATATCGTTGACACTGCCACGTCAGTTGTTATTGATACATGATGATTCTTATGTATCCATAAATGAGATTGAGACATCTCATATGATTAACTTGCTGAGTTAGACACGATTTGTGATTTCGAGGACGAAATATTTTAAGAGGGGAAGAAGTGTAAGGCCCCGATGCTAATTAATCCGGATTAATGATGTTTAAGCAAACCCGGATAATTAAAAGTACAGACTTTGAATTAAAGTGTTCCGGACAACAATGCCTAGTAGTCTTTTTGGATAAAATACATCAAAATATACAATAATTATACATGCATAAAATAATTAAAAAACAAATACAAAAAGGCCATGGAATCATCGGCCACCTCATTGTTGCAAGACATGCACTCCACTTTTCATTTTTTCAAGACCCATCTTCATCATTCTTCAACCCAAAATCCACTCTTATCCTCCCTTGTAAATTCGAAATTCTCCTTCCATTTTTTCTTGAAAAATTGTCTAAATCCACATGCAATGGTGGATTTGGAAGCTTCAAGGTTAGGAAAGAAGAACCCACCAAGAAAAGTCAAGTTTGAAACAACATTGAAGAAATAATTCGAGTAGCAGCAGATTGGGGAAGGATTTTCGATCTTGGCTTGGTTTTGTGGATGATCAAGCTTCAAATATTGAAGATAAATGAAGGTATATCATCATCCTTGAGTTTTATCAACATGCATGTAGGATTGAGGGTCGAACCATGGTGTTCATTCATGAAGAAGTTGCTGTCAATTGTAGTCTGCTAAAACCAGTGCATAAACCGTCTGATATTTCGCGTTTTTAGCATAGTTACGTTTCGAATTGGAAAATATAGCTCTTATAACAAGTTGTAGTATTATGTGTTAGCTTTAACTGTCCACCGAAATCAGCTAATTTGGATTTAAGATGGAAAAGTTATGGTCGTTCTACCAACATGTGTCAAATCTGGAAATTCACTGCATGCGAGTTTCATGCATTTTGTTATTCGTATTTTTGGGAATAAATGGCTACGAATATGAATTTTTAGGCTCTAATAAGTATTGTAGTATTCGAGGTTATCTTGCATTTGAAATTGGCCTCACTCAATTTGGAGCTCATATGAAAGAATTATGATAATTTTACCAGCAACTATACAATCTGGAAGCAGGGGATATACGAGTTTTTAGGCTGTACGTTTTTCACATAATGTACATGAAGATGAATTGTTTAGCTTAAAGCTCATAAGAGATGTTTTGTTTTATGTTGGGTTATATTGCATTAGAAACTGGCCTTACATGTTTTGGAGTTTCCATGTGTAAGATATGCAATTTTCCCTAGAACCGCTCACTCTGTCAAAACAGAATATGAGTATTTTTAAATCTGGCATACTTTGCTTTGCATGTGCCTCTAGATGACCGAACTAGCTTCTGGACTTCAAATATGAACTGTAGTACTTTGAGTTTTCGTGATTTCCCCACTAGCCTCAAGTCATTTGGACATCATATGAATTTAATATGAATTTTATACAAAATTGGGTCAAGCTGAAATTTGGTAAATTGTCCTGTTTTTCTAGCAGATTGTCCTTGGCCATTTTACCTAGGCTAAATGAACGAATTTGAAGATGAGTTGAACTGATGAAATGTTCATGTTTGAGTTAGCTTTGAAAATAAATTGGACCCATATGAGTTTATTAGGTATCGGACAAGTTATGAGCCGATCTCTACAGTTGCGCAGACTGAAATTTAGAGAATTGGTTTTGGGTCTAAGTTTGAGTTTTATTTTGATAAGTTTAAGACTAGTATGTGACATTATGTTGTATTTGGAACTGTTATGACCAGGTTAATAGATTCCGGTGTTGACTCGAGAAGTCTCGGTAGATTAGCTTGGGTCGAGGTACGTTGAAATGAGTTTTATCATGACGTCTGGCAAAGGCGTGTAATGATACTACTGTATGACCTTGTCATTATTTGATTTATATGACTTATTTGTCACTATATGATTCTTATGTGACTATATGACATGATGAATATCTTGGATTACATGATATGTGAAATTACATGATTTGTATATACTTTCACATGAGATTGCATGATATATTGAGTTGCATATGTCATTTGATGCATAAATGATTCATGGGCATATCATATTGATCTATCATTCCTTTGATATCCATGATTTGACTGAGTTGACTTACTCTGAGTGTCGGGTACGACGAGCATGGCGATGACAGGCAGTATAGGTAGTAACTGTAGTCACGTGCAGGTGCGACTCGACCTAGACACGAGGGCTGGATGCAGTAACGTACATAGGATGAGTTTTCCTAGCGCAATGTACGTATACTGTCACCCTCTGCTCGAGCTTTGATGATTTGATGATACCTTCCTTTGGACTCCGATTTGGTATCTTGAGATTCGATTCTTTGTACCCATTCATACATCGCATTCATACATGGTATGCATTGCATGATACTTTGTCATTCTTGACGTGATTCTATTTATTTCTCGTACTGGGTTCTGACCCCCTTCGCGGGGGGCTGTCATGTCTTTGTTGTATGGGCATGGCAGGTGGTACAGGTAGACGTACTGCGGATGCTCGAGGTTAAGCATCGATGAATACCGGAGCTCCTTGAGAGCGAGCTCAGGTTATGCTTTATGTTTTGAGTCCCAGTAGTTGTTAGAGTATTTTGACTTCTGTTTTAAATTTACCGGGGTATGCCCCGAGTATCTGTATTTTAATTATGCTACTAACGGTTGATGTTATACTTGGTAATTATGTGATGATCAACATGTTAAATTTGAAACTGGAATTATATATTTTCAGTATCAGTATATATGTATCACCTAAAAGCGAAAAATTTTTAGGGCCGTTTGACAAGACATTTGAAATAAATCTTCCGCTGTTTACGCAAATTAATCATTATATGTTAATTAAACACCACATTAGGATCGGGCCCTCACAGTACTTGTACACGTAGGGACTTTGGTTTTCCCCGCTGATTTCTATGTCTTAGACATGGAAATGGTGATCCATCTAGCCTCATTCTATTAGGGAGACCGTTCTTGAAAACCTCTAAGTCCATCATCGATGTCAATAGTGGAACTTTAACTATGGAGTTTAATGGTGAGATGGCAAGGTTCACTATCTATGAAACCACTCAAACTCATGAACACACTAGTTACACTATTAATATCACTGAGCACATGGCACATGATGATTTTGAATTTGATGAATTGTGTGATCTAGAAAAGGCTACTGATAGTCTTGATGACAAAGGAGGTACGGATTCCAATTTTGTGCATAATTCATACCCTTGCTACTTTATCTACTCATGATACTGTTGATCCTCTATCTCCTCATTTGCAGGATCATATTGTTGAAAGGAAACACCCTCTGGACCGACTACATCAATCAACAAACGATGGAGGAGGAAAAAAGACTGATGATGACCTCTCAATTGAAGAGCAAGGTGAGCAAACCAAAGTTTAAAGAATTCAAGAAGATATTGAGGTGGAATAAGAAGGATCGAGTTACACCGCATAACCCACATTGATAAAAGACTAGCGTCGGGCCACTGACGTTAAACAGAGGCGCTACTTGGGAGGCAACCCAATGTGAGTTAGTTTCCCTTTCTTTTTTCTTTTTTTATTGTTTTCTTAGTCTAATTCTCTTTCCTTACAATTTTGCCTTACATTTGGGACAATGTAAGATTTAAGTATGTGGGAGGGATTAGTGGTGTGTTATTGCTTTCATATTGTAAAAAAATAAAAAATTTAAAAAATTTACAAATTTTGAGCTCATAGTTAGTAATGAACGCATGCTTAAAATCACTAGTCAATGATGAAACCTAATTGAGGACATGCATGTTTTTTAACATAGGTGAATTGTTAACCCCTGGAACACTTTGAACTCTAATCCAAATTATACTTTACTTAGTAGTTGAATATTTTGAGCACGATATTGTCATGATTTGTGAAGTGTGCATAGTGTAGTGAAGATTGTGTACCTTTGTGACATTCTTATGAAGTCTCTGATACAAGCTAGAACTTAACTACATGCTCTTTGAGGCGTATGTCTAGATCACTTGTGAACATAAAAGTGATATAATGATCTTTGATGCGTTTGAGCCTTTCAACTTTGAACAAAATCATCAATAGTACCCATGTTGAGCCTTAATGCAAAAGAATGGTTGTGTGATAAGCATACAAAAGACCCACATTCAACATTTTTTGACTAGCTTATCATCCATCCTAATGAGCTAAAATATATTTTATACGTACTTTTGAAGGGAGTATGATGTCTTTCATTCACATGCACTTGTTATCAAATACTCATATGATTGAAAGCTTTATTGTTAAAAAAATGGAATGCATGAAAGAAAGAGGTATGTTGTCAAGACCCGAATTTTTGGTCAAAGAAATTACGTGATACTAAGAAAATATTGAAAATTTAAAATAATAGATTTACATTATGGATGGACTTATTATTCAATCTTGTGAACTTTTAATCACGTATTTAAGTTATAACTTATTAGAGTTGTGTAAGAGATAATACATAGGTTATATGATTTTAGCTTGTAAACTTTTAAATAATTTAAAGTTGTAGATAATTAAGAAATCATTGAAAATAATACTAATAATAATAACCAATCTTAAATCTTGCAATGAATAGATAAAAGTTAGAAACTAAAATTCCTACATTAATCCTACATAAAAAGGCACCCAATGAGACTCCATTTTGAAAGTACATAATTAAACCATTCAATGGACTTGCCCAATTCTTATTAGTCATTTAATGATATTTAAGTGCTTAACCCAAACCTTGCCATCATTCAATCCCATTCAACCACCATTCAAGCTCATTCAATCCCATATAATGATATTAATGGTTTGCTTAAATCATGTCATTAGATGCCAAAGTTTTGTAATTGTGTTTGCTCAAATTATGAAATGTGATGACCATTCATTAACCCATTCAATTACATCAATAATATCATAATTATCATAATGCCATCCAATTATTATTTAACCCCAATCTTGTCAATAAAAGGCTAAAAAAATGGATCTATGATTAATTTTCCCTATAAAATCACACCACTTCATACCAAGAAAACACTAACCAACCAAGATACCATTTTTTTTACCTACCTTGATCTATGCAATTGAAGGACATAAATTATGGGATTTCCACCCCCTAATTCCAACACTAGCTTACATAAAAATACCTCATGCCTTAAACATATTCTCCCACTCACCATTTTCGAAAAGTGGCACTCACACCACACACACATTTCGTAACCTTCAAGGCTAAGAAAGAGGAGATTTTGTGCTACTTTCTACAACCTGTAATTCGCTCAATCACACTTCGAATGTAAGTGGGTTTTTGCTACAACTTCATTTCGTTTTCAAAATATTATTTATGATTTAAATTCTCGATTGAACATCAAACATGAGATTATGTTTTTCAATCTAAACAAGTATGTGACATGATCATGAATGAAAGGACTTTCCGGAGCCACCTTTTGAATCAAATAACTCGTTATGTGGATATGTGCAAGATATGTGTTTATGTGTAAGAAATGTGTTTATGTGCCAAGATCTATATGATTTGACAAAGAAATATTAAAGGATTTTTGCTATGATTATATGTAAATTTTTACTATGTTCAATCGGCCCCTACTTGCTGAGTGTTTTCCCAAACGCTCACCCCCTTACCTCCCCTCCCAGACAAAGACGAAAAGAAGAGATCGAGGAAGAAGAACAAGAAGATGATGATCCACGAAGAACCTTCAAGAAATTTTATTAGTTTTATTTACGCTTCCGCATCTTTGATTTAATCCTAGACAATAGTATTTGTAATAGCAATTGTAAGGATAATTTAGTTATTTTGGAATAAATAGACTGGTTTTATCAAAGATATGTATACGAGGCTTGTTGTATCAACGCCGGTGTCACGCGCTCCGGTCTCGGGGCGTGACATATGTCTTGAAAAGAATAGAAAAATATGACTTCAAGGGGAGCCAATGGATAAAAGAAGAAAATAATTAAGTAAACCTTGAAAAAAATGAACAAGGTTTGAAAAATAATGCAAGAAGATAAGTTTTTAATTGTGCATATCACCATATTTTCTTGTTTGATGCACCTTACCCTTTCTTTCATAAACATAAGCCAAACTACAAGCTAATAAAGACCTACTTGATTTATGTTTGCAAGTGGCTAAGATAGTGGAGATGAGTGTGCAAGTGAGTTTATACTTGTGTTAGTGTACAACTTAAACTATTGTGAGTTAACATTTATTGGATCTATGATTTGTACATAACATTTGTTTATGACCACACACGCACGTTCGTTGCTTGTTGAGTATGCTATGTTTAGGATTGCACTTGTTTCACTGTTAACTTTTCACCGCCTTTCATTATTATGCATGTTTGAAATTGTTAAGGTATTAAAGTGAGGATAAGTTAGTTTGTTATGAACCTATGAGCTAGCAAAAAGATTTTAGTTTTGTCTGATGTACTCGAGGTCGAGTAAAGATTAAGTATGTGGCACATCTATTACGCTTAAATTGTCTACGATTTGGTATGTTTTGATAGATAAAATGATACATATGCTACCTAATCATACATTTGTTAAATGTATGTGGAATCGAACAAATCGAGCTAAAACGATAAATAAAGATCAAGAAATGCATTGGAGCCAAGAAAAATGCATAAAAGTGAATAAGGAGCCGCGATTGATCGCCAAAATAGCCCCGATCGAGCGCCAAACGATAATAATCGAGCAACAAAAGTTAAGTCTCGGCTATCGATCGGCACTTTTCTGCGATCGATCGCCGCGAGACAAGGTTTGAGGCAGAAACAATTGGCAATCGATCGCCACATTTTCCCGATCGATCGCGAGTGAAAAAATTCTGAAAAATAAAAACATTAAGGTCTGGCGATCGGTCGCCAGACAGCCGCGATCGATGGCAAGAGGAGTTCGAGCAAAATTAAAAGACTTGGTTTCTTTCCATCAGACAAGGACTCTAGCCCCTTCCTCATTCTCCTATAAATACCCCTCGACCATCAGACCTTTTGGAACCTCTTTTTACATTCTTTTACATGCCTTCATAGATATCTAGTATCTAGTTCATCATAGTTCAAAGGCACGCTATGAAGATTGTAGCAAAGGAGGGCGCGACAACCTCGACAAGTGAAGATCTACATAGTTTGCCTAGTTTGTGTTTCTTTTATGTTGTTTTTATTTAATTTTAATTGTTTTGCATTAGTCATGAGTGGCTAAACTATTTTTGTGATTCTTGGTTAAGGAAGACAATACGTTGGAGTTTACGCTTCTCGTGAGATTAAGTTTTGATTGTTGATTTTCATTGAGTATCAATTATTTTCTGATTTTATTGTTATGATTGTGTTGTTTAATTGTTGGATTGATCACCTAGATTTTGTTCATACAATATAATGCTAAATTAGATATCAAATACGGAATCGTTTGATCTCTCTAATTTAATAAGCAACTAAGATTAATAAAATTTCGCTTGTGAATTTGTTAAAATCTTAGGGAAAACAATTGACTAGAATAAACATATATTGTTTAGATTCATTGATCTCACTAGTTCATATGCTATCATCAATTTAAATCTTAATCGCTTGTATTTTGATTGATTGTTTGACAATGGTTACATTGGAACGAGTGGGCTACTTAACTAAACTTAAGGTGATATAAGACTTTGATTATTGGATTAAACGTTCACGATAAATATTCACATGAAAATTGAATCGTATGAGAAGATTGATGATCGAGATAGTAAACCCCAATTGTAAAGTCGACCGACAACCAATAATCACATTTTTCTCATAAGTTAATTCATCCTAGTTTAGTTTTGCATAATTCTTTAATTTATAATTTTCATTGATTTTGATTAGTAGTAGTTAATCAATATCAAAATTCCCCCTTTTACTATTTGTTTGCATAGTTAACACAAAGATATACCATCATCGTAGGATCGATCCCTACTCACGTCTACTCACGTCAGTACATTACTTATTGCTATTAACTTGAGATGATTAATTTGGATGTCCACGATAAACGCTATCAATATCATTTGGTGGCTTCGCTTTCAAGGGAAGAACGATTTGTTCTTTGGTGAGTTCGGGCTTAGTATCAAAGGTCGAAATTGTCCTTTTACTTGGGAGGTTTATTGTTGCTATCATATGTGCACTATTAAGGGGTAGCAAACCATTGGATGAGAATATTCTCATCCAATGGTTTGATATTATTCTTAAGAGCATCCATATTAGATGTGAATATCCATATCCAATTGTTTACCCTTGAGAGCAATGCATTTAGGGATATCATCATACCAACCACAAAAGGTTATGAAGACGTGGGCATTTACGTGATTTGGGAAGGCACGGTATGAAATTCCTTATATTTTGTGTTATGTGATTAGAACATTGGTTGAATCTGTTTTTTTTTTTTTTTTCAAATTACCTAGATAGGAAATTATAAAAGTAAAACAGACAGATCGTACCGGTTTCAATCGGATTAAATTGGTTTCGAATCATGAATTAATGGAAGCGAACCAATAATATAATACCGGGTTGGAGCGGTTTCGAATTTATCAGGTTTGGTGCATATCTGAATCCAAAACTAAAAACCTAATTGGAACGAGCCTGGAACCAATTTTTATTTTCAAGCATTACGTACCTTATGATGCTAGTTATCAAACAAAATACTCAAAATTTAGTTATAAGTGACAATAATTAAACAATAAACTATTCAAAACTATTTAGAAAAAATCTTTTCGACTTTATAGAATTATAGATAAAAACAAATTGAAAAAGGGTGCAATATATATATAGTATAATAATATATTTTTTAAAATGAATAATATTATCAACTATATATTATGTAAATGGAATTGAGTTATGGAGTATGGAGATTTGAGAGTATTTTTTAGGGATGCTTCAATCCGACCCGATCCGAACCGGAACTGGTCGGTTTCGGATCCACTAATTTCGGAACAGGTCCAATCTGGTAAGGATCCAGATCGGATTCGGTTCCCGGGCTACCGGTTCCGGGTTGGACTGGTTCCAACCCGGAACAGGTTTTTTTTTATTATTTTTTTCCAAAAAATCAAGGGAAATTATTGCTTGAAGGATTCGAACACATTATCATCGTCTTTTACTCTACAACTCTAATCAATTGAGTTAATGGGCATTTGTGTTTGTAAACTAAAATCAAATTATCTAAATTTTTTAAAAAAATTAATTTGTTTAAAATAACGGATCCTGTTTCAGCTCAGCCCGGAACCTGATCCGTTTAGTCCGGAACCGATCCGGACCGATATCTTACCGGTTCGAAATGACTAATTGAGAGTAGAGTTGGAGAATATAATATAATAATTAAGTTGGAATATAAGAGTATTTATAAGGAAAAACAAAAAAAAAAATACATGGCGGGTCCAATTGGACTTGATCAAACTGGTTCCAGATTCTTTTCAAACAATCCAATCTGATTAGATTTTGGAGCGGAAGCATTAAACATCATTAAAACAAACAAACAGAATATTTTTTAATCAAATTCATTTGTTTTATTCAAACAATGAGTTTTGTTTGTTGGTCATTAATCATTATTTTTTGGGAAAATTATAAAATTTGGTATAAATTTCACTTTACAACTATTGTTTAACATTTTTCCATTCTCTTGACTCAATTTTCTGTTTTTATCGACGATTTATCACCATATTCTATTATCGTCTTATATATACTCACAAACTTATGGCCTCTTAAGCTGAATGCTCAATTTTTTTGTAAAAAATAAAAGAATTTTTTTTTTATCAAAATTCTATAGTTGTTTGATTTCGGAAAAGAGATTTTTAACACCTCAAAGTTCGCTTTTTTATGTTTTTAACATTTACAATAACTGGTTTAATGGCTCGAAGTTTGAGGATGTGTGACGATGATTAAATGTAGTGATTAATTTTCGAAAAAAAACACAAAAATCGAGTCAAGATGGTGTAAAATGTTACAATATATGAAAGTTTAGGATGTAAATAATTATTAATTTAGACCAAACAATATGATGTTAAATATAATTTTGCATTATTACTTTATCACATCCGACGTCATCAAAATTAAAAACTTATCGTATATAACTTTAGAATGATCCCAATACACCAAAAAGAGTTGTTACATTGTATCAGTTGCAAAGCAGACCATGTAAATACATTTTAATAAATTAGCATTTCACTAATCCGATAATGTAGGCTGAGCCAAAAAAATAGTTTAGGAGGGCGAAAGAAATTTCGATTATACCTTACATCAGTTTTGCCGCACCTCTGCTTAGCACCCAATTTCAAAGATATCGTGTCAACCAACCAAAAAAAATAAACCAATAAAGGAAAACCACTTCTGTATATAACATCATCTCATAAAGCAACCCATTTGCTTGGTTTTATGTATCACTACAAACAACAAGCAAGCAAAAGAAAAATAACATCAATAATTATGAACGATGACGGATTTAACTACTTAAACAAGACAAAACTATAATTAATAAAATACAAATTTTAATATCATATTTAAAACATCCCGTCCAAATTATGCACACTTAAAAAACACGTGTAGGATGAAGAAAAAAGTTCAGATCAAGTATGTCAATATAATAAGGGACATGTACCACGAAGTATCATCCAATGTGAGAATGTGCAGGTAGGGTGACAAGTGGGTTCCCGATCACTATTGGATTGCATCAAGGGTCTGTGTTGAGTCCTTTCTTATTCGCTCTTGTGATGGATGAGATAACAAAAGACATACAGACTGAATTACCTTGGAACATACTTCTGACGATGTTTTGTTAATCGATGAGACAATGGCATGTGTAAATGTCAAATTAAAGTTATGGAGAGAGACGATGGAATCAAATGGTTTAGATTAAGTAAGTGATAAGTGTGAATTTTACACTTAGTTTGCTATGTTTTTGTATTGATTTTCGTATTGCTTCCTAGATGATTTTACGTTTTTTGGTATATTTTTGTGTATTTCAGGAATCTAGGTCCAATGGGATAAAAGTGAAGGAAATAAGCTAAAAATGTTGAAAAAGGACCAAACCGAGCGAAGACGTGAAAAAATGGACTGAATTCTCAAAGTTATTAATTTTATACAGCTCGACGATCGATCGGCATCAACATCGCGATCGATCGCGGAGCTATATAATGAGATGTTGAACAGATTACATTGGCGATCGATCGGCAAGAACTCGCGATCGATCGCCAATATACAGTGAAGACTTGCGATCGATCGGCTGGGAACGAAGATCGATCGCGGAAATGATTATTTTGACTATCACGTCCAGTAGACACTCGCGATCGATCGGCGTGGATTGAAGATCGATCGCCGCGAAGAGTTTTGAGAAAAATAAAGACTTTCCATGTTTGGTTCAAGGTGGACTCCTTCATAATTGTGGTTACCCTATTTATCAGACCTAGACACGAAATTTGAGGGACTTTTGGCACACTTTTCTGAAACCTAGCAGCCACTCCTACATCCAAAGAACCATACCACAAATCATTGAGGAGCAAGAGTAACGCAAGAAACGAAAGAACGGAGCGACGCACGGAGCGACATCCTCGTTATAGTATTTCTGAACTTAATTACTTTTTATATCAGATTTTGATGTAAATTTTGTTTAAAGACATGTTTTTGCATTATAATTTGATTATGGTTGTTGGCTAAAATAGTTGTCAAGACATAGGGGATCCCATGTTTGAACCCTTGAGTTAATTAACGATTTTGATTTGATTTCTATGATTTTTGCGCATAATTTATGTTTTTAATGCTTGTAAAAGATTAGCTACCTTTTGCATGATATTGGTAATCATAATTGAATTGACCATAGGAGATTACGATACGTCGTAGTAAATTAGGCCGTGGGTTTTAGGTTGAGACGGACCAAGTAAAATCTAGCACACGTGTGATAGCAATAGATTTACCAAAATCGAAGGCTAGTAGTTTTCACAAAGCGTTTTTCGGTATTAATCATTCAATAAGGACACGGGAGTGGTTTATTGTAGATTAATGCTAGACTTGTTATAACTGGACCAAGGTATAACGAATGAAATAGGAAAACTCGTCACCGTAGAACATAGAACTTTGAATCTTAATTAATAGACAACTTTTGGGGGATTACATGGGTGAACCGACGTCTTGATAATTCGTTTATAAATTCTCTTCAATCATCCATCACTGTTGTTTAGGTTAATTTTTGTGCTTAAGTCAATATAGTTTGATAATCATTCCATAATCGCAGGTTAAATATAGTAATTCTAATCAAACGTGGTAATTACTACTAGTCCCTATGGGTACGACAATCCTTACTTTTAAACCCTTATACTAAAACTTGACACCGTGCACTTGCGGTATAGAATCACTACACTGAGAAATAATTGTTTAAAATAAAAGCGATCAGTAAGTCTAAAAAGGAATATATGGAGTGCAGATGTAGTGATCGTACCTTTGAGAATTCCGGTGTTGTAGTGCTCGGTGGTCAAGAGTTATCAATGAGCAGCAAGTTTCGCTACATATGTTCGGTTATCCAAAAGATGGAGAGATTAACAGTGACGTTAACCACGAGATCCAGACTGGCTGTTTGAAATGGAGAAACGCCACCGGAGTTCTATGCGATCGTTATATCCCGTTGAAATTGAAGGAAAAGTTTTATAGAACCGCTGTTAGACTCACAATATTGTATTGGACTGAATGATGGGCAACCAAGAGAAATCACATCCAAAAGATGAGTGTGAGAGAGATGCGTATGCTTCGTTGGATGTGCGGTAAGACCATAAGAGATAAAATAAGGATCTGAGATATTTAAGCTGAAGTAGGTATATCTTGTATAGAAGAGAAGATACAAGAAAGTCGCTTACGTTGGTTTGGTCACGTTCGATGTAGGTCCAACAGTGCACATGTGCATCGAGTGGAGTCCATGAAGTTCGACCAGTTCACTAGAACGAGAGGGTTACCGATGGCTTGAAGGTATATGCAAATACTTGGAGTGCAAGGGGATTACAGAAGATATTTTGACCGATAGAAGCGTTTGGAGAAGACTGACGCATGTATCCAACACAGCTTGATTCTCTATATTGTTCACGTAACCTACCCAATTCATTGGGATTAAAGGCATAGTCGTTGTTGTTTGGGTTTTATTTTCATTTGTCAAGATTTATTTAGCATCATTTGTCAATAACTTTGAATATATAAATTTGGTATGGATGATTATGAAAAATGTAAGATGCGTAACTAAATTTTTTGTATTTGTAGTAAGTTTGGGGTTTAATTTTCATTTGTCAAGATTTTTTTTAGCTTGTTAATAACTTCCATTATATAAATTTAGTATGAATGAATATGAAAAATGTAAAATTTGTTGCAGAAGTGGATCGAACTTGGTTCTCAAAGAATGACAAACTGGATCACTCGCCACTACACAACAATGAACACCTTCCTCTGCCCTTGGTAACAACATTAAACATTTAATGATATAAATAAAAAAACAGTATTTTTTTTATTTAATTTTAGCAGAGATAATCGTTATAATTATTTGAATCGGACTCCAAGTCATCTTACGCTAATTAAAATTATGATCATATTAGCTTTAAAAAACTATAATATTGTTTTACTACATTTAATATTTAAATAAAAACAAAATTCGCATCTATTATTTTTATCATGGCAAATGTTATATTATAATATATAAAGCATTAGAGCGTATATCGAAATCGGCCCATTAGCTCAGTTGGTTAGAGCGTCGTGCTAATAACGCGAAGGTCGCAGGTTCGAGACCTGCATGGGCCAATTCATGATTTTTGGCTTACTTCTTATTTGTTTTGCATATCAGACCATAAAAATGGTTTATTTAAACACTCACCCCCAAAATAATGTCAAATAGTCCTCCAACTTTCACATGCTTTCTGTTTTACACCTTCAAGGATTTTCCGTATCAGCTGGAGCTAGAGTTATTGTTAATTTTTTCCTAATTAGTTCAGGTTTAAGTTTAATTACTAAAGGTTTTTAGGTAAACTTCATAGATAATTAATTGTTTGACTAAATCATAAAAATGGTCCATTGAATTTGTATATTCGCAATAATAGCCTCAAACTTATAGGACTAATCAAATATATTCATTCATAAAGAAATTATTGTTAATAAAAGTTGTCTTATAAAAATATTTTTATCAAATTTAACCCTACATAAATTATTTTAACAAGTATAAGTCCAAGTTTGTTATAGGTTTTTAGGGACCACTTTTATTGAAAACTAATTTCAATGATATTATATTTAATAAAAATATTTATGTTAGACTATTTTGGTTATAAAATAATTTCTTTAGGGCTATATTTAATTAGTCTTAAAAGTTTGAGACTACTATTGCAAATGTCTATAAGAACATTTTTATAATTTTTTTCTTAATTGGTTTACGTTATTTTTATAAGAGACCTTTTAAAAAATAAATTGACCTTTAAATAAAAAGATAAATAACGATATATACAATTATAAGATCCACTGATAGATAACTAACAGATGATCTTTCTAAAGGTATGTCTACATAAATGACAAATATTTATTCATTTATTTTAGATTTATTTAAAAATATTGTCTCCGAAAATTGCTACAATCCATTTGGAAGTTGTTTTTTTTTTTTTTTTATTTCTAAGTTTTGTTTCAGTTCATTGCAAAAATGGTTTCTTGTTTTTCGATAGATAAATATGTAATTGTTTGTTTGTGACTTAAAATATATTATTTTAGAAAATAATTAAAATTAGCATTTGCAAGGAATACGTGAAAATTGTATATGATTATTGAATTGAATGATGATCACAATAGCAAACCATAATATTAATTTTTATGTCTTCCGATTTTAAATAAATATAAATGATTAATACTACGTTGGATAATTGGAATGCTTAAAATAGAAAAAAAAACGTCTATTATTATAAGTATTACAATATAACATATTTAAATAAAAACAATAAAACAAAAGATGTTCATCATGCATAAAGATTCAAACTTTGTGGACGAATTTTTTTTTAAAAAAATTGTGATGAATATAGGCAACTAAATAATATGTAATATTTATACTAAGATGAAGAAGATTAAGGAATATGGAATAAATAAAGTAGGTACGAGGGAATGTTGAAAATCGTGTACCTATCAATTTTCTTTGCGCTCACAAAGTTAGACAATCTAAAGTTTAACAAACCTGATTCATTGGCACATACATGGTCCAACTCCTCATGACTTCATGTCCACTTGTCCTAAGAGTGTGAAGACCTGGTTCCAACAACTCTATCGATCAAATCAGATCAATTTTAAAAGCAACCAAATCAGTTTTTGGGCTCTGATACCAATTATTGGATCGAGCGCTTGCCGTTTTACCAATAACTGTAGTTAAGGTAATGTCGCAACATCAATCTTTTCACTGGCACAAGCACCACATGTTTGACCGATCATAACGCAGAGGCAATTGTTGAACACCAACAACCTACGCAACCCATCAGCTCTATCTATGCAATTTTATCAACACTTTTATCAAAACAACTCTAAGGAAGACTTGTTACAAAGTACAGTAATGGATGCTGAATTACGAGAATTTGGAGAGTGGCATTGAAGTGGAATCATAAGAAGTCAATGGAGTGGGTTGTAACTCCTAATCTTTCACCCTAAAAATATCATATTTCACATTGTCATAAAGTTACAGAAATCTGAACCAAATCCTGAAATATATACACACACATATTCTTATGTTCCAGTGAGGAAGAATACCCAATTTTTGAAGCCTTCTGCATCAAATCTGTTAAAACTTCTGAAATTACTGTAAATGAGCTTTTATATCCTGTATTAATTTCGTATTAAAACTGTATGTATGTATGACAAATTCAATCACAAGTTATTTTAAAACTATTGTGTCATGAAAATTCAAAATATCGGGATATAAGTGCTATGCGGAACAAAATACTACATGTATGTGAGCCACCTCTTAAACCTGCAGGGCAAAGTGATACACGTACGGGTGACACCTCTTAAGTCCGTAGGAGCCACCTTTATAATCCTTGTATTTTGTGGACCGATCTAATCTGATTAGTATATGAAATGTGTTTCGACATAATGCACTCTGTTTTGGCTCACAGAAGCGAATTTTGTCCAGTTATGCATATTTGTTCATATCAGTTCCAATTCTGTTATGAAATATGTATGCAAATGTGTATGTTTTTACGATATTCAACCCTCGCTTTCTGGGTGTGTATCCAATTACTCACATTTATGTCCCTCCTTAGATAAAAGCGAGTATGAGATTGAAGATGATGAAGAGTAGCATTTTTGGGGATGGTGAACTGCTATGAGTTTAGGTTTTTATCAGTTATAAATGAGTCTTGTAATTCATCAGTTCAGTTGTAAATAACAAATTTTATTTTTTATGGAATGAAAAGACTAGTTATTTAAGATATATATTCGAGGCTTGTTGTTTTTGAATTTTTAATTTGGAAGTAGCTTCAGTGTCATCGGTCCTGAGCTTTGGCTTTGGGGCGTGACAATAGCGATATGCACTGTCACTATAAAGAATTAAAGTTGAGCATCTGCTACCTGCTATAATTTTTAGCTTAAGTGGTAAGCTTTTGATCCTAACATATATGAAACTTTGCTAGAATAAATAAAAAGGTTTTTACACAGTTCAAAATACAATAGAAAGAAACAAATTCTAATATTCATTTGCCTTAACAAATACACGTTAATTCCCATCAAACGATACAGTACATCGCAAGCTCCAGTTCCTCCTAAATTCATCACTGGGAGTTGAGAGGATTTGAGTATACTATAGCCTGGAATCCCAAAGAAAGTGGAGGCGATTGCGGTGGGCATGGGAGGCAGCTCCGCCGCTCGTGGTGCCATGGTAGCAGTGGTGGTAGCGAGGTATTTTATATATGGTTATTGATTGCATTATCATCAAATTTCTTGAGATGTGCAAAATTCACCACTAAACAAGATATATATCTTTCCCTTTTGATATGTCATTGATATCAAAATAATATACCAACATAAGTAATTTATCAAGAAAAACACAACCCAAAAGCCACACCATGTTAAAAAAAAAAAAAAAACCAAAAAAAAAACAGGGGGAGAAATTTATAAAAAAAAGAAAAAGAAAAAGAAAAGGAAAGACTCGATATTTTTAGCATATAGTATTCTTTTTTAAAGAGACCTATTTTCAAGGATACTGATATTGGTTCTTTGCCTCTTAACACTCCCAGAACCAGACACTTCACCGTTAGATTTCTCCATCACTGCTTTGAGTGCTTCTTGAATCGAACTTATACTGTATTGCTGCTGCTGCAGATTATGGTCTTCTTCATCACCATTATGATCTGTAATGTTGTTGTTATTCCAGTCTTCGTCGTCTCCGGTAATGAACAAAACGTTCTTAACCCGCCCACCAAGTGTGGTTATTTCAGCCTTCAGAGTTTTCAATCTCAATGTTTTGAGAGTCTTGATTAGGTCTGGTAAGAGGTCGGATCGGTCCTCGCACCAGATCGAAGCTTTGATCAATAACTTGCCATCTTCTTCTGATGCATTATCTACTATTAGTTCATCGGTTTCAGTAGGGACCGGACTAGTTTCCGCTATTAGAGAAGTTTGGCGCTTTAGCTCCTTCACTTGTTGGATAACTTCTGCTAGTAATGAAGCTTTATCTGTCTGAAAAACATAATGTACACAACTCTAATGAAAGTTAGTATATCATAAACCAGTAAATATTTTAATGGGTTGAGATAAATTTACATGATCAAAAGACGATGGGTTTTATTTCAAGACTGTCACGTGAAGAACAATGGAAGATGGAAACAAAAAACATACTACACAATTAATCTACACAACATTTGCCACAAATCACAATGTTTGTGGATAAATGGATAAAAATTTGTAAGAAAATAAAAGGGTTTGCAGAAAATGGCTAGCTAGTAACCTATTTGAATCATCTGACTAAAATCCTGCTTCTTTTAGCAGTATTCGGTGTTAAATGTCGAGGGTGGGGTTTGGGGAAACAAACATAGGTATAATAAAGTGTAAAAACGAGCCGAATTACTGACAGGAATGCTTCTTTGTCTGTCTTTTTTTAATATTTAAGATCCCTTCTATTTAATTTTTTTGACAGCGAATTCCGGCAAGAATTTTCCATGGAAGCTTTTGGACTGCTGCTTGGTTTCTCTTTATTATATCAAACTGAGCGATATTAACGCTTGCTCCCTTTCCCTCCGCGCCCTTTTTTCCAATTCCTCGGAACCAACAATTGGAA
Source organism: Haberlea rhodopensis (assembly GCA_907163345.1). NCBI lineage: Eukaryota > Viridiplantae > Streptophyta > Magnoliopsida > Lamiales > Gesneriaceae > Haberlea > Haberlea rhodopensis. The sequence continues at coordinate 493,116 of CAJQUN010000064.1, forward strand.
TATTGTGACATTTCATCAACAAAAGAGATTAAGTAATTTGGAATAAATCACAAAATTGATAAAGTGCATATAAAATGAGAGTCCTTTATGTCATTTTTCCCACCTAATCATATATCCACTATTCATATGAAATCCAATTCTTTATGTATCCAAGAAGAATCTTAGGATGTAATCTTAGAATAATATCCGAACCCACAAGAGATTACACAAAATAAAAGTGTTATGACATTGTTTCATCAATTTCAATGAATTTAATATGTTAATTGATCTGACAACAATAATAATTACTCTGCAATAACATTTCTCAGAAACGATAGGTTTGGTGTGAACATTAAATAAATCATGTGAATTTGTTCGTTGGTGCATTAATATAATAATGATTAATGCAATAAAGTTTTGAATTGAAATGTTGGGTTTCGCTTACTTTGGTGGTGCTAGGAAGTAAGCTTCTGAGCTTAGCAAGATGATTATTGATCCTTTCTCTTCGCCTCCTCTCAGCTTCACTGTGGCTTTTAGAGGCAGCAATAGCCTTTGCATCCATAATTTCTTGAGCCGTCATTTTCTGCAGCTCAGCATGGAGCCCAAAAGGGTCCGAATTGGGGCTAACCATTTGGCATAAAGATTCAGAGATAAGCCTCATTTGATGGTCCGAATCCGGTCCATCGTACCCAAACTGTAACCCTGAAAACATTCGCTCATACAAACCACCATATGACGACGTTGGTGGCTGTGGCGGCGGAGGAGGAAGAAGAAACGGGTTGTGATCACGGGTCGAGAAAACTGGGTTGAAGGTGTGAACCGGAGGAAGTGTCCATGGCAGGATTTGTGATACCTCAGGGAATGTTAAAGTTGATCCGCCTCCAACATTACCTCCAACTCCAATATACGAATCAGCACTATTTTGTTGCTGCATTTCTTGGATAAGTGATGGCTCCTGAATTTGGAAACCCTGATCAATATTAATATTATGAGCTATATTATGTATGCCATGTGAAATACTTTCTTGATTCTCTTCTTTCTTGTTATTTCCATACATAATAAATATATCAAAGCCCACCTCAAACCCTCGAAACCCCACCTCAGTTTATATGTGTACGCATGTGGGATTAAGGTACATGTCTAATTTTCTTTGTAATCTAAAGCTACAAAAGAGGTCAAAAATGAAGCGAACTTTAGGGTTGTTTCATTAATCATTTCATCTTTTTTCACATAAAGATGAAAAGAAATAATAAGTGTAAAGAATCAAGAAACTTGGATTCTACTTCGTATGGAGGCAAAAGGGGATTATGTGAGTAGGGATTTAGTTTAAAGATTTGTACCTTTGTTTTTTGCACCTTCAATCTTTAGACTTTTTTGCTTCTTCTCTTCCTCTGCCACAGCCTTTAAAGATTTTAGTGAATGGTAAAGAAAGAAGAACCCCTTTTATCCTAATATTAATTTACCTTTTCCTTTAATTATATTGTGCATTGTTGGAATGCTTATGGTTTATTAGTTTTTTTTTTTTTTTTTTTTTTAATTTTTCTCTTGGCTTATCCCCACCATGTCTTCCACCCAATTCGTTTTCATGGTGCGTGGACTACTAGATTTTATTTTTTTTCTTGAAAGAGCTTCAAAATTTGAAATAAAATGTTACAATGGTTGGAAATGATAGTATAATAAACTTATAAGAAATAATTATTTATAAACATATGTTTTTTTACAAAAACAAATAACTCAAAAAAAAAAAAATTAACAGAGATAAAATAGGGAAAGACAATGTGTGTATTCATTAGCTCCATCCACCTCTACTCCTAACACATGTATTATGGTAAACTAATGAAATATTGAAGAAAAAAAAACAAGAAAAGAGAGGCACAAAATTTACTAGAAAAGTAATTCCGAAATCCGAAAAGGATTACTGGATCAACCACAAAGAATATATTTATTTCATAAAGACTTAAGTTATATAAGGAAATGGTCGAGATTGGATGATAATGATCTATGATATACGGATATATAGATAACACAATTATTTTTAACTTTAATTATTTTAGAACTTGAGTCAAACGCTTGATGAGACAAGTAGATGAAATCCGACAATACCATTCATACAAACAGTGTTAAATATGCATACAACTCGTATTATAATACAATGGCATGAGTATATAATTACATTTTGAAACAAAAATAAATAAGGAATCACCTACATAACCCATTAAAATCAACATACAACACATATATTACATATAAAGTAATTCTATTTTCAATACAGTTTAAATTACCCCCGATGTTATTTATTTAAATAAAATAAGTGACATAATCCACCATCCTTCAAATAAACGTAAATATAATTTGACTCACGAGTACAATTTTATCCCAAAAAAGAAAATATAATTGTGAAATAATAAATAGATAAATAATAAAACATAGTGTGTGTGATGATAAAAAGGGTTTTGTACCATGGTCAAGCTTCGCCACGTTCTTCCCTATTATGCCCCTTTCTCTATACCTATTTCTATTTCCACGCCAAGACTTTCTGTTTCCCCAAGACCCAATGTAATCATTGTGTCTTAGAACACACCACAGCCCCACCATAACCACCCCCTCTCTAGGCTCGCTTTATTCTTGCATACAGTTTCTGTCTCTATATTCAATAGTTTCCTCGGTTTCAGTTGCCTCTATTCTTCATGTTTTACAGCATTAGATACCTATTATTTTATCTTTTGGAAATAAAGACCAATTCTCTTGTTGCTGGGATTGCTTGCATTTAGTAAATAAAAAGAAGAACGAAATAGTTTCATTAATGTTCTTGAAACTTGTCTCATCATCATTATATCTATTTACGACTGGATTTTTTTCTCTTTTTTTGACGTTTTTTACATGGGTTTTGAAGGATTTGAGTTGTAATATGTTGGAAAATATAAATATAAATGAAAATGGCGAACTGTAATGCTTTTTTTTTTCTATGTCAACCCAACAGTGGATCTTACATGTAGTTTTCTTTTCTCTTCAAATGGAGGTGCCACGATTCATATTTTGAATACTAGGTTGCTTCTCAACTCTAAATGCCGATACTGTAACTAGGTTGGTGCACGATTCTGGCACTTCCAGAATATTTTGATCTTAGTTATATATAATAATAATAATAATAATGCCTTATTTTATTTAACATATGTATAATACTATTGTCTCGACATTGCTAATATGTTATGATAGACTATTATAACAATTTAGGTTAATAACTTTTGTAAAACGATAACGGATATGAAATAGTTGTCATAGGAGTCCAACGTTCAGTCGCGCTTGCGCAGGTCTGGCCCGGGGGGTGACAAAATGGTATTAGAGCTGGTGACTTCTTGAACCTGCGGGGAAAAGTGCTAAATGCATGAGAAACACTTTTAAATCGGTGGGACCAAGTGTTGCATGCATGAGATGAACATGCAGGACATATTGTTACATGCACGAGAGCCACCTCTTGAACTAGTTGTTAGATGAACCCATTATACAGTCGCGCTTGCGTGAACCTAAAACCGGGGCGTGACAATATATATCTGTGTGTTTGTGTATTGGAGTCACCTCTTGAACATGCGAGACAAATTACTACATGCACAAGAGCCACCTTTTCAACTAATTGCTATAGGAATCTATTGAGCTATCTCTCTTGCGCGAGCATGAGCACGGCCGTGACAATATATATGTATCTTTTAAATAAAATATGGTACAATCTAATTTTCAATAGTTTACGGAGTCGGGCTTCTAACTCAAATAATTTATGGAGACCAATCCATTTTTGAGGCCACAAACAAGATTGGTGTCTTTAATGTGTATTTGAAATTCCATTTGCTGCGAAAGAAATTTCACATAGTGAAGATTTAAGCTCAACTACAATTCATTCATTTGTGGAGAGGTGGTGTAATTTACCGCATGTTGTATCACTAATAGGTAGATGAAATTGTACTTTGTAAAATATAGTTTACCGTCCCCTCCACAATTTTCAGAAATTTTTGGCTTGTCGTGACACAAATACTCTTGTTTAGGAGGGTGTTTTGCATCTATTTCCAAACCACATGGGGCATCCTGCATATTTCCAAACCACAGGAAGGTAAGTTGCAACTGATCGAAATTGCAAGTGGTACGTTACACATGATCTAACCCACAGGGAAAATTGCAACAGGGTAAAACTCTGTCAAATTGACTTTCTAATTATTTTTTAGGTACAAATATGTTATTATTTAGATGTACTTTACTTCTATGTTATTTTTTATTTGTATTTTATCCCTCAAGTGTATAACTAACATTTTAACATGTAATTTCAAAGCTCAGCTGTATAAGAAGGTGCATGTCACTCACACAAATCATATGCGAATATGGTGTTTTGCAATTATTTACAAACCACGATGGTAAGTGATAAGCACGAATCATATAAGTCATCTAGGGATTTATTTTGTCGTATTCGCACTCATTTGACGTTTTTATTTCTAACTTTGAACTCAAATCGTATTCTATCTATTGTTTATAGGTTTGACATTGCTAATATGTTACGATAGGCTATTATAACAATTTAGGTTAATATTTTTTGTAAAACAATAATGGATATGAAATAATTGTCATAGGAGCCCAACGTTCCATCGCGCTTGCGCAGGTCTGCCCCGGGATGACAAAATGGTATTAGAGCTGGTGACCTCTTGAACTTTCGGGAAAAAGTGTTGCATGCATGAGAGACACTTTTAAACCGGCGGGATAAAGTGTTGCATGCATGGGATGAACATGCAGAACATAGTGCTATATGCACGAGAGCCACCTCTTGAACTAGTTGTTAGATGAAACCCATCATACATTTGCGTTTTCGTAAGCCTAAAACTGGGGCATGACAATATATATCTGTGTGTTTGTGTATTGGAGTCACCTCTTGAACATGCGGGATAAAGTGCATGTACGGGAGCCACATTTTGAACTAATTACTATAGGAACCTATTGAACAATCGCTCTAGCGCGAGCATGAGCACGTCCGTGACAATATATATGTATCTTTTAAATAAAATATGGTAAGAGCTCGGTCGAAACCAGAAACCAACAAATGTAGGAAGTCAGTCTCAACAACTTCTAATATAGACCCACGATTTGTGTCACAACCTTGAGAGAGCTTTTGATAACCGACAAGTGCTCATCTGACTCTTAGTACCGTATATTACCCACAAATCAATGGTCAGACTGCAAGGCAACTCTACGAAATTTGGAGCAAACTTTTTGCCCTAAGCAAGTTACATTCAACATTTACGGTCCCAACAGAATCAAAATAGCGCTCCCTCCAAGCCTATCTGAAATTCATAATATCTTTCACGTACCACAACTGAGGAGATACATTGCCGACCCGAACCATGTACTCCAAGCAGGACCTTTAGTAGTCGAAGGAAATGTGAATGAACCTATGAAGTATGAAGAAATTTCGATCTGGAACGTGGTCTCAAATGATCAAGTAGTGAGATGAAAGACCATTCTATACATCAAGTCCAAAGGTCAAACCATATGGAGAAAGATGTCACTTGGGAACCGTAAGAAAAAGGTGCGAAAGAAGTATCCATGTCTCTTTCAAGATCGAGCCGACTCAAGTTTCGAGGACGAAACTTTCAATAAGGAGGGAGGGATGTGATGACCCCAAAATTTGCCTAATCAATTACCTTTCCAAATCATAAGAGTCATTCATTGTCTTTGCTAAAATCATAACATTAGTCATTCAAGGCCATTCAATTGTATGACCCAAATTCTTGCCACCATTCAATCTCATCCAATCCAATTTATTGACATTTAATGTCTTGCTCAAATTATGATATTAGATGACCAACATGTGATGACCATTCTTTTTGTCATTCATTTTGCCTATTGATGACCCAATCAATCACCTTGATTTCATTCATTCATTACCTTGACTCAATCATTGTTATTAGAATGCCAAAGTCATGGAATTTACAATCAATTCATACATTACCCATTGATGACATTTATTACTTGCCCAAACTATGATAATGTGATGACTCATTGAATTGCCCAATTCAAATGTCTTGCCCCAAATCATGTTAGCCATTCAATTGACTTATCAAACCTTATTATTAGTCATCACATTATCTCTAGGAGGGTTAAGTCTAGAGAACTGATATCAGTACCAGGAGGAAATTAGATGATTTACTGTGCTTTACGTATATGAAAAATATTTCTGATATGACATGTTCCGTTCTGGCTCTGATTAGAGCAATTCTGTTAAGTTTATGTTTCAGTATTCATATCAGTTTATGCTCCGATTATGATATATGTTTTGGAAAATTATGAAAAAAATATTATATTATCACATCGATTGGCCCCCACTTGCTGAGTGTTTTTCAAAACACTCACCCCTTACATCCACTCCCCAGACAGAAGCGAATAAGAAATCGAAGATGAAGATCAAATCAGTTTTGGAGATAATGATTTAGTTGATGTCGTTCAAGATGCCGCTGCCATTGATTTTTGAAGTTTCCGCTGATATTTGTAAGGATTATTTATTTTTATGGAATAACAGACTGGTTTTCGTAGAATTCTGTATTACGAGGCTTGTTGATTTTAAATCATATTTAGAATTAACGCCGGTGTTATCGACCCCGGTCTCGGGGCGTGACACAAGGCTCCTACTAGCTGGTGCTACACATAAGGTTTGAATCACTCCAAGATCGCCTCAGACATCGCCTCGGGCGATCTTCATCGCCGCGCACCAACGGTCACAATTTGCATAGATCGTCTCAGTAGATCGCCCACCAAAAATAATGCCGTAGATTTAAGTGTTCAGAAATTTTCATCGCCTCAAACGATCTCTCATTCGCCTCAAACGAACCATGCATCGCCTCAGGCGTTCTACCCATCGCCTCATGTGATTATCTCCATGCGCGCGGACCTCGATATCGCTTCAGTCGATGAGCGTGGCGTTGGCTTGAAAGACAGCCAGGGCGATGATCACCATCGCCTGGGGTGATCCGCCCATGTCCTTGCAGATTTGATCTCCTTCAAATAATCCACTTTTTAACCATCTAACTCTGTACACTAAGTAGACACATTAGTATAACAAATGCAAGTTTTGTTGATCATCAAAACTCATAAATAATTCGAAGATAAATTAAGCATTAAACTCAACAATGCGTTTAAGGCTCAACAATATACGAATGTGGTGTTTTACAATTATTTACAAACCACGATGGTAAGCAATAAGCACGACTCCTATAGGTAATTTAGGGATTTATTTTGTTGTATTCGTACTTATTTGACGTTTTTATTTCTTACTTTGCGGTGAAATCGTATTATATCTATTGTTTATAGTTTTGACCAAATTGTGGAAAATGCATAAATATGGAAAATGGTCAACAATTCAACACCACGTAGGATTGATCCCGAGAAACGAGGAAGGATCACAAAGAAATAAAGAAAAAGTCTGAGGACCGAAAAAGAATATCGGAGACCCATGGTCAACAAATCTAAAATTATTCCAAGATCTTGATAATTAAGGAAATATTTGATGAGAAGATTGATATTATCTTCCAAGATAATCTTGCAAGACTCCAAAAGCAATAAACACTAGATAAGGAAATATCTTGGCATATGTTTGCAAGATATAATTAGAGTTTTGAAGGATTTGAAGACTCTTCATCTCTATAAAATGGGAGGAACCTAGAGCTTTGAAGGAAACAATTTCGAGATCTTCTTCCAATTTCAAGAAGAAGCTACTCTTACTTTTTGGAAGACGAAGTTGAACTTAGGTGAGGTCGAAGCTTTGCTGAAGCCGAACATAGGGAACGACGAAGAACTTTGGCTATTAATCCTCGACGGTTAGAGATTGAGAGATGAGGAGGACTAATTCAAGGTGGAAGGCGCCAATACGCTGCGATTTTCAGCTTTTGACTTATAGACTTTACTTTTATGAAATCAAACTTTGTGTCTATACATTATTTTGATTTTATGGAGTAATTCTTTTAGATCAAGGCCACGGTAAGGCCAAGACAATGATACTTGATAAGTGCAATATTTAGCACTTATATTCTATGTTTTCTCGTTACGTTTTATAATGATTTTTGAACAATAAGACATTTTTTAGTAATAATTTGCATGTTTCAGGGATCCAGATAAAGTGACTGAATTTATCAAAAGAATCCAAATATTGACTAAAAGGTGGAAAAAGAGTTAAACAAGCCAAATCATTGGAAAGAGGATGAGAAATCTCGAGTTTGGATGAAAAGATGAAGGAAATAGATTTCCATTCATGAAGAAATCGATTTTCTGTGGCAGAAAAGATGAAGGAAATCGGTTTTCATTAATGAAGAAATCGATTTCCTGTGGCAGATAACTGAAGGAAATCAATCGACAATAATGAACGATCGCCTGAGGCAGTTTCGGTGGAGAGGAATTATTAGCCAGAGGCAATCGACCGCCACTCAGGAGGAAATCGATTTCCACAGAGTGCAGCGTGAAAAAAACTTTCTTTTAATAGTTTAGGCTGATTCCTAGGTTTGATGGACTCGAGATAAACGCTATATAAAGTGATTGTTCCACCAGAACTAAGGAGGATTATCATATTTTTAACCCTATAAAAGAAGGAGCCACCACCCCACATCGAAAAACACAAATCCATCACCTCAACAACCACCATTGAAGTGCAAGGAAGGAAGCAAGAGAAGAAGATACTTGGAGTAGACGCCAAATCTATTATAGTACTTCTAAACTTTTGTTATTTTTTGACTATTTTCGAATTCATGTTGTTAATTTGGTTGAGAAACACTTTTGCATCTAGTGATGTCAATTCAAACATGAACTAAAGTTTATTTTATCAAGATTAGGGGTCTTATGTTTGGTTTTATCTCTTGAATGTTATGTGTTGATTGAATTCCTACAAATCTTTTGTGTATGAATTATAAACTTAATGCATTCAAAGTCTTGCAACCTTTGAATGATTTTAGTGATTATAATCGAGAGTGAAAGATAAGATTGTAATACGACATAGTAATTCATAACGTGTGTTTAAGATTTTGATCGAAAGATAAAATTTACATACAAGTGATAGTCTTAGGTTATTTAATATAATGTTAGTGGTTTTCATAGTGATTCATGTGATATCAAATTGTCGATGCAGTGAACGATAGTCACTTTGTCTCAATTTGGTGTTAAATTCAATATAGCTGGAACAAAGTGTATTTAATGATATAAGAAAATTCGTCACCTTAAGAATTAACTAGATAACCAATCTTGCATAACAAATGAGTCATAGAAAGTAACACAAGTGAACCGATATCTTGATAATTTTCTCAAGTGGAATTCCTTCGCGTCCATTGTGTGGTTGTGCCTTTTAACTTTTAATTTTAGGTTCTTTGATTAATTGATTACATCGATATTCGTAAGCTAAATATAATTTAACTAAATCTTATTTTGTACTTGCACGTTAGTCCTTGTGGATTAAATAATCCGTATTCATAAGATCTATACTAAAACTTGGCATCGTGCACTTGCGATTAAATCACATACATATCGTACACCATTGGAATTTATTGTTAAATAAAAGTGCGATTAATACTATGTTGTGATTATTCTTCAATAAATTACTTATTGCTTTAATTACTAATGTTGTTGATTTAATATTGCTTATAAATAATTTGATCACTTATTTACATGTTAGTTGATTAATCACGAATCGAAAGAGGAATTGTTAAATATAACAACAAAGACATCAATCAACATATAATAAAATCGACTAGAAATAGAATTCGATTTCTATGCGCAATTTTAGTCAAAAACTTCTTTGCGACTATTGCGGTTAGATCTAATTAAATCCAGTTAGAAATAATTGGGCTGCTAGATTTAATTAGGTTTATTAACTCCAGAAATTGTTTAATAAATAAGTTTGGGGATTTCACCGTGATTATGCGATGATTTGAGCATTAATTGGATTTAATATTTATCAGCATAATAGAGTTTGGTACCAATGCGTGTCTCGATCCTTTAACTTGAATTTGATTTATTCCTTGATCATTCACTAACGTTAGAGTTAATTATCAATTGTTATATTTAGTTCAGCTTTAGCTTAATTAGATTTATTAATTCATCTCACCTTATTTAATTAATTTTGTCTAGCTTAAGTTAAGTAATTAAAGTAGTTAAATAATATTGTGGAATCGATACTTGGACTCACTTCCACTTATTATAACTTGACCTAATTCACTTGTTAGTTTTTCCAACCGGAATCACCGGCAAATAAACTGTCTATTTTCAAGCCACGTGGTAAATTATATATTTGGAAAAATCACTGTGGTATCCATGCCCAAAACTCCATTTGTGGATACCAATTTCTTTTGTTCAGTGGAAAATTACCAAAACATTCGATGAGTTAAATTCCATGAAACCCCTGGAATATTTGATGACTCCCAAAACAGAACATGTTATGTGAGAGTGAATTTTTTTGGAGATTGTTATTGTTGATGTAATCGGCTGAAGATAAGCTCTGTATGTATACAACGTTGCATATTCATCATACATAATCTTTCATTTTTTCCAAGAAGATCGAACATCGAAAATGCAAATATGAATGACTTATCGGTAGTAAGTTATAAATCAAACTCATATATTATACACACACAAAACTTTTCAGTATACCTTATGTTATTATAAAAAGTACCTAATGAAACTCAGTGACAATATAATTTTTGTTTGTTAACTTTGTCTCTATGTGATTTTGGTGCTCTATTTTGCGAAATTTGAGTCTTAGTCTATTATTTTTGTTCTCTTGTCATTTTTTGTCTTTTTTCCTCAATTGTGCTGACGTGACATTAGCGGTGGTAAACGGGCCAGTTCCACCCTGAACCGGCTCGAAACCAAATCGGTTTAGCTTGGTTATGAACCGAAAATAGGCTAATCGGTCCAGAACCGGTAGGTTACAGGTCTAGATCGGCTAATGTTCCAAAATCGGAAGCTTACCGGTTCTGGGCCACCCAGTTCCGGTTCCAAAATAGAACAGGAATCAATTTTTTTTCTTTTTAATTTAAGTTTGTGTGGCCATCGGCTAGTTGTTGGCTATATTTTTTTTCAATAACTTTTCTTTTTGTTAAATTACTTATATATATTTGATTGAGGTGTGATGTTAATTGCTATTCAATTATACTAGCAAGCCTTAGTTGTTATTTATTCTCTCAATTATCTCTCAAAGCTATCAATTGTTTACACTTAACAACAACAATAAAATAAGTATTATCGTTATGGCATCTTCATCTCGCATCGGTGGTCGCAGTGGTGGTCATCAATCACTTGGTTCATCAACGATGAATTTGCCGATGCTAATTCTCGAGTTAAAATTTCATTGCTGGCATTAATGTTGCATGTCACCTATGAACATCGAAGATCAAGAACCCGAACAACATTTCGCACCTTCTAATGACCATTAGAAAACCACAAATCGAGTCATCTGAAGCGACTACCGCAGCGTCAGGGAGTAGAGCAATGACTCGTGTCAAAAGAGGCAAGGTATGAGATCATTCCGAAATCGCTCAAAAAGAAGGTACGGATGAATATGTTACAATTTCTAAATTATGTAAATCAACATACACATATAAAGTTGGTGGTTCAAGTTGAGGCACCGGAATATTTAAAAAACACTTAGTAAAAAAACATAATTTTGATAACACAACACTACAATTAATTGGTAAGAAGCAAACAATCACAAATTAATCCACTCATTGGCACAAATTTTGTTTTCATAGCTGCAATTTGACGTAGGTCACTTGTTAGGTATGTGATTAGATGTGAGCTTCCTTCTCTACAATGTGAACATTATAGATTTATTGAATTTGCTTCGTCTATACAACATATGTTTAAAAATATTTCTATGCACACATTAAAGAAAAATTATATGAAAATGTTTCTACCTTGATGGATTCGTGTATGGTAAGTTTGACAACCGATATTTGGGCAATTGTTAAAATGTATTCATTTCTTATCATGACTTGTCATTGGATTGATAAAAAATGGTGTATGCGTAAACAAATATTTTTTTTAGATGAACTAGATTCTGCACATACTGGATATATAATTGCTAAATATATATTTAATGTTTGTACCTTAAACACTGCATCGAATAACAACTCTGTGATACGTGATTTAAAAGTTTATTTTAAACCAATGTTTGATGGTGTATTTTTCATGTTAGATGTGCATGTCATGTTATTAATTTCACTGTGAATGTTGGTTATAGGACTCTGATCACTAAGTATTGGGAAGATGAAATATTGTGCTAAATGGTTACGCACGAACTGTATTAAGCGTGATTGGAAACAAACATGTATATCTAATGGTTTGAAGCATCTTCTATTTCCCATCACCAACAGAAACTCGTTGTAATTCGTTATACAATATGTCGAATTCTATATTACCTTATAAAGAACTTTTAACTCCATTTTATAATTCAAATCAAAGAGCTGATAATAATGAAATTATATTTTTGGATGATGATGATTGGGAGTTTGTTAGTAATTGTGTATCATTGTTAGGTACTTTTAAAAAAGCAACCGAACGTTTCTTTGGTGTTTCTTATACTATCTCTATATATTTCCTTCCATTAATATTTAACATATTTTGTAAATTTATAGAATTTAGATATGATGATGATATGCATTCTTTTTGTTACTTCAATGAAGACTAAATTTAAAATATTGGGAAAAAATAACACACGTGCATGACATCGCAACATTGTTAGATCCTAGTCAAGGATTAAGGTCATTTAAAAGATTTTTTTTAGTACTATTCATAATTTTTGGAGAAAAATGTTGACGATCAAAATACGTCAATAATGCGGTCTCTCAAAAATATGTTTCAATTTTATTACAGTGAACAGGTCAGAGGAGAATCACACCAAATGGAGGTTGAACAAGAAGACAGAGATCATTCAAAAGGCAGATGGATACATTTGCTTAGGAGTCTCGGAAGGAAAAAACTTAGGGGACGAGGACCCTCTTCTAGGACGTCGAATGAGTTGCAATTTTTTCTCAATCAAGAATTTCGAACAGAAGACCACTTCGACATATTACAATGGTGGAAAGTGAATGCAATATAATATTCCGTCTTAGCTTCAATGACTAGAGGGGTGTTTATTGTACAAGCATCGAGCATTGCATCGGAATCAGTCTTCTCAACATGTGGCCGAATAATTCGAGACTATATTAGTAGTCTTGCTGCTGATTTGTTATGCATGCTTACATTACTTTATGATTGGTTTGAAGTCGAATGTCACAATAAAATAGATTTGATAACTTCGAAATCATCATTCCGAGAATAAGAAGCTTGCCCTAAATCAATACTCATTATGAGTACTATTAATTAAAATAAAATACCAAACCAAAAAATTAATTAAACAGCAAGCGATCGCTCGCAGCCTATGACTGCGATGGATCGCGTCCCACAAAATTTTAAAATTTGGTTGTTATTTATTTTATTTAAAGGTTCTGTGTTGGAACGTTCCAACCCGGAACGATAGCTTCAGAACCCGATTGTTTCGGTTTCGAAAAATCCATAATCGGAACTGATCCAATCCGGCCTGGTAATAGCCCTGCGTGACACTAATGTGGCAATGGTGTGTTTGGCTTCACGTAAGTACTCCTACTAGTAAAATGACTAAAATTACAAACAACAATGACCTAAAATACCAAAAAAGTAAAATATGAGATTGAAATTCAATTTTGACAATATACTAGACCAAATTCTTAGAAAGACAACGTACAAGAAAAAACTATCATTAACCCTACTTTAACTTTATATTTCCTTTTAAATACCATAAGTGAAAATTGAAATACCTATTTTTTATAACAAAATAAAGACCGGAAATAGCACCCAAAAAAAAAAGGAAAACATTGAAGATTTTTCTGCAAGTAAAAGTTTATTCTTCTCTGTAAATATGAAAAACTATTCTAGCATAAATAATAGAAAATATCCTAATAAAATCTTAACCAACACCAACGTACAATGTACATATTGAACATATTTACCTAATTAAAAGTTGAAAAACTATCATTAACCCTACTTAACTTTATATTTTCTTTTTAAACACCGTAAGTGAAAATTGAAATATTTTTATATCGACTAATAAAATTTCATAAACAAAAAAATAGTACCAAAAATATTTAATAGTATTTTTTTTAGCATAAATACTTAATAGTATTGAAACACTTGTTTTTGTCTGCTTTTAGAGATCGGTATGTGTGCGAGAAATAGAGGTTTTCCCACTTAATTTTATCCCAACAATAGTTTAAATTATTATTTCATGCTGCATGTGTTTCAATTCCATAATTCGGTAGAGCCAAATTAACCATTAGTCAAGTGGCAAATGAAGTACACGGACCGAAAGGTTTACGACTCTAATGATAGGATCATTTTCTTCAATAATAAATCGGTTCGCAAGCGGTTGAACTTTACTATCGTAAATTTTTAAATAATGGTTGTAAAGTGAAAATTGAACTAAACTTTTAATTTTAGTTTTCAAAATAAGTTTTTATCGAGACCTATGAACTAACATTTTCTGCTAAAGCAAATTCTTCTTATTGAGCAGAACTAGAATACAAGGCAAAATAGCAAATTAAAAGAGAATTTTGAATGAGATTACTTGAAATTTCAATTTGAAATTGAGGACTTCGGCTTTATATTTAAATGTTTAGTTCATAATTTTATATTCATAGAAGCTTAATCTTCGAACATCCAGAAAAAAAAATCGTCTTTTTACTTCTGCTTTATTTGTTTGTCTCGCTGTCTCTTCAGCTAAATTTATTTACAGTTGATAATCCAGTTGACATCAAGCTCAGAAATTTCCAAAAATAAAAAAGTTACGGAGTGTTTATTCACCCCCTCTAAACACTCAACGATCCTAACATCCAATATAATTAATTAATTATTTATAGTGGTGGTGCCCTTCCTGCCATATTTCACTTTAGTACTAAACAACTCCAGTTTTTAAAGAGTCAAGTCATTCCAATGGTAAAAAGATGATCTCAATAGCATGTAGATAGTGTTGGGTGTCCCCCAGGTCAGATCCAAAAGACAGCGGAAAGATAAACATGAATAGATCTAGACCGGGTGATCGCATCTTATTCATATTTAAGCATGCAATTATCAAATATGAGATTACCGATGTACAGCGAAATCAATCTGACTACGGTTTGAATCCAATCAACCTGGCCAGATCTACAAGAGCAACATCAGTGCTAGTTTGATGTTGGCCTTTTCTTTGAGAGAGTATTGATTGGAATGATTTTTTCCTAGAGATGAAACAATATATTTATAGCTGAGTTTGCATCACTTTGGGCTAGAGATTTTAGAGCCCAACATACTGACATTGGCTGGCTTGTAGGACATCTTATGCTAACAGATAATGTTATATATTTGCACTCTGGATGATGAAAAAGAAAGCAGTCCCAAAATGGTCACACGCATGGCTCTATTGGTCCCATTTTCATAAATTTTGTACTGCCCCATTTTTTTAAGCACTATCGCTATTATTTTTAAAATATAAAATATGATTTTATATTTGAAAAATCTACTGTTTCTACAAATAACTGATGATAGTTGCATCCCTCCACTACATTTCCACAATAACCCTTTTGTTTATGCAGTTTATAATGACAACAGTCTCACGCTTTCATAACGTGTGTTCCCTCTCAGCGAAGCATAGTGATCATATTATTTAATTTTGAAGATTATGAAAGATTTGTTATCTTATGTTTCCTTGTATTGAGAGATTTAATACTTTGCAGAGGAGATACGTGTGTTCCCTCTCAGCGGTTCTACCGTTCCGGGACCGGTATCTTATCGGTTCCAGACTAAACAGATCTTGTTCCGGGCGGAACTGGAACCGGATCCTTTATTTTAAAAAAAATTATATTTTTTTAAAAATTTAGATAAATATATTTGAGGTTAGTTTATAAATATAGAGGCCCATTAGCTCAATTGGTTAGAGTTGTAGAGTAGAAGACGATGGCCGCGTAGATGATATTGTTTTGACAAGTAATGATAATGAAGAACTTGAGAAATTAAAGGGAAGACTTGCAAATGACTTTGAGATTAAAGATTTGGGTGCACTAAAGTACTTTCTTGGAATGGAGTTTGCTCAATCTAAAGTGGGAATATTTGTTAACCAACGCAAATATGTCCTTGATCTACTTGAAGAAACTGGTCTATTGGGGTGTAAACCACTTGAAACTCCCATTGAGCCTAATTTAGACTACAACCTTGTAAAGCCGAAGATATTACAAATAAAGAGCAATACAGAGGCTTGTTGGGAAGCTAATCTACTTGTCACATACTCGTCTAGATATAACGTTCACAGTGAGTCTAGTATCTCAATTTATGCATGCACCAGGAAAAATACATTTTGATGCAGTCTATGGCATTCTCAAATGCCTAAAAGGCACCCCTAGAAGAGGTTTATTGTTCAAGAACAATGGGCGGTTACAAATAGAAGCCTATACTGATGCGGATTGGGCCGGAAGTATTATGGACAAACCATCTACTTCTGGCTTTTGCACATTTGTTGGTGGCAACCTAGTCACATAGCGAAGTAAGAAGCAAAATGTAGTGGCAAGAGCCGCGCAGAAGCCGAGTTTAGATCAATAGCTCATGGAATCTGTGAAGTATTGTGGATTAAAAGATTGTTGGACGAATTGAAAAGCTCTAACGCTGAACCTGTAAAGGTATATTGTGATAACAAGGCCGCCATCTTGATTGCTCATAATCCAGTACTTCATGACATGACTAAACACATAGAGGTGGACAAACACTTTATCAAAGAAAAGAAAAGATCAAAAATGGGTTGAGTTGTATGCCATATGTACCTACTGTTGAGCAGATTGTTGATATGCTTACAAATGGTCTCCCTACTAAACAGTTTGCTAAGATGATTTGTAAGTTGGGAAGTTGGGTATGGAAGATATCTTCAACCAACTTGAGGAGGAGTGTTGAAAATTATGAAAGATTTGTTATCTTATATTTCCTTGCATTGAGAGATTTAATACTTTGTATATGATATACATATTGGTATAGTAAATATTGTAGAATAGAGTTGATATTTCTTTCCTTTTGTAAATGTTATTCTCTTCTGTAAAGAAGACTCACTGTAATTGATTATGATAAGGAATAATACATTTTTATCTTCATTTCTAATTTTTAAACTTATTATTCATTCTATCATTAATTTAAAAAAAAAACAATTTGATTGTTCTTGTTTAAAAGCTCAAACTTCTATTTTAGCATTTAAGAAAGCATGATAAGGGTGAAAAAATGATGGATAAAGGAGGATTTACGTGGTTCGCCCATGGCCTAAAAACGTCAAGGTAATATTTGGAGTTGGTGGCAATATACCACCTGTGTGTATCGTTGATAAGCAATTTACTCTCTGTGGTTTGTAAATAGGGTACCGTTTTTTGTTACGTATTTGGTAGAAGCAAGTGTTTATGAAAAATAAAGGGAAGACATCAAGATTTTACGTGGAAAACCCTCGAATTGAAGGAAAAACCACGAGACCTAGTCCAGTATAATTAGAACTATCACAATCTCGATTTATTACAGGACTTTTGACACAATATATGACCACAGAATTATTACACAAGAATATTTGAAAAAATAACATAGATGACCAAACAGAATAAGTATGCTCTCTTCGGAGTCTTTTATGCATAAAAAGTCCAACCCTTCAAATGAGACTCTCAACGAGTATTTATAGGCTCGATTCCTGTGTTTACTTGGCGGGAAAGTTTAGGAACCCTTATCCTTAGATTGTGGCGGTAATGTAACGAGTATGTACGAAAAATCCGCACCCCATTAATGCACATTTATCCCCATAGGTTAATTTGTTGGTTATCACCGAGTCTTCTGCTAATCTTTGACTAGAATCCCGAGGAGGGTTTAACAGCTGTTCGGCTACCATGTGCTCGGTATTCATCTTGTTCGGTGCCACTCTGTTCGGTACATGACAGTTCGGTTCTTGAGGAGATTTTACCCGAGAAGGCCAATATGTCATATGTCATCACCTCACCCCCTGAAGTAAAGCAAGATGAGATCATTGAAGTTTTGTTTTATAGTCTTCGGGTAAAATCCTAATCTTGACCTGCTCGGGGATTTTTGTCGCTCTTTTTTCCCGCTTAAAAAATTTCAAATGTCGTGCGACGTTTCGTTTCCCTAGGCATATTTGTAACCGTCCATTCAATTATTTTGGACGGCGTGTTTAACGACTGTTCACGTGGTCCCATCTATAAATACTCCTCCACTCTTTTCATTTATTTCACTTTGATGCATTCTGCTTCCGAGCTAGCACTAGACGTCCGAGCAACTTGCCTTTGATAACCTCCAGCTTCTATATATCAAGTATGGCTTCCTCTTCAGATGACTCCTCGTTAAAGGCGATAGAAAAGTTCAATGAGGAGGGTGTTATAAGTCCCTCTCCTCGACCGTCCTCCTCATCTGATAGCGAGGAGACACTAAGCTCTTCCGCCGCCTCAGCTGCTCGTAGAGACGAGCAGCGAGCTGCTACAAAGCAAGATTTAGTGAAGGCCCACGTTCCTTTGCTCGAAATTTTGAATCCGGGATTTGTAAGTAATCCAACAAGCATGGAACGCAGCGGAATAATAAAATTTTGGATTACTAAACCGCGGATCTATACATAGGGATTCATATCGGATGAAGGTTTACAAAAGTCTCACCCTTGTAGTGTGTTTGAGCAGATTCCACGGAGCAGCACCATGTCCAGCGTCTCCTTCGAGTCACTAGCAAAACTTGTCAAGTTTTGCCTCAACGGTATCCACACGATCAAATCAAATGAAGGGATAGTTTAAGAACAAGTTGCTAGACAAGTTCTTAAACCGGAACAAGAAACACACTCGATTCTAAATCGAAAGATGGCACGAAATTTCCTTGAATTCTCTTCGGCTATGAAAAACCGAGAGCAAGCAAGGTGGTGCGGCCGTGTGCTTCAAAAATTAGGTTAGAATGATATGAATTGTGTTTTAACAATTAATCATAACCTTGTATTTATATTATAAGATTTAATTAAGGTTTAAGGCTTTCTTAAAGCCTCATGGGCCCAAACTCATGATTTAATTAAATCCTTATAATCCTTTTAATTAAGACTCTTCTTAATTAATTAATTCATCCAATGAATTTAATTTCCCTTATTGATTTAATCTTTGTGCTACCCGATAGGATCTTGTAATGTTGGTAGTGACATAAAATCTCATTTTATGTCGCAAGCATTGAGCGGTATCTAGCAACACATCAATGCTACCCAAATTACAAGAATGTCAATGACTCGACATAACCTTTAGAACTTGTGATAATATTAACCATGTAACTTAATCCCTTTGTCCTTTGTGTTTAGATTGAACACGAGTCATGGAATAGTCATACTCGTATATTCAATCTTTATTTCTTGATCCCCAAGTAGAACTAGAATAAACGAATAAGCTCGATATCACATATCGACTCATTCGAGCATGGCCATGCATTTTAGTTCTCACTTGATCAAGGGCCAAACACTTCTCCTGTTATATAGGAGGGACAAATCCTATCTCGATCAGTCAACATCCTTCTACATAATTCGTAGTGTATCCAATAGTCGTCTTTATAGTTTACCCTGTTACGGGTAACGTTTGACAATATCAAGATACATAACTCCTTATGTTGGGATCTCTGATGATCACAAGTCGTAAGGATTACATACATTATTATCACTATGAGAATTGCTTATGACACTCATATAACTATCCATGTAGCATTCTCATGGTGGGTCTGTCCAGTACATCGTTCTCTAACATGTACCCATGTGTTGATTTGATATCTCATATCAATGAACAGTTCATCAATCAACACATACTAGTCTCTACGTATTATCATTATCCCTATTCATGATAATACTTGACTAGGGACATCTTTAAGAATAATACAATATTATTCTAAGGGCATTAACATATATGTTTATTCACATTGCACAGTTAATCGAATAATATATAATAATGAATTGTCATTTCATAAAATCATATTACATTGTATGTCATAAACAATCATCTAATGATATGTCTTAGTGCATATCCCAACAAATCTCCAACTTGCACTAAGACCACTCAGACATATACCTAATGCCTAGAGATCTAGTATGACGATCATGCTTCTGCTATGACAGTGGCTTCGTCAATGGGTCAGATACATTGGTACTTTGCATATTTTAACATCTCCCCTTTCAATGATTTCTCGAATGAAATGAAAGCGCCGAAGTATGTGCTTGGATCTTTGGTGAGATCTAGGTTCCTTAGCCAATGCGATCGCTCCATTGTTGTCACAATAGAGTTCTATCGGATCTTTAATGCTAGGCACCACTCCAAGTTCAGAAATGAACTTCCTAATCCAAACAGCTTCCTTTGCTGCATCCGAGGCAGCAATATACTCAGCTTCCGTTGTAGAATCGGCTACTGTTTCTTGCTTTGAACTCTTCCATCTCACAGCACCTCCATTTAGGCAATACACATATCCAGATTGCGATCGATAATCATCTTTGTCGGTTTGGAAGCTTGCATCAGTGTAACCTATTACATTGAGCTCTTCCTCACCTCCATAAATCAAGAATGTATCCTTAGTTCTTCTCAAGTACTTCAGGATATTCTTGACAGCAATCCAGTGACCTTCACCTGGATTAACTTGATATCTTCTCGTCATGCTCAAAGCATACGATACATCGGGACGAGTACATATCATGGCATACATGATAGATCCAATAGCTGACGCATATGGAATCTTACTCATGCGTTGTCTCTCATCTAGTGTTGAAGGACACTGTTCCTTCGAGAGATATATACCATGTGTCATAGGCACGAATCCTTTCTTTGATTCTTGCATACTAAACCTTTTAAGCACTTTGTCTATGTATGTACTTTGACTTAGGCCAAGAAGCCTTCTTGATCTATCTCTATAGATCTTGATTCCTAATACATAGGTGGCTTCTCCCAAGTCTTTCATCAAAAAGCAGTTCCCTAGCCAAATCTTTACAGATTGTAAGGCAGGGATATCATTCCCAATGAGAAGTATGTCATCTACATACAACACTAGGAAAATGATTACGCTCCCACTGACCTTCTTGTAGACATAAGGTTCATCTATGTTTTTGATAAAACCAAACTCTTTGATTGCATCATCAAAACGAAGATTCCAACTCCGAGATGCTTGCTTCAATCCATAAATGGATCGTTGTAGCTTGCATATCGTTCCAGCATCCTTTGGATCGATAAAACCCTCGGGTTGTGTCATGTACACATCCTCGAGCAGATTTCCATTAAGGAAAGCTGTTTTGACATCCATCTGCCAGATTTCATAATCATGAAATGCAGCTATTGCAAGTAAGATCCTTATGGATTTAACCATGGCCACTGGTGAAAAGGTTTCATCATAGTCAATATCATGAATTTGTTTGAATCTTTTTGCAACCAGCCGACCTTTATAGGTTTGTAAATTACCATCCATATTCTTGAAAATCCATTTGCACCCTATGGGTCGTACCCCTTCAGGTGGATCAACCAAAGTCCATACTTGGTTTGCATACATGGATTCCATCTCAGATTTCATGGCCTCTTGCCATTTCTCAGAATCAGTGCCCATTATAGCTTGTTGATAAGATGACGGCTCATCATCATCAATAAGTAGTAAGTCACATTGTTGAGTCACAAGAAATCCATATCTCTGTGGCTCCCGGTGTTCTCTTACAGACCTACGCTGGGCTTGTGTCTCTTGAGCAGGTACTTCTTCCACAACAGCTTGCGGAGCCTGCTCTGTTTCTATCTCAATCTCAGGTTCAGTGTTTTCTTATGGTTGAACTTCACTAAGTTCTATTTTTCTCCCACTGGTTTTTCTAGAAATAAATTCTCTTTCAAGAAATACACCAGCCCGAGCAACAACTACTTTGTTCTCGGTGGGATAATAGAAATAGTATCCTTTCGTTTCCTTAGGATACCCCACAAATAAACACTTATCAGATTTGGGTCCAAGTTTTTTAGTGGCGTGACGTCTAACGAAAGCCTCACAACCCCAAATCTTCATAAAAGACATATTAGGACGCTTCCAAGTCCATATCTCATATGGTGTCTTTTCCACTGATTTAGATGGAACACGGTTCAGTAAGAAAATCGCTGTTTCTAGAGCGTGTCCCCAAAACGATATCGGAAGATCTGCATGACTCATCATTGATCTAACCATGTCCAACAAGGTTCGATTTCTCCTCTCGGATACACCATTCCATTGTGGAGTATACGGAGGAGTGAGTTGTGGGACTATCCCACACTCCTTTAGATAGTCATGAAACTCTTGGCTTAAGTATTCACCTCCTCGATCTGATCGAAGGATTTTGATACTTTTGCCAAGTTGGTTTTGTACTTCATTCTTGAAATCTTTGAACTTTTCAAAGGTTTCATGCTTATGTTTCATTAGGTACACATACCCATATCTACTGAGGTCATCAGTAAATGTAACGAAGTATTGAAAACCACCTCTAGCTTGTGTACTTATTGGTCCACATACATCACTATGTATTAGTCCCAATAAAACATTTGCCCTTTCAACATGTCCCTTGAAAGGGGCTTTAGTCATCTTGCCCATTAAACAAGATTCGCATGTTTCATATGATTCAAAATCAAATGAATCTAATACTCCATCCTTATGAAGTTTAGATATGCGGTTCTCGTTTATGTGGCCCAAGCGACAATGCTAGAGATAAGTCGGATTACAATCATTATTTTTAATCATTTTAGTATTTATGTTATAGATAGGCATATCAAGATTTAATAAATAAAGACCATTCACCATTTGTGCACTAGCATAAAACATATCATTTAAATAAATAGAACAACAGTTGTCCTTTATCATAAATGAAAATCCACACTTGTCTAAACAAGAAATAGAAATAATGTTTTTGGTAATTGATGGCACAAAATAACAGTCTTTTAAAATCAATGATAAACCAGAAGGCAAAGATAAATAATAATCTCATATAGCTAATGCAACAACTCTTGCTCCATTTCCAACTCGGAGATCAACTTCGCCTTTCGCCAACAATCTACTCTTTTTGAGGTCCTGCACATTTACACAAATGTGAGATCCACATCCAGTATCTAATACCCATGATGAAGAAGTAGATAAATTGACTTCTATAACAAAAATACCTGAAGTGGAAGTCACACTTCCTTTCTTTAGATCCTCCAGATATACTTTGAAGTTTCTTTTTCAATGGCCGGTCTCACCGCAATGGAAACAGTTTCCTTCCTTTGCTATCCCTCCCTTTGGCTTCAGTGCATAAGACTTTGGCTTAGATTTAACAAAGACCTTCTTTGCTTTCTTATTGCCTTTAGCTTTGGCCTTTCCTTTGCCCTTATTCACAATAGAACATTTGTGGCCTTAGTCTTCTTTGTATTTGCTTCATATGTTCTCAACATACCAAGCAATTGTGGTAGAGTCTTTTCCATGTCAGTCATATTGTAATTTACTCTTGTCTAGCTTGCTGTTGGTACAATTGCTTTAAGTGTTCGATCATATCGAACGCCTCCATTTCCTCATGTTGCTTCTGAAGCTCAGAGTTCATGGTGGCAAGCATAAGGCAGCCAACATCAAGTGCGTCATTCTGATGCTTCATGTAAGCATCCTTATCGGCTCTCATAGCCGTCAGGGGAGGTTCCTCAACAGGTAAGGGTTCCTCTAGGACATATTGTTTCTTTTCTTGCTTGAGAACTATCCTCAGATTCCTATACCAGTCTAGGAAGTTTGTCCCATTTAATTTGTCCTTCTCAAGGACCGATCGCAGTGATAATGTGCTTGTTGTATTGTTAGTTGCCATGGATATCTACAATATAAATATGCAAAATAAGTTTATGATTTAATCATTTAACATGGTCTTATATTAAATGATGCTCCCACTATTTTGTTTAAAAAAATATCAACCCTCGAAACCTTTAGTGGGCCAAGATCCATATTTCGCCTAATCTTGAGTTAGCTTTGGCTAATCGCCCAAGACTCGGTTATTTAGGTAGACAACACTTTGTCAATTACATCACATATAATTCTTGGATAGTTGGACGAACAACACTTTGTTCAATTCATCAAATGAATTATTATCCAACCCATGCCTCTAGGTTCCCAATCCTATTGAGATAACCTAGTTAAGTCGTACCCAATTTAAAGTATAACGGATATCACTTTTATCCTTTCGCGCCTTACTAAGATTGCCACAGTGCTTTGCTTTGGCAAACCCACATATGTACAATCGAAGTTTTTGACGAGTACTTTTAAGTTTGGAAGGCATCTAAAACTTAATATTTTAGAGGGATTTATTGATCTCATGATTAGTTTGATAATTTAAAATATGTCCACTACATATAGTTGTATACATATCTACATATATGTGTAATACAATTATCAATCCAAAACATAAGATAAATCATGCATCAACATACATAATTAAACGTGACATGGTTATAGCCCCTACTAGTGATTTTCTCAAGCCAATGAGAAAATCCTAAGAGTCAACCTAAGGTAACTTCACAAGCACCTTCCTTTGGCTCCAATTTGTGAATGGCCTCCTCATCCCGGCTTGATGCTCCATCTTCATTGATCACCATCAACAAAATAAACTACACTATTTACAAGATATAGAATTCCTCGATTCACATTCGAGGGGAACATAGGGGAGGGATTACATTTAGAATAAAATAGAGAAGGCACGACTCGCAGGTCGTATTATAAATTACAAACATTCACAAATCCTATCTAATAGGTCAAAGGGCTATAACCATGCACCATGCTCAAACAACACATAAAGCATGCTTTAACATTTAATTAATTAAATTCTAAACATTTTAAATTTAATTATAAATAAAACTGTAAAATAGAATTTTGAAAAATTATCGTACGCTCGGGACATCACATGCCACGAACTTAAGCGACTAAGCCACGAACCACCATGGTTCGAACCAACCAAACACACGGCTGGACCAATTATGAGCCTAGGGTTCGAAACCCTAGCCCATGGCCGAGCCTCGAGCGAGCGGCGGCGGCGCTAGGGTTCCAAACCCTAGCCGCCTCGCACCACTTTGAGTTTTCATCGAGCCAACTTGTTCGAAACGCCGGAATTCTTGAGCCACGAATCATGGTCAGGTCATGCACGGTGGTGGCTCAACCATCTCGAGCCAAGGGTTCGAAAACCCTAGCTCTCATGTGGTGAAGCCACTTATCCATGCATGCTTGAACCATTATCGAGCCAAAGTCATCCATGTCTCGAAACCTCCATGCATGAACATGAGCCACAACGACTAGGCCATCTCGAGCCAAGGGTTCGAAAACCCTAGCCCTCATGTGGCTAAGCCGTGGGTCAATTGTGCTAGGTGGTGGCTGGTAGCGTTTATCGTGTACGCCCAAATTAACCCTTCTTCAGTTAATAGCAAAAATATGTAGTAGTGGAACTAGGGATCGATCTCACAGGGAAGGTAAATTTATTTCGTGCCAAAAACGAATAGTAACAAGGGGGTTTTAGGAGGAATGATTACTACTAAGCAAATTCTAAAATTAAACTAATTAACGAGATTAACTAAGATGATTTAAACTTATGAGAGTGAAGCGATTCTTGGTTTCCAGGTAACCGTACTTTTGGAAAATTATCTTTTAGTCATCAAATCAAAACATTCGAATTCTTTCAATTATCTATCGATTGGAAATTCAATTCCTACTCATCTTATTCGTAGTCAAAGAGAAAACAGCATTCAATTCAACCCTTACCAAATCTCTAATCACCACTACAGCCGTTAATGATTAAATCAATGATAGTTTTCAAAACTAATGAGTTCGATAAATCTAATCAATGAAAACTACAGCCGTTAAAATTGATTACTCAACCGTTTCTCCTAAGAATTCAACAACACCTACAGCCGGTTAATTATTGATCTTAGTTGTTTCTTAACAAACGATCGATTATGCAATTGAATATTAGGTGATCGGTCTAATACACAAACACAATAATCATGGAATTCGAAATTTGAGAAACAAATTGAAATTGAAATCTAATTCAACAATCAAACCAAATTCTCATAAAAGATTTAAATCCAAAAGTAGGTATCCCTTCAACCAAGAATCAAAGGGTTTTAGCCTAGCATAATTAAATCTAAAATCAATAAAAATTCAATGGAAAACATTAAATAAATAAAGGAAAAGAAATTACTAATATAAATCACGATTCCGGCTTGTCGATTCCGGTTCCGTTCTTCGTTGTTCTTGAAGAAAACTTGAAAGCAAATTAATCTAAAATCTCTAATTATTCTAAAGTATGGAATAATATGCCTAAGAACTGAATAATTTCGAGTTATGGGGGTTGGTGGCTGATAAAATAGGTTACAATCTTCTAAACATGGTAAAAGACCTAATTTCCTAATTTTCGGACTCTTCGGCGATCGATCGCCTTGAATGTGGCGATCGTCGCTGCATTATTTTTTTTCGGAAAAACCATTGAGGCGATCGATCGCTATAAAGTGGCGATCGATCGCCGAGCTCCAGTAGACTTTGGCGATCGATCGCCACTTCTTCGCGATCGATCGCTGACCCGTAAATTTTGATGCAAATGTTTCTGTCCATAGGCGATCGATCTCCTCTTCGTGGCAATCGATCTCCTCCTTCAAAATTACATTTTTGCCCTTTTCTTGATCAACTTTGAGTCCTTGTCATGTCCATGTCTCTTCTTGGTCTTTACACATCATTTTTAGCTCGTTTTCTTCGATTGTACCTACAATTACACAAATATACGATTAGGTAGCATACGTATCAATTTATCCATCAAAACCTACCAAATCGTAGACAATTAAGCACTAAAGATGTGTCTATTTCTAGTCACATCAAACTCCCCCATACTTACTCTTTACTCGACCTCGAGTAAACAAATAAAACTACAATATTTTTGTTTGGCTCATAGGTTCATAACAAAGCCACTTGTCCTCACTTTAATGCCTCAACAATTTTAACATGCATAATAATGAACGGCGTTGAAAAGTTAACAGTGGAACAAGTTCAATCCCTAAACATTTCGTACCCAACGAAGTAGTGAACGTGTGTGTGTGGTCATAAACAAGTGTTGTGTACAAATTATAGATCCAAAGTATGCAAAGCCATAATAGTTCAAGTCATACACTAACACAAGTATAAGCTCACTTGCACACTCTTCTCCACTATCTCAGCTACTTTGCAAACACAAATCAAGTAGGTATTTATTAGCTTGTAGCTTGGCCTATGTATTGGCTTATGAAAGAAAGGGTAAGGATATTCAAACAAGAGAGTATGATGAAATGCACACTAAAAGCTTCTCTTCTTGTATGAATTTTTCAACTTTGTTCTTTTTCACAAGGTTTATTTCAACACTTTTCTTCTTTTGTGCCTTGGCTCCCCTTGGAGTCATATTTGTATCTATTTTTTTCAAGGCATCCTTTTTTCTTTCATATATTCCATTCTTTTGACAATTAAGCTCACAAATATACTTCAATGATTCCCACGTGCATTTGAATGAAATACATCATACTCCCTTAAAAGGTATGGATTAAAATCACATTTAGGCTTAAAGGGTAGGATGATAAGCTAGTCAAGAAATGTTGAATGGGGGTCTTTAGTATGCTTAACATACTACCATTCTTTTACATTTAAGGCTCAAAATAGGTACTAGAGAATGATTTTGTTTACATGGTAGGCTTGAAAGGCTCAAACGCATCAAAGATTGCCTATATCACTTTCATGTTTGCAAGTAGTCTAGACATACGCCTCAAAGAGCATGTAGTTAAGTTCTAGCATGTATTAGAGACTTCTTAAGACTATCACAAAGTTCACACAATCTTCACTAAGTTATGCACACTTCACAAGTCATGACAATAATGTGCTCAAATTATTCAACTTACTAAGTTAAAGTACACTTTGCTTTAGAGTTCAAAGTGTTCCAAAGTTAACAATTCACCTATGTTCAAAAGCATGCATGATATCAATTAGGTTTCATCATGGGCTAGTGATTCTAAGCATGTGTTCATTACTAACTATGAGCTCAAAATTTTCAAATTTTTGATTTTTTTGTATTTTTGCAATAAGAAAAACAATAACACACTACTAATCCCTCCCCCATACTTAAATCTTACATTGTCCCCAATGTAAGGCAAAAAGACAAGAGAAAAGAAAAGTTCAACTAAAAAGCAATAAAAATAAAAGGGTAAAAGGGAAACTAACTCCCCTTGGGTTGCCTCCCATGCAGCGCCTCTGTTTAACGTCGGTGGCCCGACGCCAGTCCTCTATCAAGGTGGTTGATGCAGTGTTGCTCTATCCTTCCTTAACCACCTCAATATCTTTTTCACTCCTCGATATTTCGGCTTGTTGCTCTTTGAGTGGTCGTCCCCAGTCTTTGTTACTCCTCCAGCATTTGTTGCTTGCTTTGGTCGATCCGGAGGGTGCTTCTTTCCAATGGTACGATCCTGCAATTGAGAAATAATAGGGTCAGCAGTATCATGAGTAGATAAAGCAGCAATAGTATGAACAGAATGCACAGGAGGAGGATCCATACCTCTCTTCTCGTCAAGGCCATCAGTAGCCTTTCCCATTTCCCACAACTCATCATTATCAAAATCAGAATCATAGTCGTCATGTACATCAATAGCGTAACTAGAATGCTCAAGAGGTTTAATGGGTTCATACATGTTGAATTTTTCAATTTCACCATTAGACTCCATGGTTATCAAACCGCTATTCATATTGATTACTGAATTTGATGATTTCAAGAATGATCTTCCTAAAATAATTAGACTAGAAGGATCACCATTTCTCATGTCTAAGACATAGAAATCGGCTGTGAAGACCAAATTATTTACATGCACAACTACGTCCTCTATTATCCCCTTAGGTATGACCGTGGATTTATCAGCTAAGTGAATAACTGCTCTATTTCTTTTTAAAGGTCCCATTTTCAGTTGAGAGTACATTGAGTAAGGTATGACATTTATGGATGATCCTAAATCGAGCATAGCCTTCTCAATCCTAATACCTCTAATCTCACATGGGATAAAGAACATACCTGGGTCCTTGCATTTAATGGGGATGCTTCTTTGGTTGTCCGCCGAAACATTGTCATTGAGCTCGACCTTGGGCTGCCCTTTGTGTTCCGTGCTTTGATCCTCTTTCATGGTTTCATGCAATGGGGCTTGCTCTTTGCAGCGTGGATTCATCTCGTAGAGGCCTTTGAGTCTGGCACCTTTCCTATTGTCCTTCAATGCTTGGGGGAAAGGGGGTGATAATTTGTATTCAGAAAGTTTAGGGAACTCACCTCGTGGTTCCTCCCCTTGGATTGGCTCGTCAAAGTCTGTCTCTGTCTTCGTCATCTCTTCTTTCTGAAGTGGTATCAGTACCACCTTTTCTTCAGCTGCATCTTCATTCACATTTACTGTGATAGCACTCACATTTTCCCGGGGGTTCATCTCTGGTTGTGATGGCAGTCCATTTGAAATCCTTGCTTCGATCTTGCTGATTGAAGTTGCCAATTGTCCCATCTGCGTCGTCAAGCTCTGGATGCTTGCCCTCGTCTCCTGTTGAAATTGTAAGCTATTTTCAGCAATAATTTTAATGCTATGTTCTAACCTGTCAGAAGGAAGGTGCGCTGGCGGTGGTGGAGGTCGCTGATATGGCGGTCTGTAGGGTTGAGGTTGGTGCATCTGTGGGTTTCCATAGCCTTGGTTCGGATGGTCCCTCCACCCTTGATTGTAGTTGTTTGGTGGATGGTAATTCCTTTGTGGGGGGCCTGGGAATCCTCCTGCAGCATTTACGTTCTCCGTGGTTGTCTCTTGTAGTGAGGGGCATGCGTCTGTGGAATGGTTCGCAGCCAGACAGATTCCACACGGTTTTGTCTTTCCTACATTTCCACCTGCCATACCACGCACAAGAAAAGTGAGGTCTATCAGTTGTTGTTCTAAGTTTGATACGTTTACCTCTTTTATTTGCGGTTGCCCATGGCGCACAGATCCGAATTGTTGGGAGTTGGCCGCCATGTTAGCTATCAACCTTCTAGCTTCCTCCGCTGTTTTATCTATAAATGCTCCTCCGCTTGCCGCATCCACTAAGTTCCTGTCAGAAGAAAGTAAACCTTCATAAAAGTATTGGATGAGAAGGTGTTCACTTATCTGGTGTTGTGGACAACTTGCGCACAACTTCTTGAATCTCTCCCAGTACTCGTGTAGTGATTCCTCGTAGAGCTGCTTCACACCATATATCTCTTTCCTCAAGTTCGTTGCCCTTGAAGCTGTGAAGTATTTTTCTAGGAATACTCTTTGTAAGTCAGTCCACGCGGTGATCGATCCAGATGGTAGGTAGAAGAGCCAGTCTTTTGCAGCGTCCTTTAGAGAAAATGGGAATGCTCTTAGCTTTATTTGATCCTCAGTGATTCCGGTTGGCTTCATGGTAGTGCACACCACGTGGAACTCCATCAGGTGCTTATGTGGGTTTTCTCCTGCAAGACCATGAAAAGCTGGCAATAAGTGAATTAAACCAGATTTAAGTTCGAAGTTTACGTTATTGGCCAGAGCAGGGAAACTGATGCAGAGCGGTTGTTGATCCAAGTTAGGATTCGCCAACTGCCTCAAGCTTTGATTTGCAGCCATGTTGTTCCTTTCTTCCTCCTCAAGCAGCCTTGCTTCTCTCCTTCTCTGATGTAGCGTCCTCTCAATCTCAGGATCGTAGTGAAAGCTATCTTCGTGATTGAACTATCCACCTGTACTCATTAACAAACCAAAGTAGTAATGCGGGATAAAAATAAAAAAAATCGACACAAATAAATGTTGCTTTCCCCGGCAACGGCGCCAAAATTTGGTAGCGTTTATCGTGTACGCCCAAATTAACCCTTCTTCAGTTAATAGCAAAAATATGTAGTAGTGGAAGTAGGGATCGATCTCACAGGGAAGGTAAATTTATTTCGTGCCAAAAACGAATAGTAACAAGGGGGTTTTAGGAGGAATGATTACTACTAAGCAAATTCTAAAATTAAACTAATTAACGAGATTAACTAAGATGATTTAAACTTATGAGAGTGAAGCGATTCTTGGTTTCCAGGTAACCGTACTTTTGGAAAATTATCTTTTAGTCATCAAATCAAAACATTCGAATTCTTTCAATTATCTATCGATTGGAAATTCAATTCCTACTCATCTTATTCGTAGTCAAAGAGAAAACAGCATTCAATTCAACCCTTACCAAATCTCTAATCACCACTACAGCCGTTAATGATTAAATCAATGATAGTTTTCAAAACTAATGAGTTCGATAAATCTAATCAATGAAAACTACAGCCGTTAAAATTGATTACTCAACCGTTTCTCCTAAGAATTCAACAACACCTACAGCCGGTTAATTATTGATCTTAGTTGTTTCTTAACAAACTATCGATTATGCAATTGAATATTAGGTGATCGGTCTAATACACAAACACAACAATCATGGAATTCGAAATTTGTGAAACAAATTGAAATTGAAATCTAATTCAACAATCAAACCAAATTCTCATAAAAGATTTAAATCCAAAAGTAGGTATCCCTTCAACCAAGAATCAAAGGGTTTTAGCCTAGCATAATTAAATCTAAAATCAATAAAAATTCAATGGAAAACATTAAATAAATAAAGGAAAAGAAATTACTAATATAAATCACGATTCCGGCTTGTCGATTCCGGTTCCGTTCTTCGTTGTTCTTGAAGAAAACTTGAAAGCAAATTAATCTAAAATCTCTAATTATTCTAAAGTATGGAATAATATGCCTAAGAACTGAATAATTTCGAGTTATGGGGGTTGGTGGCTGATAAAATAGGTTACAATCTTCTAAACATGGTAAAAGACCTAATTTCCTAATTTTCGGACTCTTCGGCGATCGATCGCCTTGAATGTGGCGATCGATCGCTGCATTATTTTTTTTCGGAAAAACCATTGAGGCGATCGATCGCTATAAAGGGGCGATCGATCGCCGAGCTCCAGTAGACTTTGGCGATCGATCGCCACTTCTTCGCGATCGATCGCTGACCCGTAAATTTTGATGCAAATGTTACTGTCCATAGGCGATCGATCTTCTCTTCGTGGCAATCGATCTCCTCCTTCAAAATTACATTTTTGCCCTTTTCTTGATCAACTTTGCGTCCTTGTCATGTCCATGTCTCTTCTTGGTCTTTACACATCATTTTTAGCTTGTTTTCTTCGATTGTACCTACAATTACACAAATATACGATTAGGTAGCATACGTATCAATTTATCCATCAAAACCTACCAAATCGTAGACAATTAAGCACTAAAGATGTGTCAATTTCTAGTCAAATCAGTGGCCGAAACATTGCCCAAATAATTTGATTATTCGCCAATTATATCAAATACAATTTTACGATGGTTTTCACAAACTCGATATTAACATATCACATATGTTTATACAGTTTTAATACCATGCAATATAATTCTAATATGATTAAAACAGTTTAACCACATAAATCCGATATGAGCCTTATACACGGCTCTGATACCACTGTAAGTAATCCAACAAGCATGGAACACAACGGAATAATACAATTTTGGATTACTAAACCGCGGATCTATACATAAGGATTCATATCGGATGAAGGTTTACAAAAGTCTTACCCTTGTAGCGTGTTTGAGCAGATTCCACGGAGCATCACCACGTCCAACGTCTCCTTCGAGTCACTAGCAAAACTTGTCAAGTTTTGTCTCAACGGTATCCACACGATCAAATCGAATGAAGGGATAGTTTAAGAACAAGTTGCTAGACAAGTTCTTAAACAAACAAGAAACACACTCGATTCTAAATCGAAAGATGGCACGGAATTTCCTTGAATTCTCTTCGGCTATGAAAAACCGAGAGCAAGCAAGGTGGTGCGGCCGTGTGCTTCAAAAATTAGGTTGGAATGATATGAATTGTGTTTTAACAATTACTCATAACCTTGTATTTATATTATAAGATTTAATTAAGGTTTAAGGCTTTCTTAAAGCCTCATGGGCCCAAACCCATTATTTAATTAAATCCTTATAATCCTTTTAATTAAGACTCTTCTTAATTAATTAATTCATCCAATGAATTTAATTTTCCTTATCGATTTAATCTTTTGTGCTACCCGATAGGATCTTGTAATGTTGGTAGTGACATAAAATCTCATTTTATGTCGCAAGCATTGAGCGGTATCTAGCAACACATCAATGCTACCCAAATTACAAGAATGTCAATGACTCGACATAACCTTTAGAACTTGTGATAATATTAACCATGTAACTTAATCCCTTTGTCCTTTGTGTTTAGATTGAACACGAGTCATGGAATAGTCATACTCGTATATTTAATCTTTATTTCTTGATCCCCAAGTAGAACTAGAATAAACGAATAAGCTCGATATCACATATCGACTCATTCGAGCATGGCCATGCATTTTAGTTCTCACTTGATCAAGGGCCAAACACTTCTCCTGTTATATAGGAGGGACAAATCCTATCTCGATCAGTCAACATCCCTATACATAATTCGTAGTGTATCCAATAGTCGCCTTTATAGTTTACCCTGTTACGGGTAACGTTTGACAATATCAAGATACATAACTCCTTATGTTGGGATCTCTAATGATCACAAGTCGTAAGGCTTACATACATTATTATCACTATGAGAATTGCTTATGACACTCATATAACTATCCATGTAGCATTCTCATGGTGGGTCTGTCCAGTACATCGTTCTCTAACATGTACCCATGTGCTGATTTGATATCTCATATCAATGAACAGTTCATCAATCAATACATACTAGTCTCTACGTATTATCATTATCCCTATTCATGATAATACTTGACTATGGACATCTTTAAGAATAATACAATATTATTCTAAGGGCATTAACATATATATTTATTCACATTGCACAGCTAATCGAATAATATATAATAATGAATTGCCATTTCATAAAATCATATTACATTGTATGTCATAAACAATCATCTAATGATATGTCTTAGGGCATATCCCAACAGGATTAAATCAAATCAGCACCTTACTAACTTTCGTACTAAGTGGGAGATTTCTGAGGGTACTTCTATTATTGCTCCCCCTTCGCGATCTCGTCCCTACTTGCCCCCTAAGGGCTATTTTCCTTTTTATATAGACTAACTCAGAGGAGGTCTTCGTTTTTCTATCCCCCCCCCCCCCCCTTTTGTCGAAGTAGCCTCATATTTCTCCATTTCTCTCAGTCAATTGTTCCCCAACAGTTGTAGACTGTTGGCAGGCTTCTTCATAGTTCTCTCCTTTTGGGACTTTACTCCTACTCCTGAGCTCTTTCACTATTTTTTCAATTAAATAAGAAAGAGATCGGGCTCTTTTATTTTTCTTCTCGGACAGGGGTTGGTTTCCTCAAAAACTACCCATCGTCGATAAACAAAATGGAAAAAATTATACATTTTTGTTTGTCCACTCAAGCCTTGGGATTTCCCCATGTAGTGGAGGGAAAATCTCCCGATGGGCAAATCAATCAAGGGGTACCTTGAGGAGGAACCGTATCTGTCGGTTCGTCGTAAGCTTGGCGATCAGTGTTTTAACCTAGTGGAGCTGATTGATGACGAACTGCTATACTTGTTCCAGCTGAGCCCGAAGGGTGCATCCTTGAAAACCCCTTGGTGAGTGCTTCTGAGCATTCTCATTTGTCTGTATATTCAGCTTGTTATGCTTGGACTAACATTCGCTTATTTTTCAGAAACAAAAATGATGAAAGCTATGATGGCCGCGAAACTGAAGGCCAAGCCCCAGAAAGGGCAGGCTTAGGAATCCGCCGTTGTTCCAGCCCCTCCTCCGGCTGTTGAAACAACTCTTGTTCCTCCCTCTGCTGAGCCTACCTCTCTGATCGATGTTACAGCCTCACCCGAAGAGCAGGCTTTGGCCACTAGGCCTCGCAAAAGGGACTACCCTGAGGGCCCTGGCTCTTCTTAAAAAGCACCCCCTCTGAAAAAAGCTTCTTCCTCCACCATTCCCCTTGCATCCCGAGCTTCATTCCAACCTGCTCCTGGTGGTCTGAGTGTTTCTCCACCCACCTCGAGATACCATATACCCACCTGGACCTAATCTCCCAACATCCCCCTTCTGAGGAAACCGGACCCCAAGGTTGCCCAATCCATCCTCTGCCATTCCCCCAATTCCTCTGACCGTAAAAATCTCGAGGAGTTGGCTTTCAGCAACTTGATGAACGACTTTACCACCTCCTTCACCCAGGTATCGTTTACTGAAAAATTTCTAAGTGTTTATCCTCGGAGTACTCACTTCCTCTGTTTTTATGCAGGACCACATTATGGTAGATGAACTTCTCACCCGATTCCATTACGATCAGCGGATTGCAATAACCAGAAGCGCATCAAGCGGCTAGAAAATATGGGTGATGATTTAAAGAAATTTGTGGGCATTCTGGAAAAGCAGCACTCGGCTATGGTAGCATCTCGGGATAAGGCGGAGAAAACCCTTGCGGAAGAGCGCAAAAAGCTAGCCAATATGGAGGATGCTAACGCCACCTTATCGGAGCAGTATAAATCCATGGCTGAGCAATACAAGTCCGCCTCTCAACAGCTTGCTTATGAGAAATCTTCGGTTGCTGCTCGGATGGAAGAGTTCTGGCTTGCTGAGAAGGCCGACTTTTTGAAGTCCCAGGAGTACAGCGATATGGTGGCGGACCGTGATTCAAAATTTTTTGAACATGGATTTGAAGCGTGTGTTCTCATATTTGAGGCCAAGGGCTATCATCCGAAGGGACTTCGAAAGATTTCCTTGATGTTGGGGCTGCTTTAGAAAGCCTTCCCGACGAGATCTTCCATCCATAGATTAGGGACTTAATTTTTTTTCTTGATCGTTGTTGTATTACTATTTAATATGAATAAACTTATTTTATTCACTTTGTTGCTTTCCTCTGAATAAAATAAGAATGATAATTTTAAGTTTAAACGTGGACCGAACATCCGATCCCACGAGTAAACCGAACAAAATAACTTAGGCAATTTTATGTTTAAACGTGGACCAAACATCCTGATCTCATAAGTAAACCGAACATGCTCGCTACCCCGAGCACATAACAACAATATTTTTAAGCTTAATTTGGACCAAACATTGGATCCCACGAGTAAACCGGTGATAATTTATCGTTTAAACGTGGACCAAACATCCCGATCCCACGAGTAAACCGAACATGCTCGCTACCCCGAACACAATCACTTAGGCAATTTTATGTTTAAACGTGGACCAAACATCCCGATCTCATGAGTAAATCATTAAAATTTCGAACAAGCTCGCTACCCCGAGCACATTAACTTAGGCAATTTTATGTTTAAACGTGGAACAAACATCCCGATCCCACGAGTAAACCGAACATGATCGCTACCCCAAGCACAATAACAATGATATTTTTAATTTTAAACATGGACCAAACATCCCGATCCCACTAGTAAACCGATGATAATTTAACGTTTAAACGTGGACCAAACATCCCGATCCCACGAGTAAACCAAACATGCTCGCTACCCCGAGTGCAATAACAACGATATTTTTAAGTTTAAACGTGGACCAAACATCTCGATCCCACGAGTAAACCGATGATAATTTAACGTTTAAACGTGGACCAACATCGCGATCCCACGAGTAAATAGAACATGCTCGCTACCCCGAGCACAATCACTTAGGCAATTTTATGTTTAAACGTGGACCAAACATCCCGATCCCATGAGTAAATCATTAAAATTTCGAACAAGCTCGCTAACCCGAGCACAATAACTTAGGCAATTTTATGTTTAAACGTGGACCAAACATCCCGATCCCACGAGCAAATCATTAAAATTACGAATAATCTCGCTACCCCGAGCACAATAACTTAGGCAATTTTATGTTTAAACGTGGATCAAACATCATGATCCCACGAGCAAATCGAACATGCTCGCTACCCCGAGTACAATAACAACGATATTTTTAAGTTTAAACGTGGACCAAACATCCCGATCCCACGAATAAACCGAAAATGCTCGCTACCCCGAGCGCAATAACAACGATATTTTTAAGTTTAAACGTGGACCAAACATCCCGATCCCACGAGTAAACAGATGATAGTTTAACGTTTAAACGTGGACCAAGCTCGAGCACAACCACTTAGGCAATTTTATGTTTAAACATGGACCAAACATCCCGATCCCATGAGTAAATCATTAAAATTCCGAACAAGCTCGCTACCCCGAGCACAATAACTTAGGCTATTTTATGTTTAAACGTGGACCAAACATCCCGATCACACGAGTAAACTTAACAAGGTTTTATAAAAAAATAATTTCATTTCATTGAGAATAAAATTCATAAAAAAAAAACAATAATGAAACGTTACACGAAATATTTCAAATTATGAATGTTCCAATGTCTCACCAGCTCCCGACCCTCATGGTCTTCCAGTCTGTATGATCCTTTCCCGATCACCTTTGACTTCCCACTTGGGTGCTAGTTTCTTCACCTCGCCAGCAGGATTTGTTCTTCGTAATACCATGCCTCCGACCTGAAATGCTCTTGGACGAACCCTTCAGTTGTAGGCATTTGTAATCCTCACTTTATATTTCAGTTCTTGCCACAACTCGTTCTCTCAACCTATCAATCCCATCTAACTCATGTTTCCTTATATCTTTTGTCATGCCTCGATTTGTTATGGCGTAATTTGGAATAATTACGGTACGCTGTGGACTCGAGTTCGGGTTGAACCGAGGGTTAATACTCACATACATGAAATGAATAGTAGACATATGGCAATGTATGACTTAATTTAGTAAGCATTTGCATATGCATGTGACTTGAATTTGAGTTGGAGTTACATTTGAATTTGGATTTCATCTTCATGTAATTGTCAAGTAGCATGTCATTGCAATTAATATGTTAAATGATCTATATCAAGTGTATTAGGGGGTGAAATCACATAGTACACCACTTTTCACCTAAAATTCTCTACAAAGCTCCTCTCCAATCCTTGGAGATTCTTCTTGGTTTGAGCTTGGATTTCATTAGAGAATTAAGCTAGAAAGTTGAGTGATGTGATTTCCTAACTTCTTGGTAAGAAATTCATGGTTTTATACTTGAATTATATCATTGGTGTTGATGTATGAGAAGTAGCATATCAAATGTTCATGTGAAGAAGCATAACATGTTTATATGCTAGTAATTGGATTGTAAGATGGGGGAAACATGTTGTTATAGTATTAGAGAATGCATGAAACTTATTTACATGTTAAATTTCGAGTTGTAGGAGAAGAGCTAGGAAGATAAGCTCAAAATCGCCAAGTAATTGCGATCGATCGCAAGGAGACAGAAAGTTTTGGCGATCGATCGGCAAGTGTAGCGATCGATCGGTGCCTTGGAAATTATGAAAAATGTTATATTTTTGTAGCATTTATTTTTGAAGCCTCTTATAACATGGTATATTGTTCATGTGCTTGTAGCATCATCACAGGGGACAGGGCACAGAGGCAATTAACCAGTGACGACTGATTTATCTGGTTTGTGTCGTTTTACAGGTACGTGTTGACGTACGGAGTATAGATATTATGTGATGATGATGTTATGATTTGAATATCATATGATTTATGTTATCTTTGTGTCATATGATTGGTAGTATCATATGCATGTGCATACATGGATTTCATATGATTGGGATGGATGCCTTGATAGATATGTGTATATGCTTTGGTGAGATCATTGCCTTGATAGATATGCCTGGTGTGGTATATGCTTTGGCTGGGATCGTTACCACGATAGATATACTACATATGCTTTGGCTTGCGAGATATACGCCCGGTTTGGGTATATGCTCGGTTATGTTACATGGAGATATACGCCTGGTTTGGGTATATGCTCGGTTATGTTACATAGAGATATACGCCTGGTTTGGGTATATGCTCGGGTATGCTATATAGAGATATACGCCGGTTTTTGGGTATATGCTCTGGCTATTATCATTTGAGGACGGTATTATGATATGTGCTGCTAATATGAAGATGTGGGGTGGTTCCACTGACATATTGAGCTGAATAGGCATATCATATTGGTCTCGTGATAATAGGGTACTTGTTGAGACATGTCATGACATGGTGCATTTGTTGATGCATGATACAGAGCATTCACTATTGATGAGTTTATTGTGCTTTATCATTGTTATTGATATTGTGTTTTGATATCGCACGAGATAGTTGTTTATCTATACTCACGTTTTGTGAATGTTTCTGTAGGATTTCCTAGACGTGGGAAGACGGGATGTGAGTCTTATTCCGCTGCGAGGTGAACCACTGCATAGGAGTTGTACTGGATTAGGTTGTTAATTCTACATGTAATGTATATGGGAAAAAGTTATTTGGTTTTTATACTAGTGGTTTTGGTATATCTGTAACAACCTATTAGTAAGAAACTCTTAATCAGTGCATGTTTTTTACTTAATTCAGACTCACGTATGTATGCTTACTTGATACATAATGGATTAAGTAACGAGGACCCCACATTAGTGGTATCAGAGCAGTGGTTCGAGAACGGGGTGAACAAGGGTAGAGGAAGTGAGTTAGGGAGTTACCTAATCACTTAAAGGCATGTGATGCTGATGTTATAGTGTCTGGGAACATGCTTTGTATTTGTATCTATTATTGTTAACCCTTGTTTTGCAGGATGATAGTATGACTTGGCTTGGTCTACATCCTTATGCGTGTGGCATAAGTGAGGTTGTACGTGTAATCGTGATTGGTATACCGGATTTCTGTACTATCATTTGGCAGGGGCAATTCTTGATATGGCAATCTGTGGTTTCATTGTCAGTTCGACATGTATGGCCTAAATGGGAATGTAATACTTTGATATTGATCTGTGGATAGTATGGCTAACGCAGTGTGTTTACATTGGGAGATGATGCAGACATGAGTTACTTGTGATACTCAGATGGTACATGTAGTGACTGTGAAATTAGTGTACAATAAGAGTATTCTTTATTGTGGTATTTCACAGCGGTAATTGGTGATTTGTGAGGTCATTGTGGTGATGATTTTCTTGTCAGGATATCATCTGTGTATGGTTCTCCGGTGTGTATGTGTGTGTTGAACTTTATGTTTGTTGTCATGGAGTTGGCAAGGAACGTGAAATTTGGGAGAGTTCACTGATAGTGGCGCTGAGGCGTATTGATGGAGCGGTACAACCGCAGTATGTTCGACTGTTATCAGTTGAGGTCGTTCAAGTCACTCGTGTTTGGTGACTGGTTACCGGACTGTGTGATCCTTTCTGTGTAGTAGCTTCTTGTGTTCGTTCTTGTTGTATCATATGGATTTGAGCACGGAAGTCTTTCAGATTGAAAGAAAAATGAGTACCGGCGGAGATTGCAGTGATGCAATATTGTTGTGACGCCTGCACATGTGATCTTTGTGATGGCTGTACTGGGACATACATGGTGCTAGGAAGCCATGTAGTATATCTGGCTCGTGTATGGTGATGGGAATGGATATCATTGTGTTGATGTGAACTCCGTCCGAGTTCTAAGGTTGTCCGTATGATATGTGGTATGTGTGGCAGCCATGGGTGTCTTTGATTGACACGAGATACCTCACGTGCATACAGTTGTATATGGGATGTTGCATATGAACAGCTAGTTCTATGTTTGTGACCTGTATTTATGAAGTTGAAATTGAAATTGGTTGGTCTGCTTTGAACATAGTGTTGTTGCTGAGATCATTGGATGTTTGTATGACTTTTGGATATAGAAAAGGACGTCATGAGAGACATCCGTCAATTGGTTCTTTAGTGGAACTGTGTATGACATCTTGTCATATTTTGAATTAGTGCATGACAGTAGTGATCTGTACACGTAAGACCAACAGAGAGTGGTTGGCAATGTGAGACCAACAGAGATTGGTTGGCAATGTGAGTATCCGGTAAGCATTGAGTGTGAGCTATTGTATGATAGCATAGCTTGGTGGCTATGATGTATGGTTCACAAGTCTGATGTTGCATGTCCAAGTTATCCAGATTGATAAGAAAGTTTGAGTTTCCGTCGATTGCTTGTACACTACGACTCGTTGTGTTGTGATTGTACTATGCATTTGACATGAAATTTATATAGTCTTGAACGAGAGATGTATGACTGATGGGATCGTGATTATTATATGCCGACCTCGTCATGCGATTGGTTTGCATAGTTGATTGGTTTACATTTGGTGCTCGATAGCTGTTGGGTTGATATCTATTGATGGACAGTCCGCAAATATGTTTCATGAGGAAACAGTATGGTTGGTATACTACACCATGTAATGGTTAATGAATAGTGGATATGCTAAACCATGTGGTGGTGGATGAATCACAGATGGTTATGAGAAGGTTGAAGAAACTCACACGTATGAAGTAGTGTGATGGGACTTGATTTGTCTATGAAATGAATTATCTTTTGAGCTTGTTCGTACACATATGTGTATGGCATTGAAGTATATGTCATGTTCTAGTGGTACGATATGAGACTGGTTTGACATATACCAGATGGTGAATGGTATTTTGCTATATGGTATCCTTTGATTGTACACAGAAGGTGTACTAGTCACAAATACGGTTACAGTATTGTGAAGGTATATATGATATGACAATTCTTTTGGGTCCGATTGCAGAGTCATAGTGCCAGAATGACCATGAGTGGGATGGTAATTTGATTGTCATTCATATCAACAAGAATGTGAGGATTTTGTGATTGCAGTTGAGTTGGAATTTGTTACCTTCTATGGATTGTTGGATTGGCTATTCCTTCATGAACCAGAGGTGATAACGATTTGCTGGGAGCAGTCATTTTTATCAGAATATACATTCCAATAGGCGAGGTAGATAACTGTTGATTTCGATTATGTACTATATGCGATCATATGATATATCTGAGTGATATATTCGATCATGTGATATAGTCGGGTGATATCTTCGATTGTATGATTTATCCGGGTGATATGATAATCCGTATGGATAGGTTCTTGACGCAGAACGGAATGGGTTATCAGGTACCTGTGATATGTGAGACTTGTTAGCATAATACATGTAGCAAGTGCATTGCACATGCGTGGAAAACGTGTTGGTTT
This sequence comes from Haberlea rhodopensis, assembly GCA_907163345.1. Taxonomy (NCBI): domain Eukaryota; kingdom Viridiplantae; phylum Streptophyta; class Magnoliopsida; order Lamiales; family Gesneriaceae; genus Haberlea; species Haberlea rhodopensis. Next base: position 535,321 of record CAJQUN010000064.1, read on the forward strand.
CTACTGCTACATGATAGTTATGTTGATCATTACAGGGAGCAGTGAATAGGAAGTAATGAATCGTTGTAAAAACTGTCATACTCAAGATGGTAGTCTTGGGGGAAACAATTGATACAAAGAATGACATTTCCGGTACAGGGGTCAGGATAGGGAATATTGAACAACGCAAATGGTGTGGATAGATACTATGAGAACATAGTCATTGGTTGAGCTAACCATATAATCATATGGACATATGTATTGTACATGGCTTTGGTGTACAGTTTGCATTGATGACATATGAGTGTGATGTGGATTGCTTCTTGTGGTTTGGTCAAGTTTGTGTCCAATGTTTGATCTGGACTGGTATCGTGTCCAGTGTTACTGAGAAATCTGGCGTGGGAGATGAGTATGCAAACGATAGATGGATATGTTGTATCTATCACATGGTGTAATTCCATACTACAATACAACTTTGTGAAATGTGAGAACAGAGATGGCTCTGTGCACATTTGGATGTGTAGAATCTGCATGTGACAAGGATCGAGGGTACTTGGTTTAGAGTATCTTGCTGATCTCGATATTCTGTGTAGGTTTACACAAGAGTACAGACGAATGGAAACATTCTAAACCGTTATACAATACACAATGCGGGTATGTGTGTTGCTGTGTTTATAAAGTGTGGCATAAGGTGTATGGAAAAGGTGTAATACCAGGATTTGAACCATTAACTGTGTTACTATATGGTGATTAGTTGTCCAAGGAGGGACGGGTGTATTAGACATTAGACGAATATATGCTCCATTGGGGATCATTTGGAGGCATCCAGCAGGAATGTGAGTGGGCAGTGACTTGGGTATGGGTATTCACCGTACAATGAGTTGTATGAGCTCAAGTTAATTTGATGGCTACTGTTGTGTATAACAGGATCTCTATATGTGCCATTATTCGGACATGATTTCTGGAGTATTCACTGCTACTAGTGAAACGTTTGTCTGTTGATGGTTTTACAACAAGATATACATACTATCTATGCTGGCTGGTGTAGAGTATTGTGAGCATATGGCTACGTAGACAAAAAGCAAATAGTAACAAGCTGATATACGTGGTATGCGAGAACATGATGCAGTAGAATCCAAAGTGCAATGTCTGGTATGTTTGCATTTGATTTCTTATACTGCTAATTTGGTAAGTATCTGCTAGTTGAGCATGTTGAGTATGTAGCAGATTTACTTTTGATTATTTGTTCCGGCAGGCAAATAATGTTGCATTTATAATGCATGTTTGTGCAAAGCTTATTTGCCACTATGTTATTATTCCTTGTAAGTATTGCTACTAGGGTTGAAGCTTATGGCTTTCTGTATGTGATTCATAAGATACATGAGATTCATATGTTGTATATGCAATTTCGAGGACGAAATTCAATGAGTAGGGGAGAATTGTCATGCCTCGATTTGTTATGGCGTAATTTGGAATAATTACGGTACGCTGTGGACTCGAGTTCGGGTTGAACCGAGGGTTAATACTCACATACATGAAATGAATAGTAGACATATGGCAATGTATGACTTAATTTAGTAAGCATTTGCATATGCATGTGACTTGAATTTGAGTTGGAGTTACATTTGAATTTGGATTTCATCTTCATGTAATTGTCAAGTAGCATGTCATTGCAATTAATATGTTAAATGATCTATATCAAGTGTATTAGGGGGTCAAATCACATAGTACACCACTTTTCACCTAAAATTCTCTACAAAGCTCCTCTCCAATCCTTGGAGATTCTTCTTGGTTTGAGCTTGGATTTCATTAGAGAATTAAGCTAGAAAGTTGAGTGATGTGATTTCCTAACTTCTTGGTAAGAAATTCATGGTTTTATACTTGAATTATATCATTGGTGTTGATGTATGAGAAGTAGCATATCAAATGTTCATGTGAAGAATCATAACATGTTTATATGCTAGTAATTGGATTGTAAGATGGGGGAAACATGTTGTTATAGTATTAGAGAATGCATGAAACTTATTTACATGTTAAATTTCGAGTTGTAGGAGAAGAGCTAGGAAGATAAGCTCAAAATCGCCAAGTAGTTACGATCGATCGCGAGGAGACAGAAAGTTTTGGCGATCGATCGGCAAGTGTAGCGATCGATCGGTGCCTTGGAAATTATGAAAAATGTTATATTTTTGTAGCATTTATTTTTGAAGCCTCTTATAACATGGTATATTGTTCATGTGCTTGTAGCATCATCACATGGGACAGGGCACAGAGGCAATTAACCAGTGACGACTGATTTATCTGGTTTGTGTCGTTTTACAGGTACGTGTTGACGTACGGAGAATAGATATTATGTGATGATGATGTTATGATTTGAATATCATATGATTTATGTTATCTTTGTGTCATATGATTGGTAGTATCATATGCATGTGCATACATGGATTTCATATGATTGGGATGGATGCCTTGATAGATATGTGTATATGCTTTGGTGAGATCATTGCCTTGATAGATATGCCTGGTGTGGTATATGCTTTGGCTGGGATCGTTACCACGATAGATATACTACATATGCTTTGGCTTGCGAGATATACGCCTGGTTTGGGTATATGCTCGGTTATGTTACATGGAGATATACGCCTGGTTTGGGTATATGCTCGGTTATGTTACATAGAGATATACGTCTGGTTTGGGTATATGCTCGGGTATGCTATATAGAGATATACGCCGGTTTTTGGGTATATGCTCTGGCTATTATCATTTGAGGACGGTATTATGATATGTGCTGCTAATATGAAGATGTGGGGTGGTTCCACTGACATATTGAGCTGAATAGGCATATCATATTGGTCTCGTGATAATAGGGTACTTGTTGAGACATGTCATGACATGGTGCATTTGTTGATGCATGATACAGAGCATTCACTATTGATGAGTTTATTGTGCTTTATCATTGTTATTGATATTGTGTTTTGATATCGCACGAGATAGTTGTTTATCTATACTCACGTTTTGTGAATGTTTCTGTAGGATTTCCTAGACGTGGGAAGACGGGATGTGAGTCTTATTCCGCTGCGAGGTGAACCACTGCATAGGAGTTGTACTGGATTAGGTTGTTAATTCTACATGTAATGTATATGGGAAAAAGTTATTTGGTTTTTATACTAGTGGTTTTGGTATATCTGTAACAACCTATTAGTAAGAAACTCTTAATCAGTACATGTTTTTACTTAATTCAGACTCACGTATGTATGCTTACTTGATACATAATGGATTAAGTAACGAGGACCCCACATCTTTATTCTGCTCGGGATTATAACATTGTACCCGGAGGGACTCAACTCCAATTTCTGCTGGGACAAGGGCCTCTGAACCAAACACTATGATCTACGGAGTTTGCCCTGTACATACTCGGGGAGTTGTTCTGTATGCCCACAAAACACCAGGTAATTTGTTTACCCATGCTCCTTCCAATCTCGTCTTAATTCCATGCAGTAGAATACGATTAATCACCTCGGCTTGCCAATTGCTTGCGGGTAAGCTACTGATCTGAATATTTGCTTGATTTTCATATCCCTGCACCATTCTTGTATTTTTCTACCCTGAAATTGCCTTCCATTATTAATTCTCCTCGGTATTCCGAATCGACACACTATGCTTCTCTATACGAATCTAATGACTTCTTCTTCAGTTATTTTGCTAAGGGTTTGGCTTCTACCCATTTTGTGAAATACTCGACCGCTACCAGAAGAAATTTCCTTTGTCCAGCGGTGGGGGGAAAGGTCCAACAACATCCATCCCCTTTGGTCGAAGGGACAAGAAATGATACTATTGTTAATGACCTCTGCCGGCACATGAGATAAATTTGCATGTTTCTGGCAATTATTGCATTTTTTCACAACTCCCTCGGCATCCTCCTTCATTGTGGGCCAGCAGTATCCATCTCGAAGAGTCTTCTGATACAACATATTGGTTCCCAGATGATTTCCACAACAACCTTCGTGAATATCCTTCAGCAAGTGTTCTCCTTCTTGTATTGAAGTACATTGCAAAAAAGGAGTTGAGAATCCTTTTTTGAACAACTTGCCTTCTGCCAACACAAAACGATTCTCCATTCTCTTCACCTGAGCAGCCTCTTTCGGATCAGATGGCAAAACCTTTGTCTTCAAGAACTTAGTAATATGCTCTCGCCAATCAGACACAATACACGGTTCCAGATTCATTATGTTGTTGACAGCTATATGGGAGATTAAAAGATCTTGCACTAGTAAATTCATCTTCTTCCACTCATGAATTGAACTAGCCAATTTCGCAAGTTCGTCGGCTTGATCATTTTCTTCCCTCGGTATCTGCCTTAGTTCCACCTCTTGGAATTGAGTCATTAATGCCCGAGCATTCTCCACATATTTTTTCAACTTTTGTACATCCTATTCACCTGTTGAACAACCAGCATCGAGTCCGTAAATGCCTTTATCTTCCGAACTCCAGTATCCAACGCTACTCGAATGCTCGAGATAAGAGCCTCAAATTCAGCTTCATTATTTGAGGAATGAAAACCGAACTGGATGGCTACCATGATTTCTTCTCCTTCGGGACTGATGAGTACAACTCCCGCACCACTTCCCAGTTGAGTGGATGACTGTTAGTTCCGGACCTTATCGATGAGATTTTAAAGATGACAAAACAGTTCAGACCGGATCGATAGAAATCAGATTGACCAGATCAATCGGACTCAACAGAGCAAGATGGCAAAGCATTTCAGACCGGATCGATGGAAACTAGGCATACCAGATCGATCGGACATATCAGAGCAAACTGATAAAGAATAGTACATATCATACCGGATCGATGGATTCCAGAATGACAAGATCGATGCTTCAGATCGATCTCAACCTTTATCAGATCAGAGCAGTCAAGGATACATAAAGGATGGCTTCTCAGTCCGAATCATCAACGGATATTTATTGCAGCATTTAATGCTGCAATTAATGCTACAAAGGACCAAAGACTGAAGATTGCCATAATAGGTAAGAAGACAAAGAAGAGCTTACCTGACGGTCGCCGAAAGCATATACCAGAACGGCAAGTATCCTGAAGAAGAAGACTGTAGCTTTCTCAGAGTCTAAAAAGAGTCATAGCTGCACATTAAGGGAAACAATGCCGTTGCCACCTTCAACTATAAAAGGATGCAACAAACAGATGCAAAAGACTCTCGACTCTACAACTCACGCTGATCAATTGAAAAATATACAAGAAAGCTAAACAGCACACGCTTACAAAGTACAGAAGCTTTCGAGCTGAAGTTATTCATTTAAGCGCAATTACTTTGTAACATTTGATCATTGTAGGATCACTGTGCGCATTGTGTATTGAAAAATAGAAGTGAGCAACATTTTGTAACTGTCAGACAGAGTGTGTCTGAGCAGGTTGAGTGACTAGGAGTTTCAGACTGGTAGTGAGGTAAATCCAGCCTGAATCGGGTTTGTACAACAGGATTGTATAAATCAAAGTCTTCTAGTATAAACCTTCCTTAATTGGAAGAAGGGGAGACGTAGAAGGATTACACCACCTTCGAACTTCCAGAAACATATCCTGTGTCTTATCATTCTGCACTTAGCCATCGAGCTGTTCTTACTTATACAAGAGCAGACCGTTTCCGCACTTACTTATTAGTGGTCTGTTCTGTTCAAAGAGTTGATTAAGTAACAGATTTCCTTCACTAATCAGAAAGAAATCACAAGGGATAAATTTTGTAAGGAGTGTTCATTCACCCCCCCCCCCCCCCCTCTAAACACTCCGGACCGATCCTAACAAGTGGTATCAGAGCAGGTTATCTTAATCAGCACAAAGAATATTAAGCTGATGGCATCATTCAACAAAATCCCCATGTTCTCAAAAGAAGATTATGATGACTGGAGAATCAGAATGCAAGCTCACCTGGCAGCTCAGGATGACGACATGTGGTTCGTCATCACCGATGGACCAATGAAGATCCTAAAAATAAATACAGCAGTCGCCACTACCAGTGGAGAACCACAAATGGTAGAAAAAGACAGATCCCTCTGGACGAATGAGGATAGAAAGAAAGCAAACCTCGACAATGTGGCCAAAGACATCTTGTTCAAAACTTTGGACAAGAACATGTTCAGCAAAATCAAAATGTGCTCTACTGCCAAAGAAATTTGGGAGAAGATAGCACAGCTATGTGAAGGCAACGACCAGACCAAAGAAAACAAGTTAACTGTGGCTCTTCAAAGATTTGAGAGCATAAAGATGAAAAGTGGTGAAACTCTAAATGAGTTTGATGAAAGAGTCACCAGCATCATAAATGAACTGAATGGTCTGGGGAAGGAATATTCTAACAGAGAGATCGCTCTGAAAGTAATGAGAGCTCTGCCAAAGGAATGGGATGTAAAGACCATTGCCATGAGGGAATCAAAAGACCTTAACAAGGTTGAACTTCATGATCTGTTTGCAGACCTCAAGGCCTATGAGTTTGAACTAATAAGCAGAGGTGAAGCAGAGCCATTCATCTCTCAACCCAACAAGGCCCTGGCAGCCATCCCAGACCAGATCGCTTCAACATCAGACCGATCTGCTGAACAGATGAGTAACGATGCTATGTCATTATTTATAAAGAAATTCGGTAAATTTATGTCTAAAAATAAGAGGAACTTCAAACCCTCTCATCAGTATAAATCAAGAAAAGATGATACTGTTAACGATCAGGCTTGCTACAATTGTGGTAAGACCGGACACTTTATTGCAGATTGCACCAGACCGAAGAAAGAAGAAAGGAAAGAGAAGCATCGTGATGATAGAAAGAAGAAGCACCACAAAGACCGCAAGAATCATGGAAAATCCCAAAAAGTCTTAGTTGCTGAGGAAGGAAACAGCAAATGGGCTCAGACTGATTCCGATTCAGACAGCTCTGAATATTCTTCCAGCGAAAGCGAAGAAGAGGTTCAATGTCTAATGGCAGATGAAGAAATGAGTCAGACAGATGAGGTATTTGAATTTGAATCAAATGATTTTACACGAGAAGAGCTCATGTCCGCACTGCAAGACATGGCAAATGATTATAGGATCTTAGCTGAATCATTTGAGAAGAATAAAGCCAAAATCAGTACTCAAATGGATGAGCACAACAAACCAAGCTGCTCTGAGCAGGGTGAGTGCAAAAATCTCCAGATCGAGCTGAATAAGCTGAAAATCTCTTATGATCAGCTCCATGAAGAAAATAAGAGAATTAGCACACAAAATGCTAAGCTCTCACATATATTCAAAACATGGACAAAATCCAGAACATCATTGGAAGAATTACAAGAAGCTCAAAGAAATGTCGGTGATTTCACCGGCATAGGCTTTGACACCAAAGAATGCACCAAAGATGAGTCTGAGCTGTTGCTGGTAAAGAATCAAGTCAAACAAATGACATTTGTTAAATCCAGCACAGTATATGAAACTGAAGCACCTAAGATTCAAACAGGAGTCTCTTACGTAAATCAAAATTTGAGAAAAGGGATTGGTTATGTCGACCAAGCCAACGATAAGGCACCAGCAAGATTTGTGTTTGTGAGACCAAATTCAAAAATGCAAGATCGAAGGCAAGGAAGACAATACAATTACTATAACTCAAAACCGATTCAACGAAGATATAGACTACCTTATGAAAATCAAAGGTTTTCACAGCGCACACATTATCACACACAACATCGAAACAGACCAGCACATAGCACACCCTACACACACAAGCCACTAAAGCTGATACAGGTGTGGGTTCCCAAAGGGCTAATCCGTTCTGGACCCAAATAGGATTGGGTACCAACAATAAATATGTGTGATGACAGGTACAGAAGAATCTCGCATCAGATTGGTACTTGGACAGCGGGTGCTCTCGTCACATGACTGGAAACATCAAGCTGCTGTCTGAAGTCACAGAATGCACTGGACCCAAAATCATCTTCGGAGATAACTCAAAGGGTAAGACCGTGGGCAAGGGTAAGATTGTCCATGGTAACATTATTATCAATGATGTGCTGTTAGTTGAAAATCTGTGCTATAATCTGATTAGTATCAGTCAACTCTGTGATAATGGTTATGCTGTAGAATTTCATAAACACACTTGCACTGTTAAATCATCAGACGGTATAACCATGCTCGTAGGAATCAGGAATGGAAACACATATAAGATTAACTGGAATCATGCTCAACCTAATAATCCTACTTGCTTCATCGCTAACAATGATAATAAACACTGGCTATGGCATAAGCGCTTGAATCATATCAACTTTAAGACCATTGCTAGCCTGTGTAAACATGATTTAGTTATCGGTCTGCCCAAGATCGACTTTGCTAAGGATAAGATCTGCGAAGCTTGCCAAATGGGCAAACAGATCAGATCATCCTTCAAAAACAAGAATGCCAAATCCTCCTCCCGCTGTTTAGAATTACTGCATATGGACTTGTTTGGTCCTATACCAATAACAAGTTTAGGGGGAATGCGGTATACTCTTGTTGTTATTGATGATTATTCACGCTTTACATGGACTATATTTCTGAGCAGTAAAGATCAGACCGGTCCGAAGTTGATCAAGCTGCTGAAACGCACTCAGAACGAGAAATCATCCAGCATAGACAGGATTCGAAGTGACAAAGGCACTGAGTTTTCAAATCAGAATCTTGAATCCTTTCTAGAAGATCATGGAATCAAGCATGAGTTTTCAGCCGCCAGAACTCCTCAACAGAATGGAGTTGCAGAACGAAGAAACAGAACGCTCAAGGAAGCAGCAAGAACAATGCTTGCTGATTCTGGAATCTCTCAAAAGTTCTGGGCAGAAGCTGTAAATACTGCTTGCTACACTCAAAACCGATCTATGATTAACAAGAAGCTGAATCTCACTCCATATGAAATATGGACTGGTAACAGACCATCTGTTTCTCACTTTCATGTATTTGGCTGTAAATGCTTCGTTCACAACAATGGTAAGAGTCATCTTACAGCATTTGAAGCTAAGTCAGATAATGGTATATTCTTAGGATATTCATCAATTAGCAAAGCTTATCGAGTGTTCAATAATCGAACTTTAACTGTAGAAGAATCTGTTCATATAGTTTTTGATGAATCATTATGTGTTGAGGGCAACAAAGATTCAATTCAAAATCAGATGGAAAGTATCCATCTCGAAGCTAACAGTGATGATGAGATTGTAGCTAACAGGTCAAGAGACAATCCACCAGAACCAGAAGTGCCAGACAGACCGGATCAAGCCATTGAAGCTTCTTCAGATCGAGCAGATCCAGATGCTCATGACTCAAATATTGTAAGGACCCCATATACTTAACCCTTGATTAGTGTATTAATCATTATGTGTGGCACATGCTTTCAATAAAAAGTAAATCGGGAAACTCAGATGATACTTTACCATTGAATGGCAATTACAAAGTTTTCTTTAACATACAGTGTTATAAGCTCATCATCTAACAACAACAGACTCATAGGGTTCGCCCATCACACCACTTTTTACATTGTGGACTTTTATAAAAATTTGGGCAGAGTCTCCCCATAAATAGAGCTATCCCGAAATAAAAGCACAACGCATAACAAAATTCCCGGCCAGGGAAAACATAACACTCATCAGAATACAGCAATATCAAGTAAATTCCCAGCCAGGGAAGACACCACACATATGACAACCAAAGTGGGTTTCAACCCCCACATAACACACTAACGACTCTCATATCATTAGCAATTCTACCACAATTGCATGCAACATATAATGAAAGAGAGGAAGGCTCATGCCTTTATATACAACGCATATACAAGTAATCTTGCTCACATGCGAGCATCATGAATATGTATATAACCCTCATGGGTATATAAGTACTCTATACGATACCGTGCTCCATCAAGCCCTGGTACCACGATCCTGGGAGTACATCCAATCAACAGCTCGAGCTCATCTCCAAAGCCATCGATGTACCTGTTCACCTGCCCCAACAGAGACAGCCCCCAACGGGGTGAGCATACCAATTCCATAATTTCATAATCATAATGACATAATACATAATTTACGAAAATGTAAATATTGCGGAACATATGTGATACTTCCTGGATGGTATCATCCTCATCATAGCATACCCCTGTAATAATCCTGTTCTCAAAACAGATAAATCATCAAATCCTGAATATGCAGTTAATCATCATATTGGTTAACCCTAGCCAGTTTCAATTTAACAACATTTCATAACATCTTTCTTTATCTAGCAATTATCATAATTCTAGATATTATAATGAGATTTCCTTAACTTCCGATACTAGTTAATCACTTCTCTGATTAACTACGTCTCTGTTCTTATTCATTACCAATAGGGAATAAAATACAGATATCCTAGATATCTAATCAAATACCATCTTTTTCATTTCTTACTTCAAGTAGCATCATACTATCGGTGTTTGCTCCGTAGCAACCACACCCATCATTTGCTCGCTTCGTAGCGGCACTAAGCATTTCACCATGTGAATCATCATAACGTAATCAAGTCCCGGTACCATCATAGTAAAGCATTTCATGTATTTTAGATCATGCATCATAATTGTAAAACATCATTTAAACTATGCTCGTACGCTAAACGTACCTTAAATCCTCGAAGTCCGAGCCAAACCTTGCTCGAGTTCCATGCCCTGAGGAACGATGTGCTAACACGATAAATAATTCACAATTATTTACGAACATGCAACCCATGCTCAAGCACATCCATAACCCTCAAAATATTGTCGACACACGACAATTAAACATCTAAAAGACCCGGGGCAGGGTACATGCAGGGAGGGAAAACGAATGCGGCATATCGAAAAATTGCCTAAGAACATCTTCAATAATTCGAACCCAACCAACACAAATTAAACCCGAATAATCACCATAATTCATCTAACACATGAATTAATCAATTAACAACAACAATAATCGCCCCACATGCCAAAACCCCCAAAATTCGAATTCAAGCCCTAACTTCAAATCCAATTCCTCAACTTCGAACACAATCAAGCATCATAATGCATTTAAACATGAATTAATCGAATAACAACAAGAATCATCATCCTCATGCCAAAAATCCAAATTTTCGAACCCTAACTCCCAAAATCGAGCTGAAATTCGAACCAAATTTAACCAATAATTTCGAACCAAAAAGTCTGAAATAATCGACTCAAAAGCAGCTTAAAAACGCCCCAAAAACATCAGGAAAATCGCACCAAAAACATACCAAAATCGCGTCCCAAAAATCGGATGAAATCCAGTTTTCGAACCCTACGCTTTTCTGGCAAATCCGAGCTCGATTCTCGACCAAACTTCAAATTGTTGGTATGTAAAGAAGCGCCCGGAAGAGACGATTCCAACGACGGGTGGCACGCGCCGAACGGCGGCCGGACGGCGGCTGGCCGACGACTTTTACGCGCGGGGGTCAAAGGGGATCGGGTGTGCGCGCGGGAGGAGAGAGGGAAGAAAGGGGGAAAATGGTTCCGATAATAAAAATCTCGGGTTCAACTGGTATTTATAGCAAAAATACCCCGAAATACTAATATCCCCACAAATACATCATGATTCATTAAAAATCATCTGTTTTCAAAAACTCTCTCTCTAACTCAAAAACCCCCTACCGGTGCCCACGCACAGCACCCGAGATTCTGAGTCACACTAAAAACCCAACTCACAGGTTTTCACCGAAATGAGAATACGATCTCAACCTCGGGATCCAACGATCCCAACTACCCAAATAGACGAGCCCGGAGGGCCCAACACCTCGATTAAATTCCAATTGCCACGTAAAACCACTTTAGGGGTTATTAACACTCCGGGATTAACATCCCTAATCTCAGGTCATCACAATATCCCCCACTAAAAGAATTTCGTCCTCGAAATTAGCACCGGTGTATCACATAACACCCAGGCTACACAACAACATGAAGCCGGAACCTCGATTCTTGACCATAACAAAATCGTCTTAAAAACCTCGAGAATACTTACCTCACTTCAAACTCTGAAACAGAGCGACATAACAAAACCAACATATCACTCAAGAGGCAAAACGTACCTCGATGTGGGTCATCCCAAAAGTCAGTCCCTCATGACTGCAAAACAACCGATACTTACGACTGTAGATCGGACAGTCATCCTTCGTTCTAATACCACTAGTAAGAACGCATCCTGAATGACACATCAACCGTGAGAACGTTGACCTCGTGTCAAACTCTGGAGTGGAACAGACTTCCAAATCCATCATAACGTCAAAGAGCGTCAGCACAGCTCAACGCTAATAATCCAAAAGCAGTTAGTCAACTGAAACTGTAAGGATTCGAATCGCTCCCGATTCCATCGTAGATGTCATCCAATGATATCTTTATCATGACTCACCATGTCTAACATACATCATTACGAGGGAAACATTAGCATACCACGGTGTACACATACCAAACCTAGTTTCCACTTTCAAACCTCCTCTTTCAAATGAGCAGTCGCATCATTGCAACTCAATTTGGGCAACTCACGGCCACAGATTCACACAAAAGACATCTCACAAGATGTCCACCTCCGGATATCCTAAGAATCACATCCTGATCATAAATAAACAATCGAGACTCCTCAGAGTTTCAAATTTGAAAGGACATGCAATAAACCCAATGCATCCCAAATACATGGATTCCCAGGCCAAATCAACGACGACCTGATGACTCTCTTGTTGGTACTTCAACATCATGAGCTGTCCCAGACAAGTCTCACCAAGATTTAAACATAAATATATATACGTTTCAGTGAGGCATACTCAACTTCAACTTCAAATGACGTGGTGACTACCAGAGTCCACCACAATCCACCTCGTATCACCTTACGATTTGCCAAACTTGGTTCCAACGAGCAGTATAACGGCTCTAGCAAGCCCATCATGGTGCTGCACACACGCGGCAGACAAACTAGTCGCTGCCTCACTAGGTTCACCTCAAACCTACCAATCAGATGGACGTTTCCACATGGTATATCATACTATGGGAAGAAAACTCAATAGAGTAGTGGGTCTTTACCCAACAATCCTTAAATGCCGATACACCCTGGACACTCCAATGTCCCTATGTACTTAACATAACCTGATCCTACTCCCTTAGGACCCATCTTACACCCTCATGGGTGGTGTGACCATGTCTACCACATGTCATATCAATACAAAGCGAGTAATTCCTCCACGATTACTCCTGTCGTCAAAAACATGGCCAAAAAGTCATTCCAACGAGCATACCTCAAGGGTACCACCACTCGAAATATGATTACCTCAAACAATTTCTGCGGTACAATCACATGTACAGCGTGTCCATCCATTCTTCGAGCAACCCGCTCGGTGTAAGGGTCACGTCAATCGGTGACGCACACGCCTCCTTGTGCCCGACACTGGCACCCAAGGCATACAACTGAAAACGTATACTCAACGCATTGTTCATCGAAACGATGATGCATGTCTAATAAGACATCCCCTACACTATCGTCATCGTCATCCTGTGACGACACGTGCCAACTCATGGTATCTAAGGCATTGCCAACTAGTGACGATACATGTCAACAATGACATCTAAACAACCCAGTCAACTCGTGACGGTCCATGTACATCAACATATGTCATCCATCATCATGCTAGTAAAATAGTCATAATAAAACATGTATAACAACGCATGCCAGCTATAATAAAGCTAATAGAATAGCAATACCTCATACCTCATCGCTAACAAGATAGCGGCATACCTGTCTCCGTCGCTCGATAATAGTGCAAAATCAGCACTCATCGCTCGAATGCGGCATAGTCCTATGCTGAGTACATAGCGGTACAATCCATCGCTATAGAATCGACGGCATGATACCTCGTCATATAATAAGTGGCATGAAACCTCGCTATACACCTGAGCCTGAATCATGGTCTACATAACAGCGGAAAGAGGCATCGCTATCAACATATCTGGTGGCACTAATCATCGCCAATCCTCATAGAAGAATAAGTCATCGTAAATCCATATAATAGCGGAATGGGGCATCGCTATTAACATATCCGGCGGCATAAACCATCGTCAATCCTCATAGAAGAGTGAGTCATCGTAAAATATCGGAATGAGGCATCGCTATCATCATATCCGGCGGCATCAATCATCGTCAATCCTCATAAAAAAAATGAGTCATCGTAAAATAGCGGAATGGGGCATCCTATCATCATAAACATCATCATAATCATCATATCATCTTTACTCATCATAAACATCATCATACACATCATATTCACATATATACTCACAACAAACTATGTTAATTAGAAATGGGACTGTCCGGGTTCCATTATGACAGCGGCACAATTGGCCCCCTCGCTCGACATAACACATCGTATGATACCCATCGCTACGCCTTGATAGCGGATGTATCTCTTATTCAGCGGATGATACCCATCGCTACGCCTTGATAGCGGATGTACCCCATCGCTCAGCGGATGATACCCGTCGCTACACCTTGATAGCGGATGTACCCCATCGCTCATCAGCGGATGATACCCATCGCTATACCTTGATAGCGGATGTACCCCATCGCTCATCAGCTATGTGAGCGGCAAGACCTTCCTCGCTTGCCCATAATGACCACCGGACATTCTACCATTCTAAGTAACATAGTTAAACATACATTATCATCTTGTAGCATCATCATCATATAAACATCATCATTACGAAATCATAGTTGAGTAAGCTTGCTAGTTATTCATTAACTTCTTTTCTTTTTCCCTGGTTCATATTCATGCATATGGGTATCTTACCCTATGACATCTTACCACCTTATAAACATCATATCATTCTATGAACATCATATTAACATCATCATTACTTATCATAATCGTCATCGTAAACGTCATATCATCTTCATTTATCATAACATCATCATAAGTATCTTGTCATCTTTATTAATTATAAAATCATCTTCATCGTGAACTTACTTATCATAACATCATCTTAAACATCTTATCATTTTTTTATTCATTATACACATCATCATGGCATCGTAAATTCTTATGCAATCATAGTATGATCATAATATAGGAGTATGGCCTCTTACCATATGGGCATCTTACCCCGTGGCATCTTACCACATCATAACATCGTATCACATCATCATAAACTTACTTATCAAAATCATCATTATCATGACATCATCATTATAAACTTACTTATCATAATTATCATCGTAAGCATCATCATCATAAACTTATGCAATTAATATATAGTCATAGTTAGGAGGGTGTTACCGTCCCATGCCCGTACGCTTCTTACGTACTTTCCTTGCTTGAACATTACATGAACAAACGCATTAGTATATTCAATAATAATTGAGACCATACCGAAGTATTCAACTGTCGGTTGTCTACCCAGTCTGTCCTCAGACAATACGTCATATCTTTCTTTTCCCTGATTTTCTTCCAAAATCAGATTCCTTGGCACGTAGCATATAGAGTGTTAGACATCACTATTAATGCCATCCTATCGTGTTCCACACGATTCCTGCAACCACAATGGTTAGCAATACCACTTTTCATAACATAAAAGCACATAAACAATTAGTCATGTCGTATAACATTAATGACATCATGCATAAATATGTGCTATCAATAACTTCCTAGGCCCTCAACAGCCCCAAAGAGCTAACCACTGCTCTGATACCACTAATGTAAGGACCCCATATACTTAACCCTTGATTAGTGTATTAATCATTATGTGTGGCACATGCTTTCAATAAAAAGTAAATCGGGAAACTCAGATGATACTTTACCATTGAATGGCAATTACAAAGTTTTCTTTAACATACAGTGTTATAAGCTCATCATCTAACAACAACAGACTCATAGGGTTCGCCCATCACACCACTTTTTACATTGTGGACTTTTATAAAAATTTGGGCAGAGTCTCCCCATAAATAGAGCTATCCCGAAATAAAAGCACAACGCATAACAAAATTCCCGGCCAGGGAAAACATAACACTCATCAGAATACAGCAATATCAAGTAAATTCCCAGCCAGGGAAGACACCACACATATGACAACCAAAGTGGGTTTCAACCCCCACATAACACACTAACGACTCTCATATCATTAGCAATTCTACCACAATTGCATGCAACATATAATGAAAGAGAGGAAGGCTCATGCCTTTATATACAACGCATATACAAGTAATCTTGCTCACATGCGAGCATCATGAATATGTATATAACCCTCATGGGTATATAAGTACTCTATACGATACCGTGCTCCATCAAGCCCTGGTACCACGATCCTGGGAGTACATCCAATCAACAGCTCGAGCTCATCTCCAAAGCCATCGATGTACCTGTTCACCTGCCCCAACAGAGACAGCCCCCAACGGGGTGAGCATACCAATTCCATAATTTCATAATCATAATGACATAATACATAATTTACGAAAATGTAAATATTGCGGAACATATGTGATACTTCCTGGATGGTATCATCCTCATCATAGCATACCCCTGTAATAATCCTGTTCTCAAAACAGATAAATCATCAAATCCTGAATATGCAGTTAATCATCATATTGGTTAACCCTAGCCAGTTTCAATTTAACAACATTTCATAACATCTTTCTTTATCTAGCAATTATCATAATTCTAGATATTATAATGAGATTTCCTTAACTTCCGATACTAGTTAATCACTTCTCTGATTAACTACGTCTCTGTTCTTATTCATTACCAATAGGGAATAAAATACAGATATCCTAGATATCTAATCAAATACCATCTTTTTCATTTCTTACTTCAAGTAGCATCATACTATCGGTGTTTGCTCCGTAGCAACCACACCCATCATTTGCTCGCTTCGTAGCGGCACTAAGCATTTCACCATGTGAATCATCATAACGTAATCAAGTCCCGGTACCATCATAGTAAAGCATTTCATGTATTTTAGATCATGCATCATAATTGTAAAACATCATTTAAACTATGCTCGTACGCTAAACGTACCTTAAATCCTCGAAGTCCGAGCCAAACCTTGCTCGAGTTCCATGCCCTGAGGAACGATGTGCTAACACGATAAATAATTCACAATTATTTACGAACATGCAACCCATGCTCAAGCACATCCATAACCCTCAAAATATTGTCGACACACGACAATTAAACATCTAAAAGACCCGGGGCAGGGTACATGCAGGGAGGGAAAACGAATGCGGCATATCGAAAAATTGCCTAAGAACATCTTCAATAATTCGAACCCAACCAACACAAATTAAACCCGAATAATCACCATAATTCATCTAACACATGAATTAATCAATTAACAACAACAATAATCGCCCCACATGCCAAAACCCCCAAAATTCGAATTCAAGCCCTAACTTCAAATCCAATTCCTCAACTTCGAACACAATCAAGCATCATAATGCATTTAAACATGAATTAATCGAATAACAACAAGAATCATCATCCTCATGCCAAAAATCCAAATTTTCGAACCCTAACTCCCAAAATCGAGCTGAAATTCGAACCAAATTTAACCAATAATTTCGAACCAAAAAGTCTGAAATAATCGACTCAAAAGCAGCTTAAAAACGCCCCAAAAACATCAGGAAAATCGCACCAAAAACATACCAAAATCGCGTCCCAAAAATCGGATGAAATCCAGTTTTCGAACCCTACGCTTTTCTGGCAAATCCGAGCTCGATTCTCGACCAAACTTCAAATTGTTGGTATGTAAAGAAGCGCCCGGAAGAGACGATTCCAACGACGGGTGGCACGCGCCGAACGGCGGCCGGACGGCGGCTGGCCGACGACTTTTACGCGCGGGGGTCAAAGGGGATCGGGTGTGCGCGCGGGAGGAGAGAGGGAAGAAAGGGGGAAAATGGTTCGGATAATAAAAATCTCGGGTTCAACTGGTATTTATAGCAAAAATACCCCGAAATACTAATATCCCCACAAATACATCATGATTCATTAAAAATCATCTGTTTTCAAAAACTCTCTCTCTAACTCAAAAACCCCCTACCGGTGCCCACGCACAGCACCCGAGATTCTGAGTCACACTAAAAACCCAACTCACAGGTTTTCACCGAAATGAGAATACGATCTCAACCTCGGGATCCAACGATCCCAACTACCCAAATAGACGAGCCCGGAGGGCCCAACACCTCGATTAAATTCCAATTGCCACGTAAAACCACTTTAGGGGTTATTAACACTCCGGGATTAACATCCCTAATCTCAGGTCATCACAAATATTAAAGTAGATGCAGATCATGCTGCTACTATTATTCCGACCGAACCAGACAATCCAGAGTCAAGCTATCGATGGACTAAGAAGCATCCACCTAATCTAGTGATTGGTCGTCCTTCTGCACCGATTAGAACCAGAGGACAGATGATGGATGAGTTCACTCATGCTGCTTTCATCTCAACTCTGGAACCCAAGAAGATCGATGAAGCTCTGACTGATTTCAACTGGATTAAAGCAATGCAAGAAGAGCTTAATCAATTCGAACAAAATCAAGTTTGGAGTCTAACTCCCAGACCAAGCGATCTGCCTGTTATTGGAACCAGATGGGTTTTCAGAAATAAGCTAGACGCCGATGGAACTGTGGTTAGAAACAAAGCCAGACTGGTGGCACAGGGATTCAGACAAGAAGAAGGAATCGACTTCGATGAATCATTTGCACCAGTCGCCAGACTTGAAGCAATCCGAATCTTTCTTGCATATGCTGCCTTTAAAGACTTCAAAGTATATCAGATGGACGTCAAGAGCGCCTTTCTTAATGGAAAGCTTCAGGAAGAAGTCTACATTGAGCAACCACCTGGATTTCAGAACCATTCGTATCCTAATCATGTATACCTACTGAATAAAGCAGTGTATGGTCTGAAACAAGCTCCAAGAGCCTGGTATGACACTCTATCTCAATTTCTGCTGAACCATGATTTTCAGATCGGTTCAGTAGATAAAACTCTCTTTAAATTCATTAAGGGGGAACATACCCTATTAGTTCAGATTTATGTTGATGACATAATCTTTGGGTCAACTAACCCCAAATTGTGCGAGAAATTTTCTAAGTTAATGCAGGGACAGTTCGAGATGAGCATGATGGGAGAATTGTCATTCTTTCTGGGTCTTCAAGTAAAACAGCTCAACAATGGCATTTTCATCAATCAGACCAAGTATACCAAAGAGCTCCTCAAGAGATTTGGAATGGAAACATGCTCAACTGCATCAACTCCAATGAGTCCAACAATCAAGTTAGACAAGGACGAAGGGGGAACGGCAGTTGAAGTAACCATGTATAGAGGAATCATCGGATCGCTATTGTATCTTACAGCGAGCCGGCCCGATATTATGTTTTCAGTCTGTATGTGCGCCAGATTTCAGACAGAACCAAAGCAATCACATTTCATTGCTGCCAAGCGTATTCTGAAATACTTAAAAGGATCTCAGAACGTTGGTCTTTGGTACTCCAAAGATTCAAACTTCAGCTTGATCGGATATTCAGACGCAGACTACGCTGGGTGTAAGATCGATCGTAAAAGCACCAGTGGAACATGTCAATTTCTAGGTGAAAGATTGATCTCTTGGTTCAGTAAGAAGCAGACATCTATTGCCACATCCACAGCTGAGGCAGAATACCTAGCCGCTGGAAGCTGTTGCGCTCAAATGCTCTGGATTCAACACCAGCTCAAAGACTACGGCATTCAAGCTGTTGACTCTCCGATATTTTGCGACAACACAAGTGCAATCGCTATAACGTATAATCCAGTTTTGCACTCTCGAACAAAGCACATTGATATTCGACATCATTTTATTCGAGATCATGTTGGCAAAAAGGAAATTCGGATCGAACACGTTTCAACAGAGCAGCAAGCAGCAGACATCTTCACCAAACCACTTCCTGAGGCTAAGTTTAATTATTTCCGTCAAATTCTTGGTTTAATTGACTTATCTTAATTAGTTTAGATGTTTTTATTCTTTTCGCTCTTAAAGATTTTTGTCACTACAGATCGATAATACAATGTTCAGAAAGACACAGACCGGTCCGAACTTTCAGACCGATACTTGTCAGTCTGATTTTATCCTATGATCTGTTTGGACAATTATTTGTTTTTTAAAAAAAAAAATAAAAAAATAACAGCCCGGACTGATTAACCTTTTAACTAGTTGTACTTTAACCGCCTTATCTTTCTTCATCCTGACCGTTTATTTTGAATAATTTATTTCTCAGTCTTGGAGATAAAGACACGTGTCTTCTCTCTCCTATTTAGCGGGCTGAACATTTCATACTTCTTCACTTTTTACAGTTTACCGCTTTCTATCTTCTTACTCTCCTACTCTCTTACTCTTCGCACCTTCTTTCAACTTCTTTCATATGGCTACCATCACTCATAACTCACTCTCCGTTGAGTTTGATGACATCTACAGGGGAGAAGATGCTGCGATGGTGTCCATTTTTAGAGCCCTGGAATCATCTGGTTTACGGAATTTTTTGGAGTGTGGATCCGTTGTTTATGAACCAGAAATCCGCGAGCTGTTCGCCAACGCCGTCTCCCGGAAGTCATCCATCTCTACAACTGTCCAGGGCAAATCTTTCGAGATCTCGCCAACAACAATGGCCAAGACCTTTGGCCTCCCCAGTTCCGGCCTGACAGAGTTCGGACAGACTCCTCCAGCATCTCTCTTAGATCTTCAGGGGAAGATTTCTATTTCTGGCCACCGATTGCAACCCTCATTTAAGAAGAAGGAAATGCTCTTCCATTTCCAGGTGCTGTGCGAAGTGGTAGCCAAGCCACTTTTGGGTAAAGCAGGAAGCTTCGATGCTGTAACCGCCGAGAAGTTCAGGGCTATGGCAGCTATTGTATCTGGACAGAAGATAAACTGGTCCATGTTTTGTTTGGAGTACTGCTGGAAACGGTGATTGCATCCAAGCACGCCGTATGCTTTGCTGTTCCTCTCAGCAAGCTCTTGGAGTCCTTAGGCCTCGAGCTGAGCAAGCCGTCTGCTCTCCGCCCCTTTAAGGTCCTTAACTCCAAAGGGCTTGCACTGCTGAAGTCCAAGAGTGCTCCGCCTACTCCTACAACTCTGGTCTCAGTCAAGATTGAGAAGGACGAGGAACATGCTGATGTGCGCAAACCTCGGGTCAAGCGGAAGCTGACCATTCAGACTGACTCAGAAGAAACCCAGTCTGCTCACTCATCCCCAACCAAGCCACTTCCCAAAAAACCCCGAACCCAGATTACCAAACCAACCAGACATCTACCTCCACCCATACTGCCACCCACTAAAGCAACCCCTGCACCTCAACCCCCCACTCAGCCTTCACCAGCCTCAACCCCTGCACCCAAAGTCACCCTTAGAATTCCCTCTGCCAATCCCGTGGTCAAAGGGATAGTTATCACTGAGTTGGGTGACTATACCCAATCAGGGATTAAGTCCCCTTCCTCCACCGGCAAGGGAAAAGCCATTCTCACAGAACCCATCTCTTCTAAACCCAAATCTGCTGCACAGACTGCCATCGACATCGCTATGGAGGATGTTGATGAGAAGCTAGCTGAATTCCTTGTGGTCTTTGATGAATATGTCCAGTACCGGACTGTCAACCACATTGATATGTTCTACGGAAAGTTGCACAGACTGAAAAAGATGGAAGATGAGGTTCTGAGAGGCACAGAAACTGATGATGTTCGACTTGCGGTGCAGCGCAGAGAGTTATTTACGGCAAAACACAGATTCAGACTGGCCAATCTGCTTCTCACTGCCAAAAAGAAGAACTTCGATCCGCTTGCTCCTACTGCCAGAGATGATGGGGCTGTGATTGCTCAACTTGAGATGGATATTCATGCTCTATCCCTAGCTGTCCGCTTTCAACGACAGATGCTAGGTATCTCCACTCCAGCCACAAGCCCGGATCATCCTTCTGTCAGCAAGACTCTGGCAGAACCTTTTATCGAGGTTATTCCTTCTGCTGAACCAAAACAGACAGAAGATCAGCCTGCAGAACTCGTACCAGAACAGACAGCGGAGCAGCCATTGCCTAATGCTCCGTCTGCAACAGATGATGAATCAATGAATGTTCTGTTGGATTCTCCGACAACATCTATTCCATTGAAGTCATCAGCCTCCCTTGCTCAAAACAGTCCAGCTGAAGCATGTGCAACAACTGAAGCACCAGACCTCCTCGATCCGGATTCGGTGGTATCTACAGTGGTTGCAGCTCTCCAAGATGAGGAACCTTCCAGTCCCCACTCTCCTCCGGGACCATCAGATGAAGATTTGGCATTCATTCATAGTTTTTCTTCGGATCTGGTCACTTTGATCCGATCCGAAATTCATCAAGCTGCCATTTCTTCCATCGTGCCGATTGCTGAAGCAGATGCTCCTGCTATGTCATCATCAGATCACTCTCCCAGCCAGCTATCTGATGCACCTCCATCCCTGGCACGGACTCTCCAGCACTTTTCTGTAACTGTCTGTCATTAACTCAACGAATTCTCGAAGTTCATCAAAGTCAAAGAGTCACAACTTTGGACTTTAATTCTTTCAAAGAGAAAATGACTGCCAGTATCGGAAGCCTCCAGCGCGGCATCAACGATCTGTTTTCTCAACAAGCCTCCTACAAGAACAGTCTGAGGAAAGAGCAGGTCGAGTTAGCCACTGAAGTCAGAGCATCTGTTTCTAACTCCCTCCGCGCTCAAGACGTTCGTCTTGACGCTATCAGCGCGCAGCTAGCCCAAGTTGTTGAATTCCTTCAAGAGATTGCTGCTAACAAAAAGGGGGAAAAGAAGACAGACTTCAAGCCGCCTCCAAGCTCAAGAAGATAGCAGTCTTAGTCATTTAACTTGTCAGACTGTCTGTATTTAGGATTTCTTGATGATCAATAAAATCCTTCTTTTGATTAAGTCCTTGTTCATTTATTTTGAACTTTAATAAAGGCTTAATAATAAAAGATTGAATCGATCAAACTTAATGATGTTCATTTATTTTGAACAAAGAAGTAATCGATCCAAAAGCATTCGCTTCAGAGCTCTTATCAAGACTGGTTAAAAAGACTTAGAAGCTAGGTTTTGTCATCATCAAAAAGGGGGAATTTGTTAGTTCCGGACCTTATCGATGAGATTTTAAAGATGACAAAACAGTTCAGACCGGATCGATAGAAATCAGATTGACCAGATCAATCGGACTCAACAGAGCAAGATGGCAAAGCATTTCAGACCGGATCGATGGAAACTAGGCATACCAGATCGATCGGACATATCAGAGCAAACTGATAAAGAATAGTACATATCAGACCGGATCGATGGATTCCAGAATGACAAGATCGATGCTTCAGATCGATCTCAACCTTTATCAGATCAGAGCAGTCAAGGATACATAAAGGATGGCTTCTCAGTCCGAATCATCAACGGATATTTATTGCAGCATTTAATGCTGCAATTAATGCTACAAAGGACCAAAGACTGAAGATTGCCATAATAGGTAAGAAGACAAAGAAGAGCTTACCTGACGGTCGCCGAAAGCATATACCAGAACGGCAAGTATCCTGAAGAAGAAGACTGTAGCTTTCTCAGAGTCTAAAAAGAGTCATAGCTGCACATTAAGGGAAACAATGCCGTTGCCACCTTCAACTATAAAAGGATGCAACAAACAGATGCAAAAGACTCTCGACTCTACAACTCACGCTGATCAATTGAAAAATATACAAGAAAGCTAAACAGCACACGCTTACAAAGTACAGAAGCTTTCGAGCTGAAGTTATTCATTTAAGCGCAATTACTTTGTAACATTTGATCATTGTAGGATCACTGTGCGCATTGTGTATTGAAAAATAGAAGTGAGCAACATTTTGTAACTGTCAGACAGAGTGTGTCTGAGCAGGTTGAGTGACTAGGAGTTTCAGACTGGTAGTGAGGTAAATCCAGCCTGAATCGGGTTTGTACAACAGGATTGTATAAATCAAAGTCTTCTAGTATAAACCTTCCTTAATTGGAAGAAGGGGAGACGTAGAAGGATTACACCACCTTCGAACTTCCAGAACATATCCTGTGTCTTATAATTCTGCACTTAGCCATCGAGCTGTTCTTACTTATACAAGAGCAGACCGTTTCCGCACTTACTTATTAGTGGTCTGTTCTGTTCAAAGAGTTGATTAAGTAACAGATTTCCTTCACTAATCAGAAAGAAATCACAAGGGATAAATTTTGTAAGGAGTGTTCATTCACCCCCCCCCCCCCCTCTAAACACTCCGGACCGATCCTAACAATGACCCATCCACAAACAAATTTCACTCCTTCTCCTCAGGAGTATGAGTCACCTCCACCAAGAAATCTGACAAGACTTGAGCTTTGATGGTAGTTCGAGGCTGATAAGTAATGTCAAATTCACTCAGCTCGGTGGCCCATTTCACCATTCGCCCCGATATGTCTGCTTTTCACTCTGAACTTCGAAACAGTAGTGCTTGTCAATTTTGAGTCGTTTCTCCGGGATCTTTGCGTAAAAAAAAGGGATTCCGATACCCTACACCAACGGATCGAGGGAAAGTTGTAATCTTTGCTAAATTGACTTGAGATCAATGATTTTCGTATCTGGATTTTTTATGGCTTCATCTTCTTCTTTTTTTCTTCGGTCTTGCTTCTCGAGAATTCTCAGAACCTCATTCATGTAGTGAAGCCTTCGTTTTTGTTTTCCTCCTCATCTACGCCTTAAAGCTCAATTTTCCCACAGACGGCGCCAATGATGTGATCCGTTATTTTTACGTATTTGGTAGAATCAAGTGTTTATGAAAAATAAAGGGAAGACGCCAAGATTTTTACGTGGAAAACCCTCGAATTGAAGGAAAAATCACTGGACCTAGTCCAATATAATTTATATTATCACAATCTCGATTTATTACAGAACTTTTGACACAATATATGACCACAGAATTATTACACAAGAATATCTGAAAAAATAACAGAGATGACCGAACATAATAAGTATGCTATCTTCGGAGTCTTTTATGCATAAAAGTTCAACCCTTCAAATGAGACTCTCAGTGGGTATTTATAGGCTCGATTCCTGTGTTTGCTTGGCGGGAAAGTTTAGGAACCCGTCTCCTTAGATTGTGGCGGTAATGTGGCGAGTATGTCCGAAAATTCCGCACCCCATTAATGCACATTTATTCCCGCCGGTTAATTTGTTGGTTATCACCGGGTCTTCTGCTAATCTTTGACTAGAATCCCGATGATGGTTTAACAGTTGTTCGGCTACCATGTGCTCGGTATTCATCTTGTTCGGTGCCATTCTGTTCGGTACATGACGATTCGATTCTTGAGGGGATTTTACCTGAGAAAGTCAATATGTCATATGACATCAAGTAGTCTACACCACTTTAATTTGAAAATAGACTATTTACCCTATTGTGGTTTTCAAAATAGATAGTTGATCCCCATGATTTGCAAAACATAGTACATTTATCCCTTATATGGAGGGAGAGTGTTTTGCACATATTCACAAACCACTGGGGTAAACTGTCTATTTCAAAACACATGGATAAACTGCTTATTTTGAAAATTACAGGGGTAAACTGTAAATTTTCAAAATACATGAATATAAACTTTTTATTTGAAAAAACATATTGGGGTTCGTTGCCAAAAACTCTGATATTTGGGAGTGCGTTTGAATATTTTGGAACGTCGTATTTGAGAATACTGTGTATTTGGTTTTATTTTTAATGATATGTTTTTTCGTGTGTAGATCTCATATGGTAAGTTATTTGGCTAATTTTGTCATGTCACATATATTTATATATTTTAATTGCATATGAGGTATTTTACAGTATTTCAACATAAAAGTCTTGAGACAAAATGTCATATAAAAATAGAGCACTTTGAAATTAATGAAAAGTATAATTAAAAATAATGATTATGTTGGAAAATATAAAAGTGGGACACGTACGTATTTCGTGGATATTATATGTGAGAAAGTGATATAGATTTATTTTGTTTTCGATAGAATGAAAATGTTTTTGAAAAATATTCGTGGAGCAATTTCTAAATTTCTATTATCGCGTAATGTTAGTCAAATGTGCCGAATTAGGTCAAGTCTTCGCTAGCTCGTCCCATCGCTCGTTTAGTAGACAGTGAGTGGAGTGCATAAGCCTCTTTGTTAAAATTTAATTTTTTATTTATTGGATGAGAATTTAATATTTTACAGAAGGATAAAAATTGAAGATAAATTTAATTTTGTTATCATTTTGGAAGATGTAAAGTGAAAAGTTTTTTAAAAAAAAAAAACATAGGTTTTAAAGTAGGGGGGAATGCAATATTTATTTAATTTTTTCAAAAAGAAATGTAGAAAGAAGAACGATACATGAATTGATACATACCCTATAATACTTATTATTTTTAGTTATTTTACATCCAACAATCATCATTATATTAGTTAGAATGGAGTAATAAATTACGTATTTTTTAAATAAAATTTCTTCCAATGTTAAATTAAGCAAGAAACTTATAGAAAAGGAGCCACCTTTTATAATATTTGATATATTTATAATATGTAATACAGAAAGAGAATGTGATGAATGAGACAGTTCATGTCTAGTGGACCATGAAAAATCTATGCTATCTCAATCTCATGGATTATATACTAATATTGTCTATTTGTCGGAAAGTAACGTAGAATCAATACTCCAATAGTCAACAAATTGGGATGGCCACACTCATACCACATCACTGGATTTTTCCCCAATCAAATAATATAACTTAAATGTCAAATATGATGTACGAAGCTTCAATTATACGCATGGTTCGAGAAGAGGTACCATTTTGGACCTAATATGATGTATATGCCTTTATTCCAAAGTTATTATCGATTTTGCATTTCGAGGAAACCAATGTATTCAACTTTCACATAAATATGGTCAAGTGAGTTTATCTCACGAGCTTGAATATTTTCTAGCTTGATCTTTTGTATTATCGTTCAAAAGCTATGGTGTAGTAGCTCACACAAGCTTTTATCACTACAATTATGTCTTTCTATATTGAATATATATTTATTAAATGCTATAAATTAAGAATCGAAAGTGTGAGCATTGACACAATAGTTAAGTTGTTGTCATATGACATTGGAGGTCAATGATTCGGATCGCGAAAACAGCATATTGCATTGCAAGGGAAGGCTGCGTCATTATGCTCAAAGTGGCCAGACCCCTTCCTAGATCCAGCGCATAGCGGGAGCTTCTTGGAACGGGTATAAATTAAGAATCAACTATATATTGCTTGTATAATATTGTCTTTGTCATGAAAATTTTGATCTAGCATTCCCTTCATAATACAGTGCAAGACGATGTTGTTTGTACACAATTTTAAACTGTACCAAACATAAACTAAGGATAATTTTTAAAAAAAAATCCTCCCATAAAATATGGGTCTTTGCAATACTAATCTCAGACTATTAGGAATAATCAAATATAGTGTTATGAAATTATTTTTTAATCAATACTAGTATCAAACTTTTGTTTTTAACTAAAAATGCCATCAAAGTCCCCTATTCAATTATGAGACCAATTTTGTTAAACAATTAATTTCTGTGATACTTTTTTTGTTAGAAACATTTATGTTGGACTATTTTTGATTAAAATCAATTTTTGTGGGATCATATTTAATCAGTCCTAAACGTTTGATACTAGTATTGAAAATGTCCATATTAATGGGACAATTTTTATTTAACTTAATGAGAAACTCGAGCTCGAACTCTAAAATTTATAAACCTAAGAAGCTGAAACCCGTCTATACCCATTATTAATATATAATAAAAACTTCTTTGGAGGCCTAAAGGAAATAAGAAAATGCATTCAAAATTTGTAAATACACGATATAATTTTTTGAAATTATGATTGGCAGCATGCTTTGAGTTTATAGCACTAATACATTCATTCACTCTGGCCGCATGTAAATGCAAAATTAATAATGTCCTTACGCAACACTAGGCTAATTAGAGGAGACCGAGTGCTAAGTTAATCATTCTTTGACTAAATGTTTGTGGACAATGTTGATTAGCTGCAACTTAACATATTTGTGGTGTTGGAATAACTTTTTTTAGATGAAGACTATCATCTGAATCCCGAAATATCATGCTAAATCATTAAGATTATATAAATATGTGGAATCGTAGATGAATCCATGGTAGTTGATATTCATATATATCTATGTACTATGGTACTCCATATCTTCATGGTTTCTCTCGTGAGTCTTTTATCTTCTCTCATGTTGACAAGATACAATACTGAATGACTCAATCGTATGAATCGGGACCATGGCCATATATATAATTTTGGTTCTGTATTTAAATTCATCATATAAATAGAAAATCTCATTAGTCTCTACACATTAAAGGTTCATATCATATAAGATGTTTATAGCTTAATTTTATTAACCTTATTCGGATCATTTTGTTTGGACTAAATCTTAAGATAATTTACCACATACAATCAATTCATGTAGGCTCACATATGACATTCCAACATGTAGTTGTTGTAAGGCATTTATTAGTGGTTTGTCTCAGCTACGCTCACTGGTATGGGCCAGAAAAAGATCAAAAGATGTTAATTGGACAAACCCAAGACACAAGAAACCGTATATAATAATACCAGTATATAAGTTCCTCTTCGATATATAAATATTATTATAACATTTGAGCTGTTATCTCCTATTAATCTATTATCACTTGGGAGATAATTTGGAGCTTGACATTTGCTTTTGCGTTTTGTTAGACTATAGCGGGCCTGCCCACATGTGATCAGTTTGATTCGTAATATATTTTGGGGGAATTACAAGTAGGTGTTGTTTACATAAACTTTTTTATAATAAATCGTGAAAAAAAACTTCTTACCAAAAAATACACTTAGGAGAAAAACATATTCACATAAGTTCATTATTCTTCATCCCGTCGCCCTACACCTTAAATTTTCGGGAGACTTGCTTATAAATACCTAGAGTCATTGTTTGTTTAGTAATCAGTCCCTAGCCAAAACTTTTAATATCTGCACACTCAATTATTTAAAAAACTTATTCTAAGCTCCACAGTTAAGTAACTTGTCAAATTTACCCCTTACAACACATTTTTCTTCCTCCTCTTTCCTCGATCAATTCCCAAAATTCAGTGCTTTGATTTTTCCCCAGGACTGTTTTTTTTTTAATTTTTGGATGAGTATAGTTATTTGAATGGATATATTGTTCAATTTGTTGGGAATATGGTGAGATGGTTTTCATGGGTTGAATTACAACTTGCGGTGGCTGTTGTGTCGAGATACTCATGGGATCGGCTAAGGATTTTGGAGGAGGTGTAGTGGTGACAGAAGTTTGGCTGCTGTTTTTTATTTTGTTTGATTACAATTTTTTTGGAATTCTATGTCAATCAAAGTTGAATTGTAAATAATATATTTCAATGACAGGAAAATGATTCTTAAAACATTTCATTTTGAATTATATTTCTCATCTGGAAGTGATTTTATTTCAGTAGTATATATGGATTTCTGAGTTTGTACCGAAAAGAAGCGTGATCCGTCGTTTCTCTTAATTTTGCTATGTACGTAATCTATCTAATCAAACTTCACGAGTGCTTATTTGAACTCCATGGGGTTTAGACTAATTTAATATAATGCCCCAAAATTATTCATGTAAAATTTTCTCAGCTGTATTAAATTTTAAAATAAATAAAATATATTTTAATATTCAGGGGTTTAATTAAAATTTTACTCAACATGAAACTATGATCATTGAGTTAGACCGAGGTATGATCCCATCCCCAAGTCCATGTGTGCCACGGGCCAACCTAGCACAGGCCGTATTAAAATAAGGGCCTAGATCTTCTGAGTGTTACCCAACTGAACATCCTAGTAGTAAACAGTCTGCATAAGTATTCAGTTTGTATAAGACAGTAGAGACTAGAAGAGTAATCCAACAGTTTAACTGTGAGCAATCAAAGAGTGGACATGATCAACTGAGTCGACATGAGAGTATTCAGTCGTACAGTAACCCTCAGGGCAATACATGGACTGGGATTGATATGGTCAGGGGTCCGTGGTAGAACCTATCGTATGTATAATTTGGTGTGTACGGACTCATCCACGATGTGCGTGTTTGTACATGGGTGTTGCCTGAATCTTTTTTTCTTTTTAAGTGGGGAGTGGATAAATCAATTTTTAGCGCCATTAGGCCGGGAAGCTCATTGCTTGAATCTACCATGTCTAAATACTTGCTTGTACATGAGTGTGGTAGCACCTAGCATATGGGCTTGTACGTGGGTGGACTCTACTATGTATATTATGTGCGCTTGAATTTTTTTTATTATTCTTAAAATTATATTTTCGCCCATAAAATCGTATTTTGCCAAATAAAATTTCCCCCCTAACTTTTTATGTTACTATTTTTTCCCCTCGTCTTGATTCTAAATTTGCCCCCGAATACGCATGTTGGTCATTCTTTTTCTTACCGTTGTTAAGGGAGAAAAGCCGTTGTTAAGGTTTTATAGCTTCTGTTTTGACATGTTGTAGATGACTTTTTGTCTTGTACGTTGCAATTATACTAATTTTTGGGAGGTTTGGAAATTTAAGGTAAATCTTTTAAATTCTAAGGTTAGTAGTCCGATAACTATTGTCCTACATTTACTGAGGTGTAAAACAAGTTATTATATATTAGATTTTAATAATTTATCATCTTGTCACATAAATTTAACTGTGTTAACACAATTTCATGTATAATTATTACAAGTTTAGTTTATACGTATAATAATAAAAATATAACAACCCATGGTTTTTATTGGAAATCCATCGCCAAATTGAAGTTGAACATCTGATGAATACTACTGCTAGTAATGTTTAATCAATGGAGTATTTATTTATATATTTTATGAAAGATCAACAGTCTTTTAATTGGTAAGAGGAGGTTATTGAGATGAAAAATTATGAGCGATGGGCAGTCAACTATCAATCTGGTTTACAGTATTGAAGTGCAGGTGGTAGCGACGAAGCTCACATCTAAAATACTATGGGAGGTAGTAGGTGTGCTCCAAAACCATATAGAAGGTTTAACCATGATTCAACCTCCTATTTCTTTACAAATTTTCAGAGGATTGGACTTACGAAGACATGAAGGTTGTATTCCAGAAATTCGGAAATCTTACATATTTTTTCTTGCCAGCAAAAAGAGATAAGAGAGGGAAAAGATTTTGTCACGCCCCGGGCCCAGGCCCGCGCAAGCGCGACTGCACAATGGGCTCCTATAGTAACTACTTCGTATCCGTCCTCGCTCTACGAAAATGGTTAACCCAAGTTGCTATAATAGTCCATTGTAAGCCTTTATAAACCACTTTAAATTTTCATCCACAACCAATGTGGGACAAGGGTATTACAATTACCCCCCTTTTAGAACGCGACGTCCTCGTCGCGACCTAACTCATCGATCCACCGGCACCGAGAATCTAGAGGTGACTCCTAAAGGTTCAAGAGGTGGCTCACGTCATGTAGCACTTTGCCCCGTAGGTTCAAGAGGTGGCTCCCACGCACGTGGCACTTTGCCCGCAGGTTCAAGAGGTGGCCTCGTCGTGTAGCACTTTGCCCCTTAGGCTCAAGAGGTGGCTCCCACACACGTAGCACTTTGCCCCCGCATAGCACTTATCTCCCGATGTTGCCTGCCGGTGACCGGCTCTGATACCATTCTGTCACGCCCCGAGTTTGGAGCGCGTGACACCGGCGTTGAATCCAAATATAAAATTCGAATACAACAAGCCTCGTATACAGATCTTTGATAAAACCAGTCTATTTATTCCAAAATCATTAAATTGTCCTTACAATTGCTATTACAAAATACTATTGTCCAGGATTAAATCAATGATGCGGAAGCGTAAATAAAACTAGTAAATTTCCTTGAAGGTTCTCCGTGGATCATCATCTCCAAAAATTATTCTTGTTCTTCTTCCTCGATCTCTTCTTTTCGTCTTTGTCTGGGAGGGGAGGTAAGGGGGTGAGCGTTTGGGAAAACACTCAGCAAGTAGGGGTCGATTGAACATAGTAAAAATATACATATAATCATAGCAAAAATCCTTTAATATTTCTTTGTCAAATCACATAGATCTTGGCACATAAACATATTTCTTACACATGTCTTGCACATATCCACATAACGAGTTATTTGATTTAAAAACATACTTTTCATAGGGTTGTTCAATCGAGATTTAAAGCATACATATAGTTTTGAAAACGAAAGGAATGATAGCAAAAACCCACTTACATCGGATATACAAAGCGTTGTAGAATGGATCCCGGATTACGAAGGTGGTGCGGATCATCTCCTCTCTAACCTAGAAGCTTTCGAATTCTTGTGTGTGTAAGTGTGTGTAGGTTTTTCGAAAATGATGAATGGTGGAATAATCTTCCTTGTGTATGATATTATGTGTTGTTAGTGTAGGAGAATTAATGGAGATTCCTAGACTTTTGCCATTTAAAGTCATGCTTTTGGGAGACTTAATTGAGTGTGTTAATGAGGCAATTGTATGAGAGGAATTGATATAATGATTGAGTAAGATAAGAATCATTTGGTGGGCAAGACAATTGAATGTGTTAATGGGGCAATTGAATGGTATGCCATGATTTGAGCTAGGCATTTAAATGCATTTAATTGCAAATTACAAGATTTGGGTAATGACATTGAGATTTGGGAAAAGAGCACTTGAATATGCAATTTGAGTGGTCACCACCTTTCATAATTTGAGCAAACACAATTACAAAACGTTGGCATCTAATGTCATGATTTAAGCAAACCATTAATGTTATTATATTGGATTGAATGGTGGCAAGGTTTGGGTTAAGCACTTAAATGTCATTGAATGACTAATGATAAGAATTGGGCAAGTCCATTGAATGGTTTAATTATGTACTTTCAAAATGAAGCCTCATTGGGTGCCTTTTTATGTAGGATTAATGTATGAATTATAGTGTCTAACTTTTATCTATTCATTGCAAGATTTATGATTGGTTATTATTATTAATATTATTTTCAATGATTTCTTAATTATCTACAACTTTAAATTATTTAAAAGTTTACAAGCTAAAATCATATAACTTATGTATTATCTCTTACACAAATCTAATAGGTTATAAACTTATGTATTATGATTGGTAGAACCTATCGTATGTATAATTTGGTGTGTACGGACTCATCCACGATGTGCGTGTTTGTACATGGGTGTTGCCTGAATCTTTTTTTTTTTAAGTGGGGAGTGGATAAATCAATTTTTAGCGCCAAGAGCGACTCGAACTCGAGTCTGCCTAAAGTGAGTATGAGCTCTTATCCATACCGTCTAGGCCGGGAAGCTCGTTGCTTGAACCTACCATGTCTAAATACTTGCTTGTACATGAGTGTGGTAGCACCTAGCATATGGACTGACTCTACTATGTATATTATGTGCCCAACAATTTATTTTATTGTCCTTAAAATTATATTTTCGCCAATCGTATTTTGCCAACTAAAATTTCCCCCCTAACTTTTTATGTTCTACTTTTTTCCCCTCGTCTTGATTCTAAATCTGCCACCGAATACGTATGTTGGTCATTCTTTTGCTTACCGTTGTTAAGGGAGAAAAGCCGTTGTTAAGGTTTTATAGCTTCTATTTTGACATGTTGTAGATGACTTTTTGTCTTGTTTCGTTGCAATTATACTAGTTTTTGGGAGGTTTGGAAATTTAAGGTAAATCTTTTAAATACTAAGGTTAGTAGTCCGATAACTATTGTCCTACATTTACTGAGGTGTAAAACAAGTTATTATATATTAGATTTTAATAATTTATCATCTTGTCACATAAATTTAACTGTGTTAACAAAATTTCATGCATAATTATTACAAGCTTGGTTTATAGGAATGATAATAAAAATATAATGTTATCTTGTTTTTTGGTTCGATTTTGTAACAATGAATTTATGTGCAAGAAATAAATAAATATCGAGATTTTTACGTGGAAACCCCGAAGGGAAAACCATGGGATCTAGTCCAGTATGAATCTTCACTGTAATATCAAGAATTTACAATAATTGTTCTGCAACCATGGAGGAGGAGGAAGCAAAATGAAAATAAAAATTCTCTCCCGGAAGAACTAGCCGAGCAGCCTCTACTTAGGCAATAAAGAAAATATCCTCCCCTCCTCTAACCTACTATTCATCTATTTATAGTTAGTCAATGGGCTTTTGCAAATGGGCCTTTTAATTAGTTAATTAAATGGGCCCTAAGAATAATGGGCCCAGGAAAATGGCCAAGGTAGTATGATCATTCGTTCTTATGAGACCTGGTCGAGCCCATAGAGTTCGGGTCCAAACCGCACCAGATATCGGGGTATCACGAGTATCCCCCTCTAGTCGAGCTAGAGTAGCGCTGTATCGACTCCAATTGGTTAGGTGAGGACTCGGATCGATAGTCCTTCAAATGCCAAACCATGATGTGACCTTGCGCCGTGGCGAGTTCCCAACTCATGCTGTCGGTAGAGCCATGACAATTCGCCGATCCTTGATAAAGTAGGTGGCTCGTAGAACTCATACGAGGAACCGGTGTAATCACAGTACTGAGCTTCTGCCAATAATAGCAGGTCGGAATGGGCAGTAGGAATCCAAAGTGAAGCTTCTATAATCGAGAATTCTGAGATGACAAATGTGATCAAGAGACCCGAGGTGATAAAACTGAGCTGAGAAGCAAATAAACATATCCGAACTCCACGAATAAGAAATATTCCAAGCAGATAAAACAAATACGGATTGTTTATCTTTGTTGGGCCGACCTGAGCAAATAAAGCTCGCCCGACCTGATCTGAGATAATATGTCTGAGCAAATAATGCTCGTCTGAACTCCATGATCAATAAAGCATAACTCAGTTCCATAGCAGATAAAACTCACCGAACTCCAGAGCTAATAAACGTGCTGAGCAAACAAAATACAGATGAGCTCCAAAAATGATCCATATACAGAGCAAATAAATCCGGGCTGATCTGAGCTCCACAAGTAATACCGAGCCGATGAATAAATAAGTTGATGTGAGCTCCAGAGACGAGATACACTGCATTTGCATGGCTGACCTGCAATCACAACTGGAAATAATTCTATGATTAAATCTTAAACAGAGCTGACATGTTACCTGTGCAGGGTTGACCTGCAATGAAAACTACAAATAATTCAAACAGAATTAAATCTTAACAGGGCTGACCTGTTACATGGGCAGGGCTGACCTACAATAATGACTTGAAATAATTCAAAGTATAGAATTAAATACGAAATAGGGCTGACCTGCAATGGCAACTCGAAATAATTCTAACAGAATTAAATCTAAAACAGGGTTGACATGTTAATCTGTGCAGGGCTGACCTGCAATAATAACTCGAAATAATTCTAAGTACAGAATTAAATCTTAAACAGGGCTGACCTGTCTGAACTCCGAAGATAATAAACCGAGCATATAAGTCTCGCCCGACTTGGGCTCATGAAATAATCAATACGAGCAGATAATGCCCTCGCGACCTGAACTCCAGAATAATATGAGATATAGCTCATCTGAATTTGCAAAGTGACAGATGACTTTGAGCTCTTGAGATGATAAAATGCTGAGCAAATAAAGCTCGTCTCATCTGATCCCGGAGAATAAACATAAGCAGACAAGGCATGTCTGTTCAGAACTCCAGATAATAAATATGAGCGAATGATTCTCGACTGGTCTGAAATCTGGGGCGGACTATGCAATAAAACTGTGCCTGAGCGAACCATGGCAATCAATCTTTGTCTGGGCGGACCATGACAGTAAATCTTTGTCTGGGCGGACCATGACAATATATCTTTGCCTGGGCGGACCATGGCAGTAAGTCTTTGTCTGGGCGGACCATGACAATATATCTTTGCCTGGGCGGACCATGGCAGTAAGGCTTTGGCTGGGCGGACCATGACTATATCTTTGCATGGGCGGACCATGGCGTAAGGCTTTGCCTGGGCGGACCATGACTATATCTTTGCATGGGCGGACCATGGCAGTAAGCCTTTGTCTTGGTGGACCATGACAATATATCTTTGCCTGGGCGGACCATGACATAAGGCTTTGTCTGGGCGGACCATGACTATATCTTCTCATCTAGTGTGCCTGGGCTGACAATAGCCAGACATGCATGGGCGGACCATAGCATATCTCCTCATCTAGTGTGCCTAGGCTTACCAGAGCCACACATGTCTGGGCGGACCATAGCATATCTCCTCATCTAGTGTGCCTGGGCTGACCATAGCCACACATGCATGGGCGGACCATAGCATATCTCATCATCCCAAGTCCAACATTCACACACCACTCCCGAACCTCCACATCAATACACCACATCCGAATAAGTTAATCCAAAATCCAGAACAAATAAAGATCCCGAGATGATGAATAGTGTCTCAATGCCGAGATTCCACGCAAGAGCTATCATAATAGGGGCTTACTGCATGATTGCACGCACGAGCTGTCATTGTAGGGGCTTACTGCATGATTGCACGCCCGAGCTGAACTCCTGAATAGGGTCTTACTGCGAGATTGCATACCCGAGCTGTCATATAGGGGCTTACTGCAAGATTGCATGCCCGAGCTGAACTCCTGAGTAGGGGCTTAATGAAGAACCGTAATCAAGGCTGAGGCTCAATCGAGTCGAGGTCGAGCTGAGTACGAAGACCCAAGTCCGGACTATGAATGAGATTCATATGGTACTACGTCGTAAATGTAGTTGGCCCGATGTGTCAAGCCAAGATGGTCCAAATAGAATAGATGATAAGTCGAGAATAGGCGAGATGCTCACAGCCAAATATAGCATGTACCGAGCTATCCCTTACTGAACCAAGGCCGAGCCAAATTGTAGCTAAACTTCAGTCGTGTAGCGAACCTGCGATAAAATACAAAAGAGAAAAGACGGAAGGAATCCAAGATAATATCTGTAATTTAAATGCATGACACAATATAAGATATTTATTATAGATTCCCCGAGTTCAAAAGATAAAGTCCTGAGTACATGATACCCTGATAATTGTCCTGAGTAAGTAAAGCATGGCATAATAAGCGTCAAGTATAAAAGAGTTAGAGTGAAATATATATGCCTAAAATAGTGAAGTAACCAAAACCACGTTTTGAACAGGCTAACTCCCTCGATTTTGAAGCAAATCTCAACTCAAGATTGTCCTACAACATGGAAGAGCAACAGATGATGTGAGCCAAGCATAAGTGAGATGTGTAGAACAAATTCACATTTACTAGTTTCACTACCCATCATGAGGAATTCTAGTAAATTGAGTGCATTGTTCGAATTCAATGCATGGTAGGAAAGTTAGATAAAATATAAATTTTTAACATATGAGATCCGAGGCCTCCTAAAAACCAAGCATATGAGTATTTTAACTAAAGGTCAACCAAATCCAGAAATACACACAGACTCATAAATTCAAGACAATCGAAAGATATGGATATTATGCTCAATTTCCAACCTAAGCACCATTAATTTCAATCGCGGAAATCTTGATAGTGCAATA
This sequence comes from Haberlea rhodopensis, assembly GCA_907163345.1. Classification (NCBI taxonomy): domain Eukaryota; kingdom Viridiplantae; phylum Streptophyta; class Magnoliopsida; order Lamiales; family Gesneriaceae; genus Haberlea; species Haberlea rhodopensis. Next base: position 572,917 of record CAJQUN010000064.1, read on the forward strand.
ACGAAGCCAAACAAATCTCCCATGCATATTAGAGTCGATAACCACCAACAGTCAATTCCTTCACAAAGTATGTTGCATAATTTTTCATCAGATTGTAAATGTGATTGATTTCTCAATAGTTGTCGTAAAGGATGAAATAAAGCAAATATAGTTCTACTAAAATTTGTTGTGTATAAAAATCATAAGTACTTCCCTGAGACCTTGTAGACCTTCTTCAACTTTGAATGAAATACAAGTGGCCTTAAGATTCCTCTCTTGACTATATGCAGTAGTCAAGTTAGTATATTGGGGAAGGCTGCCCGACCACCAACGCATCGATACATTATCCTCTCCCAAGCCATGCTGATTCCAAAGGTGATCGATGGATACGTGTCCAGAGATGACCAGCAAGTACGACGGTAGCGAGCCGAGCTCGTATATCCTTTGCGAGCTCGTTCTATGTTCCTCCATCCACCACTCGATCTACCGAGTGTAGCTAAACCACACACGGACTCCGTTGTGCCTGGTTTCTACCGAACCAAAACATATCCTTCTCTGTTGTATTCTATGCCCGACATCTCAATTATGAGCTCTTCCATTTCTTGAGTTTGAAGAAATGCGAGATAGACAAAAAAGAACTGAATAGCCCAGCCAACACAGAGCATGAAAGCGTGCAAGAAGAGGATAAATTGCAATGAAGACAACGATGCATGCCAGCCGTCCTAAAAGTGCATCGCCGCATCCACTACGTGAACCTCAGCCCAAGCCAGCAGCCACACCCGAAACCCTAACCAGTCGAAGTATCAACTTCTTAGCCCAATTTCCCACATACGGTGCCAATTGTTATCTTGTTTTTTTGTTCGATTTTGTAACAATGAATTTATGTACAAGAAATAAATAAATATCGAGATTTTTTACGTGGAAACCCCGAAGGGAAAAACCACGGGACCTAGTCCAGTATGAATCTTCACTATAATATCAATAATTTACAATAATTGTTCTGCAACCATGGAGGAGGAAGCAAAATGAAAATAAAAATTGGAAGAACTAGCCGAGCAACCTCTACTTAGGCAATAAAGAAAATATCCTCCCCTCCTCTAACCTACTATTCATCTATTTATAGTTAGTCAATGGACTTTTGCAAATGGGCCTTTTAATTAGTTAAAAATGGGCCCTAAGAATAATGGGCCCAGGAAAATGGGCCAAGGTAGTATGATCCTTCGTTTTTATGAGATCGGGTCGAGCCCATAGAGTTCGGGTCCAAACCGCACCAGATATCGGGGTATCATATAACAAAAGAAATTGATTTACGGTGTAAATTCTGGCTTTGTTTATATTTGCCACATATATTTTTAGTTCATAATATTTTATAAACACTTTTGATCCCCGAAATGGTAATAAGTATCACAAAATTATTCCTTAAGGTTAAGTTAAATTAGTTCTCAATGTTAGGTTTAGCCATAAAATTAACGTTAAGGACTAATTTAAAAGTATTTTAGTTAATCCCTTGATATCAAAAGAGAGAACAACCCATGGTTTTTATTGGAAATCCATTGCCAAATTGAATTTGAACATCTGATGCATACTACTGCTAGTAATGTTTAATCAATGGAATATTTATTTATATATTTTATGAAAGATCAACAGTCTTTTAATTGGTAAGAGGAGCTTATTGAGATGAAAAATTATGAGCGATGGGCAGTCAACTATCAATCTGGTTTGCAGTATTGAAGTGCAGGTGGTAGCGACGAAGCTCACATCTAAAATACTATGGGAGGTAGTAGGTGTGCTCCAAACCATATAGAAGGTTTAACCATGATTCAACCTCCTATTTCTTTACAAATTTTCAGAGGATTGGATTTACGAAGACATGAAGGTTGTATTCCAGAAATTCGGAAATCTTACATATTTATTCTTGCCAGCAAAAAGAGATAAGAGGGGGAAAAGATTTGGTTTTGCAAGATTCAAGGAGGTTCAAGAGGCTTCAATGTTGGAGGAGAATCTCGACAAAATATGGATTGGATCCTACAAAATTCGGGTCAATTTTCCAAGATTCAACAAATTTGGTTGTAAGATGGTAAAGCCAACGTTCTCGAGATTTACTCATTTTCATGCTAATAGCATAAGAACCAATTTCCTTGAAGATGTTCCGGGAAAGCAGCAAGTCCCAAATCCTTTTACCAAGGATCCATCGGCCGGAGATACAAGCTCATTCAGTCCTAGAGAAGAGGATACAAGGTGGCTGAATAATTGCATAACAGGTCGTCTTAAGGAGAAAGTTGATTGGATTATAGCTCAATCAGAAATCAGAGCTTGTGGTTACAACTCCTTAACATTAACGCCGTTCGGAGGGGATTTGGTGTTAATTAGAGCAGGGGCCCAATCAGATTTGGAAGGGATGCTTAAGGAAGATAGTCAATCGCTGGATAACTGATTTGAGTCCCTAATAAAGAGGTCCCCCGAAGACATCCATCTTGAAAGAACCATTTGGGTTCAGATATCAGGAATTCCTCTTCATTGCTGGAGTTAAAGTTTTTTCCAACTTTGTTTGCTGCAAAATTGGTAGATTACAGATGGTGGATCATCATAACATAAGACAATTCTGGAGTTATAGTGGCCAAGTTAATTGTTACCACCTCTATTCCAAATCAGATAGATCATGTCTTTAAAATCAAAGTGGGTGATTCTTTTTTCAATATTAGAATCAAGGAAGTCGAACAGATTTTCAAATTCGACTCCAAGACGGGAATCAATGCTAATTACGATGATGCGGCAAATGATTATATTGAGACTCAATCAGATTCAGATTCTGATTTTTTTCTGGAATGAGTTCTCAGCGGAGTGGGTGCCGGAAACGGTTGAAGTGGCGATAGCATCGGAAAGTGAGGTGGAAGGCAGCATTGAATCTGTGGGCGAGTTCCCAGGAATTAACATTAATTCCAACAGGATTTCGGATAACGGGTTTCAGAGGTGTGAAGTTCAAGATCAGAAACTAGATTCAAATTCAAATTTAATCCAGCATGGGTTCTTTAATGCTCAACTACATCAAGTTCTCAACTTCTCGCATTACCCAGAGGCGAATTCAAAATCCATACAGTCTAGTTTCTTAAATGTTCAAACTAATCTGGCTCTCAATCCATCGTATGGTTCACAACCTGGTTCTCAGCCTGGTTCACAGCCTCAAACCAACCCAAGGCCAATAACTCCTTCTAAACCAACCTTTTTCAACCACGACTCATTATTAATCATAACCATAATATTCTTTCAAACCAACCAGCCCTTCCCCAAATCTCTATCCCAGCAATTAATTATTCTATTCCTTCCTCTCCATTGATCGCTTATCCTCAAACTCCTTACCAGTTGAAACCTTGAAGCTTAAAAAACCTTCCTCGATGAAACAACCAAAACCGAAGTTATCTAGGAGAGATATTAGCAATAAAGATAAGCAGAGAAGGAGAATTTGGGACTCTTTTATTAGCGGATTAAACGCGGGTGAAGGAAAATTAAGCTCTTTGGGCATCGGTTCATCAAACGGATTCAAGGTAAAGACCAATCATCCCGAATCCTAAAACCCACCTTTAGTAATTCAATATCGGACAGTTGCGGTTATATGTGCTAAATATTTGGAAGCAGAATCAAAGGAAATTTGGGACTTTGGGGAAAAATTAGGATTAGTAAGCCATGGCAATGATTCGAAAATTATTCAGAAACTCATAGAAATGGAAACTAGGGTTAGGCCATCTCCAATTCAAAACGTCATTTTAGCGCAAGTTTTGCACCAAAATAGTACATTTTTTGCATCAAACACAAAATACATCTCCAACCCATCTACTCCAAACTTTACTTCCAAAAGGAATATTCCTTACAATATTCCTTTTAATTTCATTTTTAAAATATATTTATTATAAATCTTAAATAATAATAATAATTAATTTATTAAAATCATTGTTTTTTTTGTAGAATTAAATATTTCAATTTTATTACTAAACAATTAAAAAAAAAATTGCAAATTAAACTATAAATTTGAAGGTTTTGAGTTTCAAACCAATACATCAAACTATACACCACATCCATAAATAAACCATTCATTTTTTACCATAAAAAAAATTATAATTAACTTTTTTAGCGTTGCTACATTGCCACACCAAATTTGGTGCGGCACTGTAGCGCTGCACCATTTTCACGCTGAAAATGGTGCAGCGTTAGAGTTCAATAGGGACGCCATTTTGGCGTTTGGCGTCCCCATTGGAGATGTTTTAGAGAGGAAGCAACTAATAGAAAAGATTAAGTTATTCAGATTGGTGGTTTGGGGGTGTAGGGATTAGTTGTTTCTCCATTTCATTAGGTTTTGAGATTGATAGCTATGGGATTTGGTCTTGAGCATTCCCGTTCAATTTAGAGATTTGTTTCAAGGGAGGTTATTTAGGTGGATTTAGTCTTGGAGTAATATCTGGTTCGCTTGATTTGCTGTTACAAGCTATCGTTTCTGTTGCAAGCTTTCGTTTAGCTCTAACTCAATGGTTCATCCATTATATTTCTTCATATGCGACTTAGGTGGATCTCAACGGACTTTTGGGCTGATTTTCGGATTTGTCAGGAGGTCTCGAGTTCGAGACCTCCCTCCTCCCCATAGTCTAAGAATGTAACAAAAATATATATATATGGGAACATAATAACATAACACTTCTAAAATTAAAAAAAAAAAAAACAAGAAGTTTCTAAGCCTAAGGAATGCGTTGAAAATGAAACCAAAGTTTGGGCGGAATTTAAAATTTAAGATTTCTTTATATTTTTTTCATAAATTTTACCGAGCCCCTCATAAGTCATAAGTATGATTCGCAAAACGGTCATGGAACAGCTGTTCGGAATGGGAAGGGCGGCGGTCGTTGTAAAATTCCATTAAAAAATGGATATGTAACTATAACGGTCATTTCACGGCCTAAAAACCGCAATTTCCCGGACCCAAACGACCATTACTGAATATTTTTAATTTTTTTGAATAAATAATTTATCCAAATTATCTATTTATTTTTATTTTTAATATAGAAAAAGGATAATAACCATGATCAATCCATGAAATATCAATGGAATTATAATAAGTTGCCTTCACGACGCTTTTCGCGACCGTGACGATGAACCATGATACTAAAACTTTGAGTTCCTCTATAAAATTTTGTTAGAAAACATTAAGAAGTTCAAAATTTTTCAAAGCTGATTTTTCAAAACATAAACCAAACTTAAAGAATGTACAAATTTTTTTTAACACGAGATCTTTTTGTTGGGACCAAATAAATTTTGAACGAAGGCAAACCCCACTACGCAACAAATATTCTTGTTCCTGCCCATTTTCGTACTTTCAGTAGTGCAGGAACAGAAGGTTAGTTATGTCATTTGATATGTGTGTTGAAACATGTGACAGTAAAAAACTAATAATGGAATTCGCTTTTTCAATGCCTTGGCTCGTACTGTCGATTTCTCTTTGTAGACAGATGCCCAACGGACCCAACCCTGTCTTGCATTCATCAACTGGACATAACATAATATAGGCAAAATATTCACATTTTATATTTGTCACTCATTATATACACCAACTAAATATTAAAACACAATATATTTCAAATAAAAAAACATAATTAATTATATTGGGTTGATCTATAAGTAAGATCCAAATCGGATTCATACAAGTATTTTTCATGTAGAAATGGCTTTCTCCATGGTGTATGAAGGATTTTCCCTACAAATGATGATTTGAGGTTGTTCGACATAATGCCCTAAGAATAGATACAACGATCACAACTTGTGGCAGTGATGGTAAAACCCTGACTACAGTGTAGTACAATTTTACCTGACTACAGGGTTGGACAGCCCTTGATAGGAAGAGGTGTCCGTCACTTTAAATACCAAGTAGGGAAAACCTTGTTTTTCATTTCTAATAGGGAAGAAGTAGTAAATCAAATCGGCCAATTTTATTCATAAAATAACGAGGATAACTTCAAATAGCTAACTCCAAACCCATACCTATATGTATTTTTTTATTGAATATAATATCCCATACTTCACGAAAAGGTATCCAAGCACAGCCGCGAAAGAAAACATTTACTTTTTTCATGCACATTGGCTGTTTTCTGTGTCACACATAAAGCCACAACAAAAATAAATTACAAGTCCTTCAATTTAATTAATCACACTCCCAGCTTATTATTATATCTCATAAATACATAAACAAACCAACAAATCAACCACTTTTACAAAGCATACGGGGTAAAAAATGATCTTTTTCACATATAACTAGTACTCGATACGAGTTAAGGCACCGAGCAACCGTGTCGCGAAAAACCCAATTTCGATCGATCCTTATCGAACTCGAATGTATAGCCTTGTTGCATTAGGTTTCCGATCACTGAAGGTCCGGTGGGAGATGATACCAGCTGAAATGCCAAGCATTTGACACCATTGGCAGTGTCGATGAAGTAATTCGAAGGGGGTGGTGAAAAAATCGAGCCACCTCCTAGTTTGAAGCTCAATTGGGGTAGGCTAGGCATCGACACACCCGATACATTTAGGCACAGGTCGAAACCTAGTGTCGGGTCGGCTTCTATAGGACGCTTCAGGAGCCGCTTGAAGGCGGCTACAATCCGTACGTAAGCCGGCTTGACTAGATAAGTCAATGTTGTCCCCGAGTCTAATATAGTCCCGCCATTGCCTAACTCGTCAATTGCCCATACTGAGCGGCTAATATGTAATTTCATATTATTTATACGGACACTTTGGATCCTAATATAGTAAAACGTAGAGGAGAGAGGGTTAGTTATCAGTGGAGTGTAGCTAAGCTTAGTCGTCGGATGTGAGCCGATATGCGAGCCGCCGCCGATCAAAAGATAGCTCGTCGGCGTTGGGGCGAGCTTGTAATCCAATAAACAGTAAGAGAACTTGTGCCCGAACGTACGGCCCAGTTCAGATGTGAACGAAATGGGCCCTCGGCCCAGGCCCAGTACTCCATCAGCTCCACGAAAGCTCGGGCCCGAAACACTCGGCCCGGACTTGGAAAACCCGCAGCCGAAAGGCAAATGCTGGAACTTCCCTAGGTTCCCGGAGCTCGTGTTGAACGTCGCTGTTTCACGGGAGAAGAAGCCGCTGGTTATGGAGCCGTCGGAGTAAGAGTACTCGTAGCGGCACGTGCTGTGAAGGCGCGTGTGGTTGCAGGGTACATGCTTCCTGGGTTGGGGAACGAGAGTGCAAGCGGGATCGTAGCAGTGGTAGGGTGAAAATGTGGTAGAGAGGCGAGGGTAGAAGAAGGTGGCGGGTGAGGAGGAGCAATTCCAGCGTCTGCAGGCGGAGCAAGAGACCCAAGTGAGATCACTTCCGGTGTCTGCTACGAGAAGAAGACGCTGCGGAGGGGTGCCGAGGTGGAGGCTGACGAGGTACTGGCCGGATCCAAAGGATGCTGCGGAGTTCACGGGGAGCTTTGGGCGTGAAAGGAGAGTGGAGTGGCGGCGTTTATCGGCGCAGAGGGCTTCGGATGGAGTTAGTGGGTAGGGGTTCTTGTGGAGGAGTGGCAGTTTGATGAATGTAGTTTCGTCGGCGGCGGAGGTATGTACTGACGCCGTGTAGGTGAGGAGGAGAAGGATCTGAAAGATCGAGAAATGCGATGCGTGGAATGCCATGGAAATTAACATATACTGTTGAAAGAAGAAATATGGAAGGGTTTGAGGGATAGGGATGGATGTATTGTACGATGGAGATTTAGGGATGGGAACTGGGAAGAGAGCTTATTTAATTTCCTTTCTTTTCTTTTTCAATTTAATTATAAACAATGATGTTATAATTGAAAACCAAGAAATGTATTAAAACTTTGAAATATTTAACCGCTTTAAAGCTTTATGTATCATTTAAAATTTGTTGCAATAAGTCGAAATTCTTGATTAATTTGTTGCAATAAGTCGAAACTCTTGATTAAGAATACAAGAAGAAGTGAAGAAAACAAGTGCGGAAAATAGATAAGGCACGCAAATGTTAATAAAATTTCGAAGTTAAATATGCTTTTTTTTTTCACTTTCATTAAGACTATGATAAAGATAACTATGGCACTCGGGCTATTGGCTGATCATCAATTTTGAACTTTGAATCCGCTATTATCTTCAAGTGTCAACCTGATTTACTCCTTATGTGCCCTTTACACTCGGTCGTTCCGAGGCAAGGCCCAAAATACTCTCGATGTAACTTGACTTTTGTTGAGTTTAGTATCTTTTCCACAAACTAGTAACTATTATTCCAACAACCTTCTTCTTAGTAATTAATTTGCAATTAATACAATATTAACATAATAGCTTTGTCTAATCTATATATATGATAATCAAATTTTAAGGCTAGGTAGCATCCACCTTATGTGTGTTTAAAAGGGTGAACTCGGTATATGAACCTCACACTATGCGCATGATTCATGAAGGTATCAGATCACTGTGAGGCAATATGCATCACTTGCATCGTAAGATGATGTTTCGTGCCCTTTACATCACATGCAAAAACTTTACCGTTCTCATCATTATCCACATGATGTGGTTGATTAATAAAAATTGAAGTTTCCGTTAAAGTTAATTTTTCATGTTAGTATTCTTAATTACTAAATGAACTTTCTTTGTAATTCCTGATATCATGTGCAAATAAAGTGATTGACATTAGGAACATCCACAATTTAAAAAACATGTTTGAACATGACACCTAAATTCAGTCGGGCTAATAGAAATTATTCTAACAGTGGGGCTGCCTCCTTTAGGCCCGCTTCCCAAGTCCTAGCCAAATGGTTCGATACATTAATCGTGATATTTGAGGTTTCGAACTGAAACTTAGGCGTGCATAAGATTAGGGGTGGTTAACGGATTGATCCGGTCTGATCCAGAATCGGCTTGTTTCAGATCCGATAATCCCGAAATCGGTCTGATCCGTTAAGGAACCGGATTGGATCTGGATCAGGTCCAAAGTTCCGGGTTGGACCGGTTCCAACCCGGAACCGGTTTGTTTGAATTTTTTTTTTTTTAAAAAATCTAACTTATATTAGCTTAAATAAAATTTTAAAAATGGATCTGGTTCCGGTTCAATCTAGAACCGGATCTGTTTAGTCCGAAACTGGATCCGTTAAGTCCGAAATCGATAATATACCGGTTTCGAAATGGTAGAACCGATCCGGACCGATATCTTACCGATTCCGGACCGATTCAAAACCGGTTAGCCCGGTTCCAGTTCCGAACCTGGCTAACGGTCCGGTTTCGAGCAGGGTATCCGGACTCGGCCCATTAAACACCCTAATAGGATGTCAGTTTCGATTATTCAAGCTCATCTTCAATTTAGCTCGTCATCTGACAGTTAATTATCAATGTCCATGTTTTCGTTTGGAACTTGATTGCATATATCTGTTAATTTAATATAACCTATGTTTTATACGTTTTTTTAAAAAATATTAGTTAATTCGGTCATCGTCCAAATAACCAATATTTTGTTCTGTTAATTCAGTGTGTTAAAAAAAAATTCTTATCGGTTATTGCCAAAAAAATTTGATTACTTCGTTTTTTGACATTCGGTTCGGTCGATAATGAACCAACCGGTTCACCCCTAAGACATTCTGCTTCTTTTATATTTTTCCTTCAATATCAATCTTAGTCTCTGGCTTAAGCGTCGGAAACTTTGTCGGAAAAACTTCTGATACCCTCATACATGTATGTTCGTGCATTTAGGGCTTTAGTAATTGAAAAATTGTGGGCACAATATTTATATCTCAACAAATAGAAATATAGACATCATTAATGCCGCACATTAAAAATTCGAACAAGCTTCTTACATGGATTATTAAATGTTTATAAAAGTTAAGTACAAAATTCATAATATGGGAATCATTCTAAGATGAGCAATATGTACTTTTTAGGCATGCATATTATGAATTTTGTTCGCAACTTTTTACTCACATTTATTTTTATTTTTGGAAACGGTAACTTTATATTTTTTTTTTGCATCTAGTATTTGATTTAATTATTGATTAGTCAAAGAATTTAGAAGGTATTTACCAATGTTTCTCATAAGTGTTTTATCTGAGTTTCAAGCCAAAATAATAGATTTGGTGATTAATTTTATTAATTTTATTATTATTTCTCTAAAATAAAGCAGATAAAAACAAAAGTAGAAAAGCAAGTCATGTCTTTTTTTTATTGTTTTAACTTATGTAATATCAATTTTGTAATTAAATAACATATTTTTTTATTTTAATAGTAAATACTTAATATTTTTACTTAAAAATTAAAAAAAAAATTCAATTTCAAACAAAAACAACATAAAAAAAGTTTAAAAAATTTCATAAACACATTCTTAATTAGCCTATTTAAAAGAAGATTTTGCTGAATCTAGAAAGTATATTGTGTACGTGGGTTCGAAATTTAAACAATTTGTTTTGAGTGGACGTCGAAATCCGTGCAGCTGTTAGGGAAGTGTTTGGTAAGCATCCAATGAATGTCTGAATACGACATGAAAGCTTGTCGGCCCATTCACTGTTTCGCCTCCTTTTTAGCCTCACAGCTGGCTTCCTTCATATAATCTATTCATATTTCCTTTTCTTATTTAAATTTTAATGTCATTTTTGTAACATTAATTTATTGATGCATATTGAGCATGTGAAACCATATGAAAAAATTCGAATATAACATTTGAATTATAATATATCTACACTAATTAAAATATAAGCAAAAGTATCTTTAAAATTTTGATCGATTTTGTTCTCTTTTATATGCTAATGTTCCCCAAAGAAATAGTTGACTCCCCGCACAAATTCAATATTGTGCATGTTTCAGAACTACATGCTATATGGTTTAAAAAATCGTGCTCTTTAAGTTTAATTTTTCTTAACTATTCCAATTATACTTCATAAACTATCGGTTATGATTACGATTATAGTTACAGTTACGGATACAAACACAATTATGGTTTGACCATTTTTGAAAAAAACAATTTAAAAAAAATATTAAAATTTGAAAAAAAAAAGAATGTAAATAGTACCTGAATGTGTTTTCCTCCATTAATCAATCATAAAATAACGTGAAATAAATTCAAGCTCAAATAATCAAAATGTGTAAGATATATATATATATATATATATATATATATATAATAACAATTTATTAGATCAATAAGGCTCTTATAACTTAGCGATTGAAGCTAATTATTCAAGTTGGAGTCATGAGTTCAAATCTACATCATAACAAATGCTTTAAATTTAAAAATGTAAAAAAAAAATTAAATAAACCCTTGAAAACGCGGTTCACATGTTAGAAAATATGACCCTTAACAGTTTTATCTATAGACGGGTTTGTTACGAGTCCGACCCGTCGAACTGTTGACCACAAACCAATTCAGAGTAATTTATGACCTTTGGTCGGGCCTATAATCAATCATATTTACTTTTCTTATTTAATTTTAAGGTCATTTTCTAACATTATTTTTTTGATTCATATTGAACATAATGAAACTATATGAAAAATCGAATATAACAATTTTTTTTTAGAAACAGTTGAATATAACAATTGAATTATAATATTTTTTACTGATTAAAATATAAGCAACAAATATCTTTAATTTTTGGTCGATTTTTTTTTAAAACATTTTATTTTATTTTATAACATCATTACGGAATTACATATTTGCTGAGAAAAGATGGTAGATATTCTACAAATTCGTAGCTATGGGAATTGAGCACAACGTGCTTAGCTAGAATATGAGTCACGATGTTGGCCGATCGAACACAATGAGAGATTGTGTGACTTGGTTTCTTGATGCGACGATGTTGAATTATAGCAATAGCTGCAGCATCAGGAGCTCGCATTGCAGGCTTTTAAAATAGATTGGTAGACAGAAAGTGCATCAGTTTCCACAATATAGTTTGTATAATTATATTTCGTTGTAGCCTTACATCCTTCTAGCACAGCAAAAGCCTCTGCAGTTTGAGGTAAAAATTGTTCCGGGCGAAAAATGAAAACGCAAATAAACCACCCCAAAATCATCACTACCAACCACCCCACACCAAAAAAAGATAGCTTCTTATGAACAATGCATCAACATTAATCTTAATAGAACCTTGCATTGGAGCTCTCCAAGAAGAATGTGGTAATTGATTATATAATCGAGGATGATCAGGTTGTTTACATAATAAAAAAAGGAAAATTACTGGTCGGTACTCTTTCCTGAAACTTAATCTATCATAGTCTAACGAAAAACATTAGTTGATCTAGGTCCATTCTTGGTGAAATGACAATAATAACCTCATGTGGTCCACGTGGTCCAACCAATCTTTTATAAAATTACATTCTTATCCCCTAAAAAATGTTTAAAGAACAAAATATGCCTTTTATATACTATTCATTATCGTTTTCATCAATATTTACCAAACAGTAGCATCATATGAGCATGAGATCCTTCAGTTTCTGTCATCTCGGGAAGAAACCAAGAGCATACTTTTGCAAAGACTCACAGTTCATATAACGATCGTCTAATTATAATTCAAAACCCGATTTGAAGACCATGTTTAAAATAAATAACAGGCCCGTCATGTAATAAAATTTTAACAAACTGAAATATACCATTTTGACCATAACGGCACCGGGTGAGGTGGGTCGCAAAGCCACAAGTCAAAAACTTACTGCCTCCAGACTGTTTTACGAATAGCTCCTCACCATCCAACCTCAGCTCACAAGCGAGGTCCGACTCCTTCAGAAACCGTATGTTGAGCCTTAAACGCCTGATTGAGTTTAATGCTTAAATTATCTCCGGATTATTTATGAGTTTTGATGATCAACAAAACTTATGTTTGTTATACTAATGTGTCTACTTAGTGTACAAGTTTAATGGATAAAAAGTGGATTGATTGAAGAAAATCAAGTGTGCAAGGCATAGGGCAGATCGCCCCAGGCGATGGTGATCATCGCCCCAAGCGATGGCAGCCAGGAGGGGCATCGCCACGCACATCGACTGGAGGGATGCCGAGGCCCGCGCGCATGGCACGAATGCCTGAGGCGATGGTTTGATCGCCTGAGGCGATGGCCTAAACGCCTGAGGCGATGGATGCTTCGCCTGAGGTGATGAAAGTTTTTGAGCAACCGAGGCTACGATATTGATTTTTGGTGGTGATCGCCTGAGGCGATTCATACATCGCCTGAGGCAATCTGTGCATTTTGGTGACCGTTGGGGCGCGGCGATGGTGATCGACCGAGGAGATCGTGGAGTGATTCAAGCCTTGAGTATAGCAACGGCTAGTAGGAGCCTTGGGGGCCTCCTACACTATAAATATGGATGTTTTGGAGCATTTTGAAGACAAGAAACAAGACTATAAACTACAAGAAAGCTTTGCTCAATTCAAATTAATCTAGCATTGTAAATTTCATACATTTGTTGTATTGGAGTTTGTAATTCATTTCTTGTTGTGTGAGTTTTGATTCTTCGTGTTGGTACACCGTGAAGGTGTTTATGTGAGTTATTGTAAGGTCCTCCAACACCGACGCAAGTTGGAAATTGTAAAAGTCATCAACAAGTAAATTTGGTGCAAGTGTTGTGGCTATCCTTGGAGCCCTTAAGGCCAAGAAGACTCATGAAGAGTGTGGGTAACTCGGGAAGAGTTTTGTGTGGCTATCCTTGGAGCCCTTAAGGCCAAGAAAACTCTTGAAGAGTGTGGTGCTCGTGAAGAGCTGCTTTTTACTCGGGAAGAGTTGTATTGTGGCTAACTTGGAGCCCTTAAGGCCAAGATCATTTCGTTCTAGTGGAACCTCAGTTAATCATTTTCTAACCGGGAAGATGAGACGTAGGCGATTCATCGCCGAACTTCTATAACAATTTCTCTTGTCTTTATCGCTTTATTTAATTTACGCATTTATTTATTCCTTCTTTTTATCTATTGTTCGATTGACATCTAGTCTTCCGCAGCGCAAACTCGTCATTTTTGCAAATTCATTTTTAAAACGCTAAAGTAGCCAAAGAACCTTATTCACCCCCCCCCCCCCCCCCCCTCTTCCGTTCCAACAAGTGGTATCAGAAAGATTTGATTTTTTGTTTTAAATCAAAAATTTAATATGGCTAATCTAGCAAATGAGTTTGCTCAAGGTCAATTGATCAATCACCCTCCGCTCTTCACAGGTGATAACTACGGTTATTGGAATAATATAATTTCTCTATACATCCAATCCGTAGATTATGACCTATGTAAAATCATTGTAAAAGGTCCACATATTCCTTTGAAGGAAGTTGGCGGAATAAGTATTCCCAAAGAAATGGACGATTTTACAAGAGCGGATATGATTTTACTTTCGCAAAATACTAAAGCTATTAATATTTTACATTGTGCTTTAGATATGAAGGAGTACAACCGGATCTCGATGTGCTCAACCGCAAAGGAAATATGGGACAAATTACAAATTAGTCATGAGGGCACAAATCAAGTGAAGGAGACAAAGATAGATCTACTACAACTCAAGTATGAGACATTTGAGATGGAATTCGGAGAAGACGTTGACTCGATGTTTAGAAGGCTCACCCAAATCATAAATGAGCTTGCTCAACTTGGTGAGAAGTACCCTCCAAAGCAAATATGGAGAAGAGCACTAAGAGCCTTGCCAAAGGAATGGGATGCAAAGAGGACGTCCATCATCGAATCCAACAAAGGAGAAAGTGCATCTTATGATCTTGATGAACTTCATGGTACATTGGTGACCCATGAGCTTGAAGTGTCAACAAGGAAGAGAATAAAGGAGGATGATACATCCATAAGAAAAGGGATCGCCTTGGTCGGGAGGAAAGATCATTCTGATGATGAAGATGGTGAAGATGATGAAGAGATGATCTTGTTCACTAGAAAGTTCAAAAAATTCTTCAACAAACACAACAAGCCAAAGGCCTCCGGTGCTACCAAACATGATTCAAAACAAGAGGTAACTTGCTATAAGTCAAGATAAAGGTCATTATGCTAATAAATATCCCAGGAAGAATAATGAGGACAAAGGGAAGAAGAAAGCTCTTATAGCCACATGGAGTGATATTGACTTCGATAAAGAAGAGACAACAAACCTTTGTCTCATGGCCAAAGATGACACAAATGATGAATGAGATGAAATCGACGATGAGGTACCATATTTTGATGAATTATTAGATTCTTATCATGAGCTTATTGATGTTCTTGGCAAAACCAAGATGAGTAACAAATTACTCAAACTTGAGGTAGCCAAGAGAGATGAAGGAAACAATTCATTGAAAAATGAATTAAGTTCTTTGAAAAAATCATTTTGCAAATTTAGTGATAGTAGTTTAAAGATGAATGAATTGCTTGGCTTGCAACGTTGTAGCTTTGATAAAGCCGGACTAGGCTTTTCAAGCAAATCTAAAACATTTTCAAGCTTATTGGCTAAAGCTAAGCATAATTCTCCTACTTGCATTTATTGTTGTAAAAATGGTCATACAAAGAATAAATTAGATTTGCTAAAATCCAATACCAACCTAACAAAAGGTGGAAATGGATTCCAAAGGCTTTGATGACAGCTAACCCACAAGGACCCAAAAATCAAATGGGTACCAAAGACCCTCCAATTGTTAACTTGTTTTGTAGGGACAACAAAGGGATAGAGGATGAAGGCACAAGCAACTCAAGGGAGGAGATTATCTCATTCACCACAATAGAAGAAGCGCGAGGTATAGGACCAATGACAAGACCGTACTCTTGTCATCAAAGGTAAATTTATTTTAAGGATTTAAAAAGAGCAATTCAAAATTTCATTGGCACAAATCAATTGTGACCAATAAATAATGAAGCTCAATATTCATTGATAGTAAAATGCATTTCCCCTTAGCATGTGCACATATAAATTGTTTTGATACATGATTTATGCTTATCTCTTTATAGTAAGTATCTTCATATGCCTTGAGTTCAAATTTGAATAATGCTATGTGAAAATGTGAAATTATGTGATTAAGCATGCTATAAGTGTTTGGATGCTCAATCTTTGATATAATCTTGACCTTAATAATTTTATTATCTTATCAAATGATGCTTTGAGAATTTTAATGTCTATTGGGCATGAGTGCATGAAATCTTGGTAGAACATATGCACATTTTGCACATTTTGAATTCAATGTTGATTGCCTTAAACGCATGTTTGTATTCCTCTCAATGATTCAATCTTATGCTTGTTATGGCTATTACATGCTTGATGAGGAACATGTGTAAATTGTTAAAATATGGCTATGTGTCAACATATATTTGTGCTATGATTATTTGAATTTTGTGCTTTTTGATTATCACGAAAAGGGGGAGAATTTAGAGATAAACTTGAAGTTTAATACATGCATTGTGTTAGGATCAGTCCGGAGTGTTTAGGGGGAGGGGGGATGAATGAATACTCCTTTAAAATTAATCCTTATTGATTTCTCTCGGGTTAGTGAGTGAAATCTATTTCTTAATCAACTTCTGAGCAGAACATACCACTGAATATAAAAGTGCGGAACGGTCTGTTCTTGACTAGTAAGAACGGCTTGATGGCTTAATGAGTGTAACTCAGTATGAAATGAGAATAGACAGGATATGTTTCTGGAAGTTCGAAGGTGGTGTAATCCTTCTACGTCTCACATTCTTCCAATTAAGGACGGATACACTAGAAGACTTTGAGTAATACAACCACTTGTACAATCCCGATTCAGCTGGATTTATCCCACTACCAGACTGAAACTCCTAGTCTCTCGATCTGTTCAGACACAAACTGTCTGACAGTTACAATAGAATCTCACTCTTCTATTTTAGTAAAAATACAAAAGACAAACTGATTTTGTCTAAGCACACAATGATCCTATGACGATCAAATATTACAATATGCTGTGCTTATGAAAACTTTGAGCAGTTCGGCTCAAGAATATCTGGACTTGTAAGCTTGTGCTGTTTTTTGTTTTCTTTTCGTTTCTTGATTGATCAGTCGGCCCTTTGAGCTCTTTAGTTGCATCCTTATATAGTTGCTTATACCAACGACATTATTTCCTTTTCTGTGCAACTCTTGACTCTGTTCAATCTCTGAACAAGCTTCAGTCTTATTCTTTTAGGCACTTTCCATTCTGGTCTGTGCTTTCGGCGTCTGTCAGGTAGGCTCTTCTTTGTCTTTTTACCTTTTAAGGTAATCTTCAGTCCTTGTTCTTTTTCATCATTAACTGCATCATTAAATGCTTCAATAAATAGCCGTTAATGATTCGGACTGAAGAACGAAGCTTATCCAACCTTGTCTGCTATGATCTGATCTTTATTGAGCTGATCTCGTGCTTCGATCTGGTCAGACTAGTTTTCATCGATCCGTTCTGATTTTATGATAGACCATATCGGTGTGATCTGCTTTGACATAGTTTTACGGCTTGATCGGTCTGATCTGTTTTGTCATCTTTAAAATCCGGAACTACCAAATTTCCCATTTTTGATGATGACAAAACCTAGATTCTATGTCTTCTTATTCAGTCTTTTAACAAGCTTTGAATAGAATTCTTGCAGATCAATTAAGTCTTCTTGTTCAAAATAAATGAACACTGTAAGTTGTAGTTCGGATCGATTAATTCATTTTGTTCAAAATAAATGAACTTTTCAAAATAAATGAATAAGACTTAGATAAGTGACTGAAAGACTTTGATTTTATTGAAGAAAAATCTGATAGATACATTTATATGTCTGATTCAAATAGACATCTATTTCTTTGCTGAGAACTGCTGAGCTGACTTGAAATCCTTATTCTTTTCCCCCTTTTTGTCAGCAGCAATCTCCTGAAGGAAATCTACGATATGTGTGAGCTGAGCGCAGATAGCATCCAGACGAGTGTCTTGAGCAATAAGGGACTTGGCGACGGAAGTCCGAACTTCATTGGCCAGCTCGATCTATTCTTTTCTCAGGCTTTTTTTATATGAAGCTTGCTGAGAGAACATGTCATTCAATCCGCGCTAAATACCGCTTATGCTAGCCGTCATCTTTTCTCTGAAGGATTCAAAATCCAAGTGTGTAGACCTTTGACTCTGATGAACTTCTCTGACTCGTTGAGAGAGAAAGAGACAGTTATCAGAGAGGTGTTGAAGAGACTTGGCCAGAGATGAGGCTTCAGCAGGTAAATGGTCCGGAGAGTGATCAGAAGGTGACGCAGTCAGATCAACTTCTGCTTCAATTGGTACGAGTGAAGAGACATCAGATTGGCGTGTATCAGACTGGATCAAAGTAACTAAGTCCGTAGAGAATTCTTCCATAAACGCCAAATCTTCAGCAGACTGATCTGGAGGAGTGATAGGTCTGGTAGGCTCCTCATCCTGTAAAGCTGCAACAATTGTTGACACCACTAGATCCGGATCGACGGAGTCTGGTGAGACAACTTTCGGAGGTGCGTCGTTTGGACTGTGCTGAGTATGGGAGACTGAGGACGCCAGATGGATGGAAGTTGTGGGAGAGTCCAGCAAGACATCCATGGCTTCAGTCTCTGTTGCAGACGGAGCATTGGTCAGTGGCTGCTCCGCTGTATCAGAAGTAACTGGCTCAAAGAATGGTTCTGCCACAGTTTTGCTCGCAGAGGGGTGATCTGGGCTGGGAACGGGAGTGGATATATTGAGCATCTGTCGTTGAAAACGAACAGCCATGTGAAGAGTACGTATATCCATCTCCAGTTGAGCAATGACATCACCGTCATCTTTGGCAGTCGGATTGTTGGCATCAAAGTTTGCATTTTTGGCTGTAATGAGTAGGTTTGCCAGTCTGAGCCTGTGATTAGCCTGGAACAATTATTTGCGATGCACCACAATCCGTACGTCATCAGTTTCTGTCCCTTTAAGGACTTCTTGTTCCATTTTGTGGAGCCTATTGAGCTTGCCGAAGAACAGACCAAAGTGGTTGAACGTTCTGTATTCAACCCATTCATCGAACACCACAGTAAGCTCCTTAACTTTGTCTTCAACATCTTCCATGGCGATGTCAATTGCAGTTTGAGCGGCTGACTTGGGTTTTGAAGAGAGGGGCTCAACTAGGACTGCCTTGCCTTTGCCAATGGTAGACGAGGGCTTAATCCCTGATTGGGTGTAGTCCCCTAAGTCTTTGATAACAATTCCCTTGACCACAGGGGTAGTTGAAGGGACTCGGATGGTGACCCTGGGTACAGTGGGTGGAGCTGTTGAAGGTTGAGTTTTTGAAGGTTGAATTGGAGTTTGGGTTGCAGGGGTGGCTTTTGTTGAGGGCAAGGTAGATATGGGTTTGATATTTAAGGTCGACAGAGGCTTGGTGATCTGGGTTCTTGGCTTATTTGGAGGAGGTTTGGCTGGGGATGAAGGAGCAGAGGCAGATTGAGTTTCCTCTGAGTCAGTCTGGACTGTCAGTTTGCGCTTGACTCTAGGTTTTCTAGCAGCAGCCTGTTCCTGTCCCCGTTCAATCTTTACAGTCACCAGATCAGAGGGAGTGGGTGGAGCACCTTTGGATTTAAGTAAGGCCAAACTCTTGGGGTTGAGAATCTTGAAGGGGTTGAGTGCAGACGGCTTCCCCAGCTCGATGTCCATTGTCTCCAAGAGCTTGCTGAGAAGAACATCAAAGCAGACAGCCTGTTTGGATGCTATGACTGTTTCTAGTAGGACTCCAAACAAGATAACAGACCAGTTCATTTTCTGTCCGGAGTGGATAGCAGCCATGGCCCGAAATTTTTCGGCGGTTACGGCATCATAGCTTCCGGCTTTACCCAACAGTGGCTTGCCAACAATCTCACAGAGGACTTGAAAATAAAACATCATTTCTTTCTTCTTGAAGGATGGCTGCAGTTTTTGGCCAAAAATGGATACTTTGCCCTGAAGATTGGTGAGAGTGGCCTGAGGGATGTGGCCAAAGTCAGTCAGTCCGATGTTAGAAGACCAAAGGTCTTTGACAGCGTTGTCTGAGAGATATCGAAAGATTTGCCCTTGACGGAGGTGGAAATAAACGTCTTTTGAGAAACAGCATTGGCGAACAGCTCTCGAATCTCTGACTCGTAAACCACCGTCCCACATTCCAGAAAGTTCCTTAATCCTGAGGATTCCAAGGATTTGAACATAGAAACCATTTCTGGATCTTCAGCCCTGTAAATTTCATCGAACTCAACAGATAGAGAGTTGTGAGTGATAGTGGCCATTTGAGTATGTATGAAGAATGCAGAGAGAATTGTAAGATTTGAAAGTTATAAACAGACAGCAGTAAGTCGTAAAAAGTGAAATGTGAGTGAGATGTACAAACCGCTAAATAAGAGAGATAGGACACGTGTCTGTATCTCGATGGCTGATATTTAAGCAATTCAAAATAAACGGACAGGATGAGAGAGAGATAAGGCGGTTAAAATTCGATCAGTCCGGGCTGTTTAAACAATTACTATGTTAAAGACTGGTTGTAATTGAGCAGACAGATCATAGGATAATATCAGATTTGACAGAGATCGGTCTGAAAGTTCGGACCGGTCTGTGTCTTTCCGATTGTTGTATTATCGATCTGTGCTAGTACACAGTCTTTAAAACAAAATTAAAGATACCTCCAAGATATCAAGATAAATCTATTAAGCCAAGAATTTGACGAAAATAATTAAACTTAGCCTCAGGGAGTGGTTTGGTGAAAATGTCTGCTAATTGCTGGTCTGTTGAAATATGCTCAATCCGAATTTCCTTTTTGCCAATGTGATCTCGAATAAAATGATGTCTGATATCAATATGCTTAGTTCGAGAGTGCAAAACTGGATTATACGTTATAGCAATGGCACTAGTGTTGTCACAAAATATCGGAGACTCAGCAGCTTGAATGCCATAGTCTTTGAGCTGATGTTGAATCCAGAGCATTTGAGCGTAACAGCTTACAGCGGCAAGATATTCCGCCTCAGCTGTAGATGTGGCAATTGATGTTTGCTTCTTGCTAAACCATGAGATCAATCTTTCACCTAGAAATTGACAGGTTCCACTGGTGCTCTTGCGATCAATCTTACACCCTGCATAGTCAGCGTCTGAATATCCAATTAAACTGAAATTTGAATCTTTGGGATACCAAAGACCAACGTTCTGAGACCCTTTTAGGTATTTAAGAATGCACTTAGCAGCAATAAAGTGGGATTGCTTTGGATCAGACTGAAATCTAGCGCATATGCAAACTGAAAACATAATATCAGGCCGGCTCGCTGTAAGATATAATAGCGATCTGATCAGACCTCGATACATGGTTACCTCAACTGCTATTCCCCCTTCGTCTTTATCTAGCATGATTGAAGGACTCATTGGAGTTGACGCAGTTGAACAAGTCTCCATTCCGAATCTTTTGAGTAGCTCTTTGGTATACTTGGTTTGATTGATAAAAATACCATTGCTGAGCTGTTTGACTTGGAGACCCAGGAAAAATGACAGTTCTCCCATCATACTCATTTCAAACTGTCCTGCATTAACTTAGAAAATTTCTCGCAGAGTTTGGGGTTAGTTGACCCAAAGATAATATCGTCAACATAGATTTGAACTAATAAGGTATGTTCCCCCTTAATAAATTTAAATAACGTTTTATCCACTGAGCCGATCTGAAAATCGTGGTTCAGAAGAAATTGAGACAGAGTATCATACAATGCTCTTGGAGCTTGTTTCAGTCCATATACTGCTTTATTCAGTAGATATACATGATCTGGAAGTGAGTGGTTCTGAAATCCAGGAGGTTGCTCAATGTAGACCTCCTCATGAAGCTTACCATTTAGAAAAGCACTCTTTACGTCCATTTGATATACTTTGAAGTCTTTAAAAGCAGCAAATGCGAGAAATAGTTGGATGGCTTCAAGTCTGGCGACTGGTGCAAAAGATTCATCGAAGTCGATTCCTTCTTCTTGTCTGAAGCCTTGTGCCACCAGTCTGGCCTTGTTTCTAACCACTACTCCATCGGCGTCTAGCTTGTTTCTGAAAACCCATCTGGTTCAAATAACAGGCAGACCACTTGGCCTGGGGGTTAATCTCCAGACTTGATTTTGTTCAAATTGGTTAAGCTCTTCTTGCATGGCCTTTATCCAGTTATAATCAGTCAAAGCTTCATTAATCTGTTTGGGTTCCAGATAAGATATAAAAGCGGCGTGAGTGAATTCATCCATCATCTGTCCTCTGGTTCTTATGGGTGCAGAAGGACTTCCAATTACTAGATCAGGTGTATGCCTCTTTGTCCATCGATAGCTTGATTCTGGATAATCTGGTCCAGATGGATTAGTGGTAGTGACATTATCAGCATCTGCTTTAATATTAGAGTTCAAAACCTCCGGATCAGCTCGATCTGGAAGAAATTCAGTGCCTTGATCTGGTCTATCTGGTACTTCAGGTTCCGGTGGATTGTCTCTTGATCTATTAGCTACAATCTCATCATCACTGTTAGCTTCGAGATTGATATTTTTCATCTGATTTTGAATTAATTCCTTGTTGCCCTTAATACACAAGGATTCATCAAACACTACATGAACCGATTCTTCTACAGTCAAGGTCGATTATTGAAGATGCAAAAAGCTTTACTATTAGATGAATATCCTAAGAATATTCCATTATCTGACTTAGCTTCGAATGCTGTAAGATGCTTCTTACCATTATTGTGAACGAAACATTTACAACCAAATACATGAAAGTGGGAGATAGACGGTCTGTTACCTGTCCATACTTCATATGGAGTTAGATTTAACTTCTTGTTAATCATGGATCGATTTTGAGTATAGCATGCAGTATTTACAGCTTCTGCCCAGAACTTTTGGGAAATTTCAGAATATGCAAGCATTGTCCTTGCTGCCTCCTTAAGCGTTCTGTTCCTTTGTTCTGCAACTCCATCTTGTTGAGGAGTTCGAGCGGCTGAGAAATCATGCTTAATTCCTTGGTCTTCTAGAAAGGATTCAAGATTCTGATTTGAGAATTCTGTGCCTTTGTCACTTCGAATTCTATCTATACTCGATGATCTCTCATTCAGAGTGCGTTTCAGCAGCTTGATCAACTTCGGACCTGTCTGATCTTTACTGCTCAAAAATATAGTCCATGTAAAACGTGAATAATCATCAATAACAATAAGGGTATACCGCATTCTCCCTAAACTTGTTATTGGTATAGGACCAAACAAGTCCATATGTAATAGTTCTAAGCAACGTGAGGAGGATTTGGCATTCTTGTTTTTGAAGGATGATCTGATCTGTTTGCCCATTTGGCAAGCTTCACAGATCTTATCATTGGTAAAGTCGATCTTGGGCAGACCGACAACTAAATCATGTTTACACAGGCTAGAGATAGTCTTAAAGTTGAGATGATTCAAATGTTTATGCCATAGCCAGTGTTTATTATCATTATTCGCGATGAAGCAAGTAGGATTATCAGGTTTAGCGAAATTCCAGTTAATCTTATATGTGTTTCCATTTCTATGGCCATTTTTTTAAATCCTTTCGAACTGCAAAGAACTCCTTTTCGTTGATGTGCCATCTGATAACTTCGCTGCTATCAAATAGACCGCTGCAATATCTGCATGGTACTTCTCCCTATGGTGGCTTTCATAAGTACCACATCCCACCAATGATCACTGACATCTGTATATAATACCAGTTCATCCTCGTTGTTTGGAATTGCAAGCTTTGGTAGTTGTCTGCAAACTTCTTTAAGCTGTTTGACAGCTTGTCTGTGCTCTTCATTCCACTCAAACTTAACATCCTTTTTGAGTAGAGGGCTGAATACTTTCCTGTGGTTTGCTAGGTTGTTGATAAACATCCCAGCAAAATTAACAACTCCCAGAAAACTCTGAAGCTGCTTTACATCTTTGAGATCATCTGGATATCCTTGCACCTTTTCAACAATGTGATTGTGCAAGATGATTCCTTATTCGTCAATATCAATTCCAAAAAATTCGATTTGTCTTACGGTATTTACTGTCTTCCTTCCGGAGAGCACTAAACCCTTCATTGTAACAAACATCTGAAAAGATTTCCAAATGTTTAAGATGTTCTTTCATGTTTCTTGACGCAATGAGGATATCGTCAATGTACACGAACATAAAGCTGAAATAATCTTTGAAAAGATTGTCCATCTTCCTTTGATATATTTGGGGAGCATTTTCCAATCCCATTGACATGACATTCCAGATGTAGTGTCCTTGTGGTGTGGAGAATGCTGTGAATTTCTTACTTTCTTCCTCCATCTTAATCTGGCAGAATCCAGATTTACAGTCGAACTTAGAAAACACTTTGGCATTTTTGATGCTATTTACCAAATGTTCTCTGCTTGGGATATAATATCCATCGAATTCCAAGATCTCGTTGATTCTAGGGATGGCAACTGGGCGGGTTTGGGATGGGTTTGACCAATCCCAGGACCCGCCCTGCTACACATAAAACCCGGACCCGCCCAGCCCCGCTTAGACCCGCGAACCCGGCGGGTTTACCCGGCCCACCACGGTTCCCTTTTTTAATTTTTTTTAAAACAAATATTTAGCTAGAAATCAATTTTGAAACACAAAAGTTGAGTTTTGTGATTAAATTTTATTGATTTGCTCTCATTTCCTTCAAAATGTCCAAATTCTTTAACATTAACACATGAATTTTGATATAAAATTAAATAATGCCACTTTATTGTTCAACCAAAGAAGTAAAATGTATATTCATAAATTAAAAATGTATAGCGGGGTGGGTCCGGGGCGGGTTCGGCCAAGCCCATGACCCACCCGCCCCGCTTCCAAACCCAGCTGAAGCGGGTCCATACCTGTCCCGGCGGGGTGGCTTCAATGCGGGTCCGGGTCTGGACCCGTCCCATTGCCATCCCTACATGTAGTTGATTACCAATCTTGGTTTTCCTCTTTTAATTTCTCCATGATTCCGTACGAGAAATCCTGGACTACTGTATGGAGAAACTCCTGCTGATATTAACTTAAGGTCCAAATGTTCCTTAAGTATCATCTGCATATCTTTCAAATCTTCTTGGTTCATGGGGATCAGTTGTACCTTACAAACTCATATTCTCTTCCAGTTTTCACCTTCAAAGATACTGTAAGCTCGTTTATGTCCTACCATGCTAGAGGATCATCATTGTAGTTCCTCTGAATCTTTCTTTTCACTTCCTGGTAGCGTTTATCGTGTACGCCCAAATTAACCCTTCTTCAGTTAATAACAAAAATATGTAGTAGTGGAAGTAGGGATCGATCTCACAGGGAAGGTAAATTTATTTTGTGTCAATTATCAAAGAACTAGTAACAATGGGGGATTTGGACTGGATTACTACTACTTAGCAAATATCAAACTAATTAACGAGTCTAACTAAAATGATTAAAACTTATGGGATTAAAGCGATTCTTGGTTTTCAGGTAACCGTACTTTTGGAAAATTATCTTTTGGTCATCAAATCAAAACATTCGAATTCTTTCGATTATCTATCGATTGGAAATTCAATTCCTACTCATCTTATTCTTAGTCAAAGAGAAAACAGCATCCAATTCAACTCTTACCAAATCTCTAATCACCACTACAGCCGTAAATGATTAAATCAATGATAGTTTTCAAAACTAATGAGTTCGACAAATCTAATCAATAAAAACTACAGCCGTTAGAATTGATTACTCAATCGTTTCTCCTAAGAATTCAATAACACCTACAGCCGGTTAATTATTAATCTTAGTTGTTTCTTAGCAAACTATCGATTATGTTATTGAATATTAGGTGATCGGTCTAATACACAAACACAACAATCATGGAATTCGAATTCTGAGAAACCAATTGAAACCGAAGATTAATTCAACAATCAAACCAAATTCTCACAAAAGATTTAAATCCAAAAGTACGTATCCCTTCAACCAAGAATCGAAGGGTTTTAGCCTAGCATAATTAAATCTAAAAGCAATAAAAATTCAATGGAAAACATTAAATAAATAAAGGAAAAGAAATTACTAATATAAATCACGATTCCGGCTTGTCAATTCCGGTTCCGTTCTTCGTCGTTCTTGAAGAAAACTTTTAAAGAAAATTAATCTAAAATCCTAAAATATTCTAAGAGTATGAAATTATGCTTAAAATGAGGTAAAAATCGTGTATATGAGGTATGGAGGCTGATGGAGTAGGGTAAAATCCATGTGGGAAGGAAAGAAATCAAGTTTTTTAATTTTCCAAAAGTCTTCAGGCGTAAATACGCGTATAATGGCGTAGCTACGCCTAGACATGCCGTAGCGTTGGCGTAATTACGCCTGTGAATGGCGTAATTACGCCTGTCCTCCATTTTTCTGGCGAGTTTTGTATTTTGGCCATAACTTTCACATACGAACTCCGAATTCGACGAGTCAGCTGTCCACGCGAAGATAACTCAAAGTTCTACAACTTTTATATGGACCACATTCCCAAAACTTGGCTGGAAATCTGAGGAGAAAGGAGCAACATGTGTCTTTGATTCCGGTTTTTTCCTCTTTTCTTCAACTTTATTGCTTCTTTCATCATTTTAGCTTGATTTCTTCACTTTTCCCTACATTTACACAAATATACGATTAGGTAGCATATGTATCAATTTATCCATCAAAATATACCAAATCGTAGACAATTAAGCGTAATAGATGTGTCTATTTCTAGTCACATCAAACACCCCCATACTTACTCTTTACTCGACCTCGAGTAAACAATCAAACCTACAATATTTTTGGTTGGCTCATAGGTTCATAACAAAGCAACTTGTCCTCACTTTACTGCCTCAACAATTTTAACATGCATAATAATGAACGGCGGTGAAAAGTTAACAGTGGAACAAGTTCAATCCCTAAACATTTCGTACCCAATGAAGTAGTGAACGTGTGTGTGTGGTCATAAACAAGTGTTGTGTACAAATTATAGATTCAAAATATGCAAAGCCATAATAGTTCAAGTCATACACTAACACAAGTATAAGCTCACTTGCACACTCTTCTCCACTATCTTAGCTACTTTGCAAACACAAATCAAGTAGGTCTTTATTAGCTTGTAGCTTGGCCTAGGTATTGGCTTATGAAAGAAAGGGTAAGGATATTCAAACAAGAGAGTATGATGAAATGCACACTAAAAGCTTCTCTTCTTGTATGAATTTTTCAACTTTGTTCTTTTT